>CABEGB010000557.1:682500-1024572 GCA_901521435.1 Crematogaster levior | reverse complement strand
GCAAGTTCTGATGCTATTTCTTCTGTGGAATATCTCTTTTTACAAACAGCCCGGTAGAACTGGTCCTAGTGAGTTTATCTAACAGATTGGAATACATTGAACCGTTCACAGGAATTTCGAAATCAAAGTTTCTGCAGATGGTGAAATTTATTATAAATTCAACGTACTTGTGTTAATAAAAGCAGTGTTAAAGCAGTGTTTTAGCACTCCAATGGGATCACCACTATCGTCTATTATTGCGGAATTAGTAATGCAAGATGAAGAAAAATCAGTTTTAAACTCTCTGGGATTGAAGATGGTTTTACTTGTGAATGATATCATTCTAGCTGCTATTAGGGAAAAGGTGTCACTTATACATTCGACAGTTTCAATCATTATTATGAAAGATTGAAATTTACTCTAGAACACATAAACATAACTCA
Source organism: Crematogaster levior (assembly GCA_901521435.1). Classification (NCBI taxonomy): domain Eukaryota; kingdom Metazoa; phylum Arthropoda; class Insecta; order Hymenoptera; family Formicidae; genus Crematogaster; species Crematogaster levior. The sequence goes on along the minus strand of CABEGB010000557.1, from coordinate 1,024,150 downwards.
CAATAAGTTTCCTTGATTTTAACATCATTATATAAGAAGGGAAAATTTATTTAAATGGGTATCATAAAAAAATTTTTTCAGTAAGAGTTCTTTTTCTCGGAGCATCCGATCTGTCATGAAATAGTGAAATATCTATTTATAATTTAAATATCAAATATCTATTTATAATTTAGATACTACTGCAATTCTACTGTCACACCCAACATTCCATGTTAAAAACATTTGCTTATGCATTAATTTGCTATTAGATAATGGGTTTCCATCATTATAATATTTAATTATTTAAACAAGAGAATAAGAAAACTTAGCTTAAATATTATACTTCCTGCTTGTTTAATTTTTACGTTATTACATAATAGATAAATTTACTAACACCTTTTTTATCTGCTTACGTAAGATAAAAATATATATAAAAATATATATAATGAATTCTGTAATATGATCTATCATATTTTCATTTATCAATTTTATAAATTTTATCACATATCTTTTCTCAATATACGAGCACAGATATATCTAGTAAAATTCATGTCATGCGTATTTCGTCGATTTCGCATAAGTTAAATCACTAATATAATAATTTGACTTACTAAATCCAGATAAACGCTAATGTCGAACAGATCTTTGATATGTATATCTCTAAATACATTAAAATGTAAATAATTCGATAAATATTTTCAAAAATAAATGACATTTATCTGGACATAGCATCACATGTCTGTTTTCACATTTATTACATATTTACATTATACAATATATAAAATTACATAATATATACACTTGCTATGCTGTATACAAATTTTTAGCTACATACATTTTACAAAAAATAATACGCGAAGGTTAAAAATTTAAAAATAATTTTGAACGTTATTAAATTGTATTCCCCCACCCCTACCCGTATCCCTACCTACCCGTTATAAAACATTATTCGTTAGTTTTTCATTTTCCGTATACCTACCTACCCGATTTTTATCTAGTTTTTATTTAATCCTACCTACCCGTATCTTCATCTAACAGAGGACCGCGAGTATCCGAAAATTAGAAGAGTGTGCGCGAATTTGATTTAAATAATTAGGGAGTTTTATACGGGGAGTTTTAATTTTATTATTTGAATCGCGGAATTCAATTCAAGACGGATTTTCCGTCTCTGATTACGTGCAATCGCACGTATGCGACAAAAATCTTATAACCTTACCCTTTCAATACCTTTCATATTTTGATTGGTGTTGTACACCAACCTACCTTATAAGATCCTCTTCGTCTTCTTTCTTCTGGCCAGATTGCTCTTACCTTTCGTTGTTCCTGGCCATAGCCTGGCTTCATAAAGCCAGAAATCGACAGCAAGGAGAAATACTCCTTTTACTACCAACAATCGTTGGCAATAAGCGTAAAATTTCACGCTTTTGTATGATGCGCGAAACACGAACGCGTCGCGAAGGAGCCATTAATTAAATCAATTAAGTACCAAGTTGACAGTTAAAAACAACAATAATTCTATTATATATAAAATACAAATTTTACATTTATTTTTAACTTGCTTTTACGTATATCCAGTAAATATTATAAAATAAACTAGAAACAAAATTTTGAGTTCGAAAAAATCTATACGTGGACAGTGTAATTTTTTATTCGAAAAAATTTGATTGTATTATCTGAACTTTATATTTAACTATATGCAATATAATTTTTAAGATATAAATAACAAAATTTAATTTGAATAATGAAAAATGAATGAAAATTACTAGACGCGTCATTCGATGGAATCTAAGGCCCATATGCGTATTTTCGATTCGAACGATTTGTTGCCGAGTTTTATCACAAAAGCATGCAAATATGATTCAAATAAATAACGTGAGATCCAAGAGGGATAATAAATTTCCTATATTATGAGAATATTATGAGAATCGATTAATTGATTTCCTTTTATAAGAACTGATAAGATATCTCTTTATACTTCGTATTTGTTAAAATTATTTTAATATAATATATATCATATTTCAAAATCAAATATTTTTAAGTGTAATATTCTTCGCGAAGACGTCGCGTACTTGTGCCGAAACCACTGCTTGCAGGGATCCGAGATATACAAAAACCAAGGATTAACTCTCATTCTGCAACAGGGTCCTCGATTTTCAACAGGACCCCCTTGAATGTCAAAGGCCCTGTTGCAGAAAGGAATAAATCCCAGATCTTCCGGATTTCCCCCGATAGCCAAGTCATTTCGGCAGCAAGTTAACGACGTTAATTTTTCGAATCACAATTACATATATTTTCCCATATATTTTCATTCTACTAAAATGTTCAATTATTAAGATATATTTTTTCTTATAGTTTTACGGTGATAAACTTTATAACAATATAAAGAGTTTTCGAAACATTTAAATCTCACGTCATGTTACATGACTTTATCCAGCATAAAGCCAATTTCTCAATTAAAAATACATGGATAGGTTGCAAAAAATTAGGGTAAGATCGATATCTTCTTGTTAAAATAAATTTTAGTAATTAATAATTATTATAGCGTTATCTATAAAATAAATTACTCAATAAAACCAAAATATTCTAACTTTTTAAATTCACACTTGTATTTATACGTAATGAAAATCTATAGATCTATTTTGCATCGATTTATACAATATTTAATCTTGGCTAAATATGTGAGGAAGGAACAGATGGGTATAAATATAAAAGAAAACACATCCTAACTAATAGGTTCATAATTTTTCCCTATCTATTGACATTTCTTTTTTTATTGCACCTACCTAATATCTTTCTTTATTTTTCCTCCTACTCAAGAAAAATAATAAAAAAATAATTCAAAAAATTAATCGCGAGTATTTTATTTATAAAAAAATTAACATAATTAACTACATTAATTTAAATAAAAATTTATATTTAAAAAAAATTATTTTTATTTTAACTGTAAAAGCATTGTTATATACTTTACTTTTTGTTTTTCTCTGTATTTTTAAAATATTTATTATAATTCTAAATAATTTTAATTTTTTAATTTTTAAAATATTTATTAGAATAATAAGTCGAATTGATTTTAGAAAAAAACTTGAAAAATGTAATCTCTTACGTACTTTGCTAATTTAAATTCGCGAAATAAAATGTTTTGTTATATATTTATTTAATTTAAAATTTATTTACAAAACTATTTTAATTACAGAACACGGCAGTTCATCGATTAAGAATGATGAGCTCTTTGCGAGCTCCGTGTGTGCGAAGTGTGCGAGTATTTCCTCGAGCACAGTCGCACGATGTAGAATCATTGATAAACCAAGATTAAATATTTCCGTAATTATTTTTAGCCTATCCATTTTAAGGCAACGAATCTACAAGATTTGATATTTTATACTATAACTTATTATTGCAATGTGACATGTACTGAAATACTTCTGCTTTATTTTTTATTCTTCGTAGATTCGTAACCTCAGTAAAGAAATTTTTGACTTACCGATCCGATGCGCAACGGGCGGAGTTTATCAGCCACGTAGCTACGATGATACTGCAACACACAAGCGAAATATTCAAATTAAAGAAACGCTCATAGTAAGAACAGTAACGTTTCAAAAGATAATTCATACGCGCGGTTAATTCGTCTTTCACAATTAGGGTTGCATTTCAAAACGTCTTATTTGAGGAAAATTTTATTCAATTTCTATAGTATATGTGACGTGAGCTATAAAATATTGAGTAAAATTTTCCTCAAATAAGACGTTTTGGAATGCAACCTAGATTTATAAATAGTATAATTATATATTTTCCAAAAAAGATCTTTACAAGAATAAACTTTAATAAAATTTTAGATGACTTTTCTTTTTCTAATTATTTTTAATTTAACGAGATAAAACGTTAATTTTTCAAGTGAAAAAGAACTATTAATTTTACATACAAAGAAGGGATGAAACTCACCTCAAGTTGCTCCGCCGAGGCCCGATGTCTCTCCCAGACCTCCTCCTCCTCTCAGGACGTCTGGGCCTTGGATGTCTGGGCCTCTCCTCCTGTCGCACAGGACACTCGCGAAAACGCGAATAAACTAGAAGTCGCGCGCGGACTAATTACCAGTAAAAGTTTTTCGCGCGATATTGTACGACACTCCCGTTTACAAAGCAAGTCCTTTAGTCCGATTACTGGAACGGCACTCCCGAAACAAACGCGACGAACCGGCTGCGGCTCGTTTATTCAGTTAAATCGGCGACGAGGGTACGTTGGCTTCCCCGTCTTTGGATTTTTATCCAAGCGAAACAAGAATTTTGCTTGAGTAAAAACCTCGGGGTACTGGGCCCTCCCACCGCGCCGAGGTCGTACCCATGGGAGGGAAGTACTTTACTTTGCTGGTGGTATAAAATCAAATTATCAATATATAAATATGAATAAATGAGAATATTTAACTCTGGTAGAAAATAGAGATTTTAAATGCAAGCGTTTCAGACTTTTTTTAAAAAATATTTGGGGAAGGAAAAGAGAGGAAAATAAAATAACACGCATAAATATTTATTAATATTTTTCAATGCATTCTTTCCTTATCAAAGTTTTTTCATTGCACACTTACAATTCAGCACGTAACAAATTAATTGTCATCCGATAACAATGCATTCGTGCATGTATCCGCTTGATCAAGTACCAGTTCGATACCCACACGAATCATTAAACGTAAGAGCGCGTTTAATTGTATGGGAGATATTTGCGTATATTATTCGAAGAGCGATCGATACGTCTTAACGCTACGACACACGGGACGACAATGATCTGTATTATGTTTGCCGGTGACTTTATTCCGCGGTGACCTCGTGTGAACAAAGCACGTATACAAGGATGAAAACAACACCAAGGTTGTGTTGTCACTTTCGACTGTTTCTCCGAAATAGTTGTCCGAAATAGTTAACATTTATGGAAATTTTATATCGCGTGTTTTAAATCAACATTTAATCAAAAATTATTAATTTTATTACTTACTACTAATTTTATTACTTTTTATTAAGCATATTTGTCTATTTTATTTTCTTTTTTTTATTCCTATAAGAATATAATATGCTATTCGTCTTTCAAAAGTAAATATCGGGAATAAAAAATTATATAATTTCGCGAAGAAATTCTTTCCCGAGTGCAAAGTTTCATAGAAAGTTACAAACAAAAACTTCTTTTTTTATTTCTTATACAAATTATTCAAACAAGTTCAAATAAACTGAATAGAAAATTAAACGATTAATTCCAAAGCGAACTTAACGAATAATATAAAAATAATATTTTATAATTCGCGAAATAATTACAACATTATACACGTTAATCGACGAGAACTTTATAACACAACGAAGCAACGTGAGCACGGGAATACGCGGGAATCCGATAACGTCACGCGAAGTGGCGCGTAAAAGTGGCGAGAACGTAATAGTGGAAAAACTCGTAGTCGCGTTGCCATCCAAAGAAAAGGGACTGACGGCGTGTGTCACGGAACGATCTCGTACGTACATTTCTTTCACTGCGAAACATAAAAATACAAACATAAAAACCACACGTACGAGAAGATACGAATTAAGATTACCCGCGGCGTACGAAAGCAATACGTTGTCGCGCTCGTGCGCAATTCAGTCGGAATTTCCCACGAGAAGTACGAATCTCAGCGAGTCGCCGATGCTCGAGTGCCACAATTGTTAAATCTGAGTATCGAGTTCACTGCGTTACATTATATGTAATTAAATGTGTAGTAACGACCATCGAACCATCTGCGCGAGGTCGATCCACTGTTCGTAATGTTCCGCCAGTGGCCCAACATGGCAACCAGCATTGCACAGTACTACGCGAACCAAATCAGCGACGCAACATGAATTTCAGAATCATTCACGCGATGTATCTGGAATAATCGTGTAAATACGAAAAGAAATATACACGTTGACGAGCAACCGACACCATCACGGCTTTTCTCTGCTCAATTTAAAGATACGATACGAAAAGTAAAGCGATACACGAGACGTTTTTTGACGTTCGGCGTGCACGCGCGGTAAATATCATATTCACGAAGCAACAATCTGTATTTCCCTTCGCAATCCATTTCCTGTATTTCCTGCTCTGAGAAACGAAGACAACATCCCGTGGTACCTATGGAATCGAAGAGTTCAATCGTGACGTCGCTTAATTGTGAGAGAGTGATTGAACACACCGTCTCGTTCGGTGGTACGAAAGGTAATGCGACGCACGGGACGTTGGACTCGACGGCTCAAGCGATGCGCGCGCAGTCACGCTACGTCGAGGCCACAGCGCGACACACAAACGCCTAGTAACACGCGCGAATCGGACAAAAATACCAAAATACCTACTTTTAACGAGCCATAAGAGATACATATACGTATCACATACATATATACATATATTAGAATATATGCATAAAATTATTATACAAAATTCTTTTATATTGAATAATTATTATACTTCTTAAGTATAAAATTACAAACAGAATTCTTTTACAATTATTATACTTGTGCAATTATTATCTTGTATTTCTTAAATATAAATTACAAACAGAATTCTTTTATATTTGAGTAATTATTATATTTCTTAAATATAAAATTGCAAAACAAAATTTTTTTATATCTAAATAATTATTATATTTTTTAAAATATAAAATTGCAAACAAAATTATTTTAATAAAATTCTTGTATATTTTACAATTATTAAATTTGTTGAATATAAAATTGCGAACAAAATTTCTTTTGTATCTGAACAGTTATTAAGTTTCTTGAATATGAAAATGCAAACAGTTTTTTTTATCCTACAATTAATTACATTTTTGAATATAATATAATTGCAAACAAAATTCTTTTATATTTGAACAATTATTAAATTGCAAAATGTCAAAAAGTCGAAGATCTTGCACTATTTATAGTCTATGCGATTGCATCCTTACCGACAGAAAATTTTAACTTTGAAAACTCGATCGTCTGATCAGAGAGAAGACTGAGAGACGTCACGGGCCGGTTTTGGGTGATTCCTGAAAACGATACGCCCTCTGTGGACATTAAAACGTGGACATTGAACTACATAGCCAATGTCCATGAATGTTCCCAATGGTAACGCATAATGTGCACATTTCTGGTTGCGTTCCGTGCTATGTGCACGAAATGTTGATGATACAGTTTTATACTTTTCTAACAATAAGATATATATCTCAGACTATCAGCCTTATATATTAAGTAATATAAATTAAGATTGAGGGGGAAAGATTATAATAAATTTTATTTTATTTCTATTTATTTCTATTTATTTTAAGAACTTCTTTCTCCTATTTCTAAGTTCGTGGTTTGTCCATGTTCGTCGGGCGAGAGTACCGGGAGTTCGTATCTCGTTCCCAGCAATTGGCAATTTTCCGCAGAAACCGTCGTATGTCACATGCCCCACCAGAATTGCAAAACTCCCCGGGCCGGAAGCGTGCACAGCCGGTGGAGGACTACGGAGGGAGGGGGCGACACTCGCGCGCGGCGGTGGCGGTAGCCCAGTGAGAAATGGCCGCCGTTTTAAGGAGAGAGTTCCGCGATGTGGCGAGCGCGTTCACCGGCAACGGAAACCTGCCGTTGCACGTAGCCGCACGGTAAGCGCAAGCGAACTCTCGTGTGAAACGAGTCGCCGTTATTTTTTCCTTCCTTTAATTTCTTAAGCGATCTGTACGACAGTGACGGATCTGCCGTGATCGCGGCCACTGGCTCGGGTTGAACTAATCGTTGGTTGTATACTTCCGCAGGTTTGTGACGAGGTCGTCGGTACAATGCGACATCAGCGAAGGATGGCTGAGCAAGCTCCTGGTGAGGAAGATCGAACCCACGAAGGAGTCGCACTCGCGAATGCTCTCCGACAAGGGGATCGTTTACGCGCTGCATACACAAAACATACGACCAGACTCGATTGACAAATATTTGGCCAATTAGTGAGTTGACGCTTTGTAACTTTACCTCCGTGTGCGTGATAGTTCACCTATAAACCCGAGGCAATAAGTCTTTAACAGAACTCGATACTTCCAAATTACTTTTTTTGTTCACAGTTTTTATGACTATATTGTGGTGTGATCTCAAACATATAGCTAGAGCTTGTGTTTGTATCTTATCAATTCATTCCTATCATTTTGTTAGCTCTTGTGTGTGTAATTGTTATCGGAGTGTAATTTATTTATTTCATCCGTGAGTTTAGATCGTTAAAAAATTAGTATATTAATATTTCTTGTTTGTTAAGCTGTAAACAAGTCTGCACTAAAAAGTTTTTCATCTGTAATTGATATTATAGATCTGTTTCAACTATAATTGACATTATTAATCTATAATTTTTTTTTGTCATTCTAGCGAGGAGAACATCAATCTTGTACATTCGTTGAAATCTGAATTGAATTGCGAATTAATTGGTTCATGGACAGTGGAAACGGGAGAGTTGGATCAGGTTTTACATTTATGGCGGCATACAGGTGGATATGAGTGCATAGATCGTGCACAGGCTTTCCTTTCCAAAGATGAAGTACGAAATATCTTATCAAATAATGTAGGAAAAGACATGGTGATTATTAATGGGAAGAAAATTAATTTCCATAGGCTTACCAGCGATTGCTTAAGGAACGAGGAAATTACTTAAGATCGCGTTACTTGCAATATCTGTTGGCATTCAGTTATTGGCCAACGCCAATGAATCGGCAAGGCTCGAACATATACGAGATACGTAGTTATAGTTTAAAACCGGGCACGATGATAGAATGGGGAAACAATTGGGCGAAAGCTATTAATTATAGACGTAACAACGACGAACCGTTTGGTGGTTACTTCTCACAAGCTGGTAGATTGTATAATGTTCACCACATTTGGTGTAAGTGAAACTGTATTTATATTACGCCCGCTGTACATTATGTTTCATTTTCACACGTCGAGTAATGTATGTTTTTACTTCTCAGGTTACAAGGATCTTAAATCACGTATGGAGACACGTGATAGCGCTTGGAGATCACCTGGTTGGGACGAATGTGTTGCTTATACTGTACCTTTGATAAGAGAGATGCAGTCGCGCATATTAAAACCAACTTCGTTTTCACCCACACAATAAGATTTTATGGGTGTGAACATAATGCATTTTTGTATATTGTACCGGTTATTTCTTATAAATATATACGGACTGTAATATTGTAACTATAACATTTGCTACATGTATACACTGTGTAGATTTAAGTATATGAATTATTTACGCGCATGAGAAAAGCTACAAATTTTTGTTGTATTACAACTGGCAGGATATAGTTTGTTACTGTTTGACGTTATATGTTAACAAGAGCGAGTGTTTTTATCTACAGGATAGATTATTTTAATCAATACACGCGAATATCTCGAAAAGAAGTTTTTTTAAAAAAATGTTTCAAATAAAAGTTTATGGCTTGAAGGGGGCCATTAGATGGTGGCAAAAAACTTCTCCTTTTCGAGATATTCGCGTGTATTGATTAAAATGATCTACCCTGTATATATGTATATGTAATATACATATGATAAGTAAAAAAACTTATATATATTTATACATATATATGTATGTATATATATATATATATATATGTATATATATAACGTCATGTTTTTAACAAAATGTCAGTTGAATCAACGTATGCATATATGTATGTATAGAGAGAGAAAGATATAAAAGAATGATCTTTATACTTCTGCATTTTATCTTCATTCATTCATCAACCTATAATTTCAAGGTATCAGAAAAAACTATCAATTATGTATATTCTGATTTTACTCAAGATTTTCTCGCATTTGAGGTATCTTCATTTATGCGTCTTATATTATCTTATATTTAACACATTGCAAAGTGTAAATGGTACAGTATAATGTAGATACAAAAAGATATTCCTAAATTTATGACGTTAATTCAATATATAAAAAATTGACAAGATCTGATTTGCATTATTTAAAGGATCGGCAAACTAGATAAAAATTCATTCACAATTTTAATATTTCTCGTCTTTATTATCAATATGTATTGGGTTAAACCGTTTCAGTTGTTTTCTTTAAGTCCTAATTGGCGATGGAGATAGATTCCGTACATACGCTTTCCTCAATCGATTTACAAAATGTCTGCGTGTATGTATTACTTAAAAATTTAAAAATAAAACTGAATATCGTATAATAATTTTATTAAGAATGTTTATGACTCGATTATTCGCATTACATATAATGCACGAATATTTATTAGGAAGTTATATTGGTATCTATTTAAATAAAATTTTACATTTTACGTTGTGTTAATATAATAATAGAGACAATAATAATAATAATAATAAAATAACAATAATAAAGTAATATTAATAAAATAATCGGGAGAATATTGATCTATTGTACGTTATTATCTCATGCTACAAAGCATGAGCATATATTAATATTACAAATGTTAACTCATCCACTCAGGCAATTACACTCAATTCGATGTAAAACATTTCAGCATCATCATAGAAAATTCTTGATGAAATTATTCTCTTTAATTGCAGCTAAAGTTAACGCTCGTACAACACTATTAGTTGCGAGAATTTGTATTAATTTCAATATAGAGTTATACACATTATAAAATTGAATAAAGAATAAATATTCCAGATTCCAATGGTCTCATTAAGAATTGCCTTAATACATGCACACTATGTATTATATACATTGGACATGAATCTCATCCTATACTATCAAAATATGGTACAAGGTGTTTGGTATGAGTTCTGTTCTCCTTTAAGAACAAAATGCAAGAATAAATTAAAATCTATTTACTGATAAAGTCCAGAATTGACAAAGGAGATCAAATCTAAGGTTCGCTAAAAACAAAATCATTTTCAGGTTCGTTAGAGAATAGATCGAACGTAATACAATCTTATACCTCTTACATACATCCTGTTTTCACAATGCTGATGCATTTTCAAATTAATCCACTGAGAGGTAGATTAATTGGAAATTCTCGCTGACAAATATTTTTTTCCATAATTATAATATACAAAATAGAGAAAACTGTATAATAATAAGTAATATTGAAAATATCTTTAGAAATCAAAAATTACATGTAGAACACGTGATTGTAAATAATATCAGTGTCATTTTACTTATCTCGCAGTTTTATATAAAAACATATTTCCCTGTGTAACTAGCCTTGTTATGTTGAAATCAATAATGGCGTAAATAGTTGTTGAATTTTTATTTGGTTGTCTTTTAAGGAGATGTCAATTTTCCGTTTTATAAAACATCTGTGGAAGATTATTTTGCTTCGCAAAAATTACAATATCCTATATATTCTTTCTGTTTAATGATCGGTCTAAAGTATTTTTTTTCTATTTTCCGTGATATTAATGGTATTTAATGGTATCTGCAAACGACTAATGCCTACTTTCCTTCGCGCGTTTCGCCTTGAAAGAAGCAAGGCGGTTGAAAAGAAAAAAGAAGTTACGATTTATCTTTAATTAATTAGCCAGAAATTGTATTGAAGTATATATAGTTACATTCACTCCGGTGTTTCGTCGTGTACAAAACAATATTCCTGTATTGGCTGATAGTGTAAAGAAGACATATTTCGTACCAGAATTGCTACAGCAATCTCAAAAATATTGTTTCTATGACAATGAATTGCATTGCAATACAAACCACCAACATTACCAAATCACACCTTAAATGGAAGTAAGTGAAGAACGAGCTTGTCAAATAATCACAAGCATAATTTGATAATATGACATTTGATATGCTATGCCTATAATTAATTGTCTAGCTTATCAGTTATCACATTCCAAAGTTAACTGATAAAGTTAGCCACGCGCACATTTTTGGAAAATTTTTATAAATCTCTCTCTCTCTTTCTCTCACTAAATACTAGATATCATAATCAAAATTTCATATCGCAATTCTATATAAAGCGAATAAATATTTACAAAACTCTAGCAACATTGACAATTAATTTCCTAAATTGGGTATTCAGCAAGTTATAGTGATTACAGACTATGATCGAGAATAATCTTTTTTTGTTACATACGTACAACTTAACTCAGAGACACAACTCGTGCTATAATTAAAAGTGCATATAAAACTTAACAATTTTTTTTAACACAAAACCTCCCCAAGGAGGTAGGTTTGAAGTTTAAAACTTTAATCGCAATTGTTTAATTAGTTACTTATAATAAAAGAAAGACATATTATATAACATATTAAATTAGTCTAAACAGTTTTCCTAAACATCTTATGTAATTTAGAGTCCGGTTTGCTAGCACGAACAACTCTCTGTTAGTCTGTTATGCTTCAAATTGATTACAGTAATTGATCTTGGACATCTCTCCCTAATAAGAACCTAAGGAAGAATTTAAATGTCATCATACACACATGGATGTTATCTTACTGACTTTTCCGTAATGAGTCGTTACATTTCGATTACCATGTATATGCGTCTGTATTTACAGATCATAATGGGAAACATTTCAAGTTGATTGTGACAGTTTTCCGTATTGTACAGTTTGGAACATATAACCATGATAACAATTGTATTGTTCATGTTTCACTACAATCACTCATATCACTATAATTGAACACACGTTTAGATATTTGTTTTCGATGCATGCTAGTTGCTTATAATTTTCACGTCAGATTCATCTTCATAAAGGATTTAAAAAAAAAGACACATATTAATATATATATATATATAAAATGAAAATTGGAATGTGTGTGTGCTATATTGCCATTGGTATAATGCGAATGACAAAATGTTTACAATATGAATGTCGTTTAAAGCTTTTCATTTTTCAAACGTATAAATTATTACGACGAAGAAAGATCTATGAACTTATGAAATAAAATGCAATATTTTTGGTCATGCTCCTCAATCTGTTTTACAATTAATTACTTTTATCTCTTCTAAAGCTAAATAAACATTTTTGTTTTAATTTACGTAAAGAATCTCAAGCTATAAGCGTAAAATAAAATTATAGAACGTTAGTTCTTTCTTTTTGTATAATACGTATTAATTAATATAATACAAGTATTTGATTGGCTTTCTCAACTATCACTTACAAATATTTCATGGTGACATGTTTTACTGCTCTCCACATACACGCATGCAAACACACATATACATACGCGCGCACACACACCACACGTATTAGAAAGAAATTAGATTATATAATTGAATTGTAAAAAATTTACATTTTTTATGATAACAATGAAATGCTTTATACAATAAAACTTATTGACATTCCATAATCCAAAAATAAATGGACTGTATGCATTGCTAAGTATTAACTATATAATATAGTAGCACCTGCTTAAGAGTGTTATTATTAATGGAAATACACTTTCTCAATACACAGTTCTTAAATTTAATACGAAATGGGACAATGTTTTTCGTTGATTTTACAGGAAAGTGTTAAGTTATTTTATAACGGAACATTATTTGGGAGGAACAACAGTCACAATCATTTGGGTACAGATTTTATAATGGTTTCGTGACATATAAAATAAAAATGTATGAAAAAATTAATGGAAAAAAACAAAACATGTATATTTTGATGTAAAAGTACAATATTGGAATGTGTACTGGATGAAATTTCGAATGTAGTTATAGAGTAGTAATACAATGTAAATATAATGGAACAATAGGTCGAGAAAAATATACTTTAAACTTTTCAGTATAAGCAGACGGAACAAACATTCGTTGAACGTTTATTCAAAAATTTCTTTATAATGCATAATAAATAATTAATATAATTGAAACATTACAAAAAATGAATATTTTTGGAATTTTATATCGAATTTACCAAAAATTAAAATAAAATATCGATCCATAAGTTCATGTGGATTTTATTTACTTGGCATTTAAATGCATTTATTAAAAGTTAATTAATTAATAATTATTAATATATAATTGCTATAATTAATATATGTATATTAATATATAATTATTAATATATAATATTAATATAATTATGAATGATTGAATAATTATTCATAATATCACATATTAATATTACATATTAATAATTATTATTAAAATGCATTTCAATCTTGTTTAAAAATCTGCACGAATTTAAGGATCAATTATAACTGTTAGTATAAAAGTGTAGAGCATTTAGAGATGCTCTATGGATCTGAATAATATCAATTTATTTTATTTAAGATGTAATTGTCTATATTTAAAGTATTTGTATCGTGATTAATCATCTGCGCGATTACTTCTCTTCATTAAAAATCATATTCAACATAAATACTTTTAGTTCCACTTTCTGATTTAATGATACATGAATAAAGATATAAAAGTGAAAAGAAAATCAGTGAGATATTAAATAACTGAAAATAAGTTCGTTTAATAATGAAACGCAGAAAATGTTTAGAAATTAATTAAAAAATTAACGAAAATAATTTTCGTTATCAAGAACTTTCCATTAGAAAGTGAATACTTAAATTCTTTTTTAAACAATACATAATAATTAAATTAATGTATCACATAAATAATTTTTATGTGTTACTAATTTTATGTAAACTACATTTAGGAGATATCCAAGATACAACGTTAAAGAATAGCAGGAAAGGAATTGAACAGTGAAAGCAATTGTTTCTAATTCTCAACAATAATTTTATTACCAATTAAATTTGTTGATATAAGATGAAAAATATAAGATAATAAAAGGATATCGTTGTATCCTGAATCTAAATCTCTTTTTGAGAAATGTACGTTTGATTATTGATATTTACACTTAAAAAGAAGATAGTTCTGCTAAATTTATTATAATACCTTACAAATTCTCCATTATAACTTTTTTATTATTTTAAATAAAATATATAATTAAAATCTTGAAATATGTAAAAAATATTAATGTGATGCTCGATTATGAAAAATTATGAAAAACTTCAAAATTTTCATTAAGAAAGCAACGTCAAAATCAGAACTACACATTGAGAAAGATATCTCAGATTTATCTAAAGTTTCAAGGGAAAAAGAATAAAATATATATTAATTCGAGCATTATAATTATCGTACTGTTACTTTTATTATATTTGTAACATATTAATAAATAAATGTCTCTAAATTTTTTCTGTGGTATAGGGTATGTATAAAATTCTTTATTCTCTATGCTGACATTGTCTGGCCTATGTATGTATTTTAAGATTTTCTAGTGGATATTAGAAATGAGATTAATGTTTTAAAGACTTTCCTTTATCTCTATATGCATCTCAGAATATTTGGTTACATTTAATAAATATTACAATGTTGCAAAAAGCATCTAAATTCTTCTTCAATATGAAGCTCTCTTTCTCTTTCTTTTCTGGTAAATTATGATATATTTGGACGATTAAAAAATACACGCCTATGACAATTTCAGTCCAATACACATTCCCAACCTTAACAAATCTTTCAGGTTCGGTTCAATGCACGCAACGAGCCAACCCTTGTTATATTTGTAAGTCATTGAATTGTTATACGTCGGCAGACTCGTCATGTACTTACTACAGGCAGACATACATACATATACATATACACATACATATATGTATACGTATATTAATATGATTAAAATTAAAGACTATTAGGGGGGAAGGACGTGGAGCTATTACTGTGAGCCAGACTTAACATGGAGCCGCTAAGGCTTTCATCGTCCGGATAAGATTCTTTCGATGCCTCAGCTATCGCCAGAGCACTGCAATAATTTGAAAAATATACTATAAAGATATAATGCACAACGTGTATGACAATGACACGTCTGGTGAATATAACAACACTTCTTGAAAAAAAAGAAAAAACCTGAAGTAAACTCTGCATTATACATTATTACTTTCTCCCCGTCACATACCTGAATCCTATTCTTGCACTTTCCTCATCAAATTGCTGTAGTTCCCGTTCTTGCCTTTCATGTAGCAGGCGTATACGTTCACTACGTTCACGAAGGAATTCCTGAGTTTCTAATTCCATTTTTTGTTCAAGCAAAGCTCGTCTAACGGATACACGATCTTCCAACTCGCGACGTTCCCTGTTCCTCTGTGCCTCAGCTTGCATCTTATTTTTTGATTGGTATGCCATTAGAATTTCTAATTCATAATTTAATCTCTCCTGTAAGATTAATATTAATTTTTCATTAAAATCATATAATTATTAAAGCTGTATATTACAATAGACAATAATAAATGATAATCAATTTGTATCATACCTTAAGATTATGGCATTCTACTTCTTGCGATTCATCTAACCGTATACTCTGCTTTTGGAGCATTTCAGCGATACTTTGCTCATATTGATCACCTAAAAGTGCCAATTTGCGTCTTTGTTCTTCCTTTAACTTCTTAATAACCGCTTTTTGTTCATCCTTAGCAGTTGTTTGCAGGATTTGAGCCTTTAACGCTTTATATTGTCGTGTTTGTATCTTACAAGTTTCTCTAAACTGCTTACGAATTTGCATTTCCTTTTGCTAAAATTATAAAATCTATTCGTCAATACAATGTACAAAGAAAACATTCATAATTTCAATAAGTTTTGAAAACATTTATACTTTCATTACAACAATTCATAACTATAATAATCACTAACAAAAGGCCAATACCTACTGTTACATATATTGTTATTTACCTTAAGACTCTTCGGTTGTTGTTTAAGTTCTAACGCATGCTTTTTACGTAGATCACGTTCAGCCCTTTGCATATAATCTTGCTGATTACAAAGTTCTGTTGAATGCTGTCGATGTACTTGTTCTTCACGAAGTGCGTGTACCGCTCTTTGTTGTCTATATTCTAATTCTTGTGTTTTTTCATGATGCCGTAGAAGCATTCCGTGTGCTTGCTCCAACTGCTGTTGCCGTTTATTCAATTCCTGTTTAATAAATGTATTCAATATAAAATTCACATTCAATAAAAGATAAAAATGTAATTAAGCTGGATCTCGGAATCAACACTAGAAAAAAAGTATAAGTATAGAGAATAAATATATTATAATTATCTTTTTATACTATTTTGTTCTTTTTATATTGATTATTTTGTGTTCGTAGGAGTTATTAACTCGTACCCAAAAATAAAGAAATGTGACATCAAAAAGATTTTGAAGAAAATATGTGATGATTCAGTGATCAAAAAACTTTTCAATATATCAATAATGATACGAACTTCACGAAGAAGCTCTTGTTCCAAACTGTGGAAGATGAGTAACTTTTTTCTACGGAATTTTCTTATTTCAAGATCCAAGTATTCTCGTTGTCCTCTAGCAAGCCGTTGTTCCTCTTGCGCTTCCATTTGTCTCAAATTGTCTTTTTGACTTTGAAGTGTAGCATCTCGTTGCCTCTTTGGAGTTACCTCATCCTGAGAGAGTTCTTTTTTCCATCTTTCTTTATAAGCCTATATAAAGTCATATAAAAAAAGTGAATAGTAAAGTAAAGTAAATATAATAAAATTTTATATATCTCGATAAATTTTTATGCCATCTTACTTTGTACTCTCTTTTCTGTTGAGCTTCTAAAGCTTTACGATCAGCTTCCTGTCTACTTGTTATCTCTTTATTAAGTTTCTTCTCGGCATTTTGATTTTGTTTTAATTTGCGTTCCAGCTCTTGTAGATGTCTGAGCTGCAATTTCTCGAGATCCTTACTAAACTGTTGCAACAGAGTTTCATACTCTTTATCCAACAGTTGTTTATGTGACTCCATTTCCATCTTGCAACGTTCCTCTAATTTCACCTGCAAAAAAGAGAAATATTATTGTGAACATAAAAATTTGAAAATTTTACTACAATCATTATTAATTATTTAGAGATTAAAAATTTTTTTATTCAAACACAATTTTTTAAAACAAAATTGAATCATTTATTGAATAAAATTTTAATTCTTTCAAGCATAAAATACAAGTTTCGAAATTTAGAGTCTAATCAAGTTATTTTTCAATAATACAATTTAATAATATTAGATAAAACATTTAAATTCTTACCAAAGCACCTTGGTGTTCCCTTCTCATTCGTTTATATCCACTCATTTGTTCATGCATTTCTTCTTGCATATGTTCTTTTTGTTGTTTCGTAACAATTGAAGTTGTCCTAATTGTTGCAAAATTATTAGCACCGTGTTCAAGAAGATTGGCAGTGACACCACCTGCTGAGACCTTATGCCGATTTCTGACAGATCCTGAAGAATAGTCATTACCGTCAGCATTCGGCAGTGGCAGGCTATTGGTGGAGGAACTTTGAGAGCTTGCTGAGACGCCCATCGAATGAATTGAGTGTTCTGAGGTAATTGAATTGCTTTTGCTACTATCACCACCTGTTTGTTCATCAGGAGTATCTGTAAGTGATTGTAGTTTTCAAGATTCACAAATATCAATAGAGCACATTAATACTTAAAAAAAGAAAAACGTCAAAATAGTAACTTCACTAAAAAGTTTGACATTTTATAGACAATGATGTTATCATACCGTCAGCGTCGCCAACTGTACTCTCTGTCTCGCATGTGTCGATCATCAAGATTTTCTTCATTTTACGATAATTCAAATTATCTAATTCCCGCACAGCGGCTTTCGTTCTCTGTATCAAATCTATCAAAACTTGAGGAGAACGTGGTCTGGTGACAAACTGATGCTGTAAAATTGAAAGCCTATAAGAAAACAACTAGACTACTACTAACATACTACACAGAACATAATAAAAAAAAAGAAAAAAGATGAAAGGATGTAAAGTATCGCTGTAGATATATGTAAGGATAACTCACTGATAACAGTTTCCCGGATGTTGGTCTTTCAATTGGACTTTTTGTGAGACACACCTCGACAAAATGTCGAAAAACATCAGTCCAATCTGGCGAATTTAACGTTGGAGTATCATTCTGTGCAATATGATACAAGGCGCTCATTGCATTCATATTAAAATAAGGTGGCTTTCTTTCCGCTATAATCAATAATACAAGTAACATAAGTTTTGTGTTTAAGTTAAGAATAAATAATAATTAGAATATGAAATTCTCTCTTTAATAAAACAAAAAAGTTATATTAATTAAAAACTTTAAAAATTATACTAATATCATCTAATATGATTACTTTTGTTGGATACAAAAGAAATTATCATAAATTCATATTCTACATAATTATAATGTTATACAAAGTATATAATATAATAGTTGCTTTAAATCATTGATATACATTTAAATCATTGATATACAAAAGTATTAATATAAATACATGTACCTAATTCGATGCAAGTTATCCCTAATGACCATACGTCAACTTTGCCATCATATTGCCCCTCGTCCATAGCTAATATAACTTCTGGCGCCATCCAATACGGAGTCCCTACGAAGCTATTGGCTGGACATTTTATACTCGCGGATCCAAAATCAGCTAATTTAACTGTACCGTTCTCAGTAAGTAGGATATTTCCAGCTTTCACATCACGATGGATTCTTCCGAGGGAGTGAAGATAATGCAAGCCGCGCAATACACCTTCGCATATTGCAGCTATCTCCTCTTCCTTCAATGGTCTTTTGTGTACTTCAATAATATCTGATGCGGAGCCGAGACAATATTCCATCACCAACTGCAAACGACACGCAAGTTTTAATATCCTTTATAAATTGCCATTTTGAAAGATCTAAAATATCGTCTGAATAAAAATGTAAGAACTCAGTATTGCACATACCCAGGCAGTGTGGTCCCTGAGATAGCAACCCTTATACTCTATAGTGTTAGGATGATTAAGTTGCCTAAGAAATCGAATTTCCTTTAAAATATCCTGCCATTTTTCCACCGTTTGCTTCCCCAGGTAAGACATTTTCTTGATGGCAACAATTTCTTTGGTAACCAGGCATCGTGCATAGTAAACAGCCCCGAAACTACCATGCCCGATCTCGCGCAGATCCTCAAATATTTTCTCCGGATCATTTTTCTCAAATAATTCGGCAATCTCTGGGTCCTTTAAACTACCAGGCCTTGCAACAGCTGGCATAGTCGAGTTGTTGATAATTAGATGCCCGAGGCCTAGTCCAGACACCTTGCCCTGTTATCTTTAGATTCCTTCTGCCCGAACCGTCTGTTTTTATTGTATCCTCTGTCAGTCCATTCCCAAATTTAACATTCTATCTATAAAAGAAATATGTTTTAGATTCAAAGATTTTGAGTTAAATAAAATTTAAAGCAAACGGTAATTAACGTATATCGCACCACTTTAATTCTCATCAATGAGGGATCTACACGTTTCATTATTTGCAAATTGTATTAACTTTATAGTCCATGCACACTAATTAAGAATGACAACTTAACAGTGAAAATAAGTAAACTTTTAGGTAAACAATTTTGAAGCCTCATCATTACGACATCATCATTAATCTTCGCACACATCAGTTACACAAATAGTGCACATAATGTTACAAATTAGCTAGATTATTACTCAGTTACGAAACAATTCAATTGTGTTGCTACAAATGTCGTAAGCTAACATTTCTCACAAGTCCTCATCTCTCAAGACATCTTGACAAAAGAAAGCTTCCCAGTTTTGCTAACATTGGAGATTATTTCAAAAACACAGTTTTCCTATCTACTTATATTCTCGAATCTCACTACAATTCCATTTCGCAATTAAGTTTCCCATGAAAATTTCGACTTTAGGCTCAAAGAGTCTCTTCTCAGGGAAAGCCTGCTCACTTCTCCCGAGGAAGCATCCGCTTGTGTATCGAGGACGCACCTCACGTGCTGCTTTACGAACGACAGCACGACGCGTCGAATATGCAAAAGCACAATAACAAACATTTACGCTCGGCCCATTGTTCGAGCCTCGTCGTCGTTTTTTTATTATTTATCGGGAGCGTGGATCTAAATGCGATTTCCCCACAACGGTGAGAAGAGCGAGGAGTAAACACATAAACAGCTCAAACGACACAGAAATAGGCACGTTCTTCCCGTAGGAGCGACGAGAGCCGCCGCACTCCCGTCGTCATTGTTATCGCGTTAGTCACGTTACTCGCAGCAGCCTCGAGTTGCTGACACCTAGGGTGTATCATCGAGGAGGCCGATGGAGACTTTCGGCGAAGAGGAGGCTATTCTGCGGTCGTCGTTTCTGTTCGCGCGGATGGAACCGGGATCGGATCGGGAAACGAGAGAGAGAGGAGCTCGAGAAGCAAAATTCGGCAGGGTGCGCACGAGAGAGAAAGAGAGAGAGAGAATTATCGACGCGCGGCGCCGAGGGGGAAGTATCCTTAGGCGCGAGCCACCTCCGATCCTTCGATCTCGCGAGAGATCAGTGGCGACGCGACGTCAAGAAGATCCGCTCGCGAAGGGAAATCTGCGGGGCAGATCGGATGATGGCGACGATGATGATGACGACGACGACGATGACGATGATGATGATGACGATGACGATGATAACGATGACGACGGCGACGACGAGAGAATTCGCAGGAGGTGGAGAAATGCGGGCGTAAGGAGGGTTGGGTCCTCGGGGCCCCCTACCCCACATCTCTTCCCGTCGCCGTCCTCGTCCTCCTCGCGCTCCACCACACCTCCCTCCCCCACCCGCGGCGCGGTGCAACGCTGCACCGCGTTGCGCCGCCGTCGACGACGACGGGACGAAAACATGCAGCTCGCGTTGTAGCGCGACGTCCGTCCGTTCGGGTGGCGTGACACAGCGCGGACGATCTTCTCGCGCGCCGCCGACCCGCAGCGGATGGAAATCTGCGCTCAGGGCAGGGCACGGGTCGGGCTAAAAAAGGGCCGGGGAAAATCGTAATCACCTCCAAAATGGCGAGGGAGCGGGCGGGGAAAAGCATGCGCCTCAGGCAGTCAGGCTCCGTTCTGCACTCCTTTCTCAGGCGAAGGAGGTGGTGGAGGCGCGGAGCTCTTTTTCCTCAACCTGGCCGCCGATTATCCCGCGGGCATAATTACGCGCCTGCGATCCTCGAGCCGAGCCCGCTGCTGATTCGCGAGAATCGCGCGCCGCGCCCCGGAACGATACACGCCTCCTCGTCGTCGTGCCGTCGTCGTCGTCGTCGTCGTGTCGTATACGCACGTCACGCACGCTCCTATACACATGCACACACACACATACACACACTCACTCACTCTCTCTCGCGTGCGCGCGCGCGCGCGATACTCGCAAGAGTGAACGAGGGAGAGAGCGAACGACGACGGACCCACTGTACCTCGGGTCCACGGACAATCGCAGGGACCGTGCGCGAGGATTCCTCCACCTGCGTCTCACGTCACGATTTCGCTCGTCCAGCCTCGTATCGTACTTGCACCGTATACACCGTACACACTACACGGCACACACCAGGCGCGAGGGCCGTCCGTTCGCGATGGCGGTGGCGCTCTACGACGGTCACGTTGCAAACTAACCACCTCTCGGCAGTCGCGCTGCCTTATCGCAATACGATTCAACGCCGGAAGTTTCCTATATTACTGATCAATGAGAAACTTGGGCGCCTTGATAACTCGCACTTTGCGTAGATATAGGTCGATTTCTGTATTGTTGACGAGATGGTTTTCAAGAGAATGTTTGTTTTATTTGAATTATAAAATTTGGGATATAATATTGGGAAATCTTTTTGTTCAATGAAGAGAGATGAAGATTTTCGTAACTTTATTAATATGTGGAGACGAAAACTTAAAAAATTTTTAGCTTTAAAAATCGCTGTATGACGATGAATTTCGTATACAAATAGAAAAGTTGTTATTGAGCACTTGTGTATCGCAGCAATGTATTTTCATGTACATAGATTGTACAATGCATAAATTAGCATATAAGTTTAGAAAAATCATCTTCCTCTTTAAGAGTTATATAGTATATTATTGGGTAAGTATAAAATAATAGAGAAGAAATATATTTACAGTTTTTCTTTATCACAAGAAATATTAAATACCCTATCTCGGTATTTTAATTTAAGCAATTCTTTTCTCACGTTCGTTCTAGATCTTCCATCAAAGAAGTGAGGAACGTGTCGCCATTGATTAACCTAGTAGTTGCTACAATAAACTCGACATTTACTGAAACAAATTTTTATTATGTGCTTTATTATATATTTGTGTTATATTTATATTATTATAAATCATTACTTATTTAATTTGTGCAAATAAGTACTCCATAATCGAATTACGATACTTACAATCTTCTTGTTGCGATAGAAATCTTAGAGCAGATATTTCAGCGAAAGTACATCCTCCGATGAAAAATACTAGAATTAATTTTGGTGGTTCCGAACTAGAATCTTCGCTAGTAATAGAATTTCCTGAAATAAATATTTGTTTCTTGATAAAAAAAAACATTTAAAAACATTTAAATACATTTAAAATAAGAAAATAAATCAAAACAAGTAAATGAATTAAACAAGTAAATAAATCGAAATGTAAATTTAACTTACGTCTTGTTGATGAAGCTACACTGTATGGAACGCTGCTTACGGTAGGACCTGGTAATAACCCCATTACGTCGTTCAACCCTTGCCACCCATTTTGTTGTACCAGTTGCTCTGCCAGTCTCACGCTCAGCGGTGCGTATATGGAATGTACATAACTGATATCTTTCGGTGCTACTTCGCTCTCGTCCTCGACAGTGAGCCTCAACGCTTTCCTTAAAACTGCATATTGTCGCACCGATTGCTGTTGCTTTAATAATCCAGCCTTTTCGAGATTTAATATAGTTGGCAAATGTTGGAATCCATAAGTGTGAATTATTTCTCTCTTATAGTAATCAAGTAGTTTTGGTTTTAAACCGGAGTTTGTCAACGATTGTATGCAAAGGAGACGTAGAACTTTGAGTAATGGTTGTTGCTGCGCTATCATATCTTCGATATACGCATTCGGCTTGTCCGTATCAATGCAATTTAACAGTTCTTGCTCGATTTGCAACGATTCTAAGAAATTGCTCGAGTCGGTTACCTCTTTTATCATCTCAGCGATTGTGGTGTCTAGTTAAGGAGAGATTATTAGCATCAAGTTTTAAAAATGATAAGTTATTAAAATAGGAATAAGAACATAAATCCATAATCCGTATGATTAGTACTTACGTCTTGCCAAAGACTGCTTTGTTGCTAGCATATGTGGCAATCTCGCAACAAACTGTTTAATTTCTTGCACGCTCTTGTCTCCGTGTCTTTCGTCAAACTGAGATGAAATCACTTTAGCTTTCTTACTAAGAACTGGGCCAACACCATTGAAATTTTTATCTCTGCAAAAGCAAAAATGTTGCAAATGGTCAGAAAAATTTTGCATAATTACATACCTGATCTCAGCAAAAAGTTCTTCTCCTGAATTTAATATGATTTGTTCCTTTTCATTCATAGACATCGCTGTAGGAGAATCTTCAGAATCATGAAACTTTCTTGCAGGTAATTGCACAGTATCTAAAATGAGAAAGAAAGATACTTCTGTCACTATTCCACATATGAATCGTGTATGAATTAAAAGTATAGTTAAAAATTGCAAAATATATAAAACATAGACCGATACTTTACTGTATTTTATTCCGTATATTTCATCAATTAACCCTTCGTATGTCAACTGTGTAACTAAGGGCGAGAGTAAATCTACAGAGCGATCCAATAATAATAAGTGTTCAATGACAACAGAGCCCGAGGTCGGGAGTGATCGATTATCTTCCTCTTCTCTATTTAACCTTTCCAGCAACTCCCAAACCTTACTGGCAGCTGGTCCCCTTCCCGTGACCTTCAAGATTTTGCCATATAATCTTTGCAAGCCTTGTATGGCTTGCGCAACTTGGTACAGACAAGTGGGATCATTTTCCAAGTGGAATTCCTTAAAGGAACTGCTCAGTTCCATCGACAGCAGATCGTTGTCAAATGGAAAAAGGTCGCATTTAAATTCTTCTATCAGCGTGAAGCTGCCAAAAACACCACGGTTCTGGAGCTTCTTTTGACAAAGTAGACTCTTACGTGGCACAAAGAACAAATGAAACTCTTTCCGCGGCTTCTTGCCCTCTTCTCTGCAAACATGAATAAATATAGTATAGTAGTTTTAAAAATATACAATTTATGTTCGGATCATGATAAAACATAAAAGTATTGTTACGTATCAGTACCAACAGAGTTTTGACTTTATTATTTGCACACGATTTCTTTTAAAATGTCTTTCACAATATCCAATAGATACACATTTATTTAGACAACATTTATTTTATTACTTCAGTTTTCTTAATATTTATCTTTTATGTCTATTATATTTTACTTTAGTACCTGATCTCTAGTCAAGAGTGCTAATGAAAGAAAAATTATTTCAAGCAGAGATAAATAATGGAAAAATCGGTATATTTGTGAGATACATTGTGACCATTTATACATGAAAAATAATGCAACTAGAGGGCTTAATATCGCCAAACGTTAAAAATACATTCTATCTGATAACATTTATTGTATACCTACCCATGAACATTCTCGGCAATCAAATCCATGAGCTCTAACTGTGGCCTCGAGATGAATATGACATTAGTAATGTTAGGTGGTATCGTCAAGGTTCCACCATACAGCGGATACATCTTCACCACACCATATTCTTCCAACAAATTGTACTTGGCGACAAGACCGATCGGTCCGGCCAACGACTGGTCCCATATAATAGCCTTGACAAAAGAAGAAAAAGTGAATAAACAAATGTAAATTTATAATTTTGTAACGTTTTGATTCCCCGAGAGGAGGTTAGGTCGAGGAGTACCTTCGGGCCATCGCACTTCTCCAGCAGACAGAGTAATCGCTTCCTCGCCTGTTCCTGAACAAGTCCGACGTTCAGTCTACCTCCCGTCAGATACGACATGATTGCTTCGTGAAATTTTACAATGTGTCGGTTGCACGTAACATCGTATCCTCGAGAACATGTACGTTCTAAGATCGCTTGACAGCAGCAGACGATGGATCGTGTTGATGAAAACTCAGCAATCTCGCGCATGCGCAATAATAATAACGATACTGTGCTCAAGGGGGAGAAAAGGTTATCTGCCAATTAACCGCCGACAGCTGGCGCCCTCTTGGCAAATGTTGCAAGTTACAGTGATTAAATTATGATTAAACTTAATCATATAATTGGATTAATTTACTATTTAATATCTTACGAAGTAAAATGTACCCTTTGAACATGAATGGAATTTTTAAATTTTGTTGTTTAACATGTGGAAGAAAAGACGAGATCAGACGAATTGTGTAATAATTGTGTAATAATTGTGTAATAATTGTGTAATTAAGAATCTTGCTTTAAGCAATTTTGCTGGTTGAATTAATCGCCGATTAAATTAATCAAAGTTGCCCCTGACAATAAATTGATAAGTTTTGAATTTCAGAGTTCATCTCGTACATATCTTGGTTTAACATTTTAAACTGCTGCGATTAATTCGTTATTTAGATCACTTAGACCGGTATTCATATGGCTAGTTTATGCTTCGGTCTTAATCTTAATCTTAAGAGTTGATAACGTAGAATTATACTAAAAACGTTAAACACCCCTATGGCATTCTACGTCATCAATTCTTAAGATTAAGATTAAGATCGAAGCATAAACCAGCCAATAGTCGGATCTTATTTTGAGATCATCATAAGTAATGTCTTAAGACGCTAATACGGTTCTGTGATTGGCTTATGACATCTTAAGACCGTACTTAAGACGGTCTTAAATATAAGAACTGACTATGAATACCGGCATTAATATCCTTCGAAATATCTCGCGCTTTATTTCGACCTTTATTTTGTCGAATAACAGCGGCGATTGGTTCGCCTCGAAAGTTTCGATACTTCGAGAGTCGTGATATCGATAAATTTCTCAAGTCGTCGCCAGTTGTAGAACCTACCGCGGCGGATTGCGGGAAAGCGGTGAACGCGGTTACGTATTTTTCATGAATGTCATCGTCTAAGAGTGAATCTCTCACACGAAACGTTCCCGCGAGTCTTGGTGTCTAAAGCGTCGTCAAACATGGCGTACAATCGTCATCGCCGCGATTTTGGCGATCAACAATCCGCTTCAACAATACGGCCGAAATTGACCGAGCCTCTTTTCGTCTGAAGTGCATCGAAAGTGCAATTGAA
Source organism: Crematogaster levior (assembly GCA_901521435.1). Lineage (NCBI taxonomy): Eukaryota > Metazoa > Arthropoda > Insecta > Hymenoptera > Formicidae > Crematogaster > Crematogaster levior. The sequence continues at coordinate 997,147 of CABEGB010000557.1, read as the reverse complement.
CATAATCGTCATCAGGTATGCATATCTTTGTTCTAGCATCTGCATCGATTACGCTCTAAATATTCGTTAGAACTTTTCAAATTTTATTTTTTCATCAAACGGCAGATCGTTTAATTGCACTCTTTTGCACCTTTCCTTTGCTCTTTTTCCTCAAAGGGTGAAACACTCATTTTTGTATAATGCAATTGAAATGAATAGACCTAATTACAACGTGAAATTAGTTAATGCAGTTAGCGCGCTGCCCCGGCTATTTGGTGCATATAGACGGGATCATTAATGTCTTATTAGAAAAATTTGCACACGTATCGGATCAAATTTGGGGCGCGTGCTACATATTTAAATATTCGCGTATCAATCATTATTCATTATTCAAAATTATAGAGAATTAATTATTATCATCATTGATATTATCATTGAATAATAAATGATTGCATATACATAATAAAAAAATATGATATCAAGATAATATATTATTATAAAAAATTACCAATAGTGTCACGATGCATGCACTCCGAACATGCATTTCCGATACGCATGCAACTTCACGCCATTAACGATCTCATATTTCGAGAATCGCAATATCGCTCTCTGATAGATTCACGTCGCGAATATCGATACGAGTCGCGTCCGAGGTTGCATCCCGCACTTTTGGCGATTGTTATCGGTTCGAGTCCCGCGCGCGAAGAATTATCGCGCGAGCGCCTCGTAAAATGTCGATGCGCCTCGTAACGCGTTAAATGTCGCGTGTCGGTTGCCGTTACACGCCAATCTCGTGATTGCAGCGATCAGCGTCCGTGCGCATGGAATCGACCGAGATCGGCCCTTCGTCTGTTGCGACACGCCATTTTCTCATCGAGATGCGTCACGAGCGCGGGATTATCGCCAGGTACGTGCACGCATCGTTTCTTTTTTCTATAATTTATTGCGCACATGATTATTAGATTGCGACTGCGAGAGTTACCGTTTTCTCCTGTGGTTTTCATGCTAAAACTCATAATTGCAAGATTAATTAAAAGATTACCACCACAATTGATCTCGAAACTATTTTCACTCCCTGAAACACTCGGATTAATTATGAGCAGTAATATTGCAGTAATTAAATAGATAATAATTTATATTTATAGGTATGAAAATAAATAAAAATTTAAGAAAACAAAAAATTAATTGTAAGACTTTGTCTCGGAAATGAAATAAAATTACAAAAATTAATATTATTATTTATTAATAATATTTATTTTATTAATTTTATTTATTAAATCATTGATTTAATTCCGTTATGCTCTCTCGAATTTTGATTTGCTTTAGCAAATTTTAAAGGTTTATTTTTTTACAATAAACCTTTATAGCTATAATTATAAATAAATATTGCTATAGAAATTGGTACGAGATACGAATAATTTTGTTTGTGAATAAATCTGTTTATGTAACTCGATAGAATCAGGTTTATCGTGTCACATTTATATATTTTTCTGGATCATTATATTTTCACGGATTTTTATCCCCTTCTCGGTTCGCAATGTACGATATGCTGAGGAACGTTATCGCTTTGTATCAGGACCGAGTGCGTATTTCTGTGTCTGTAGTGCACTGTGTCAGTGTTCCGGAGACTGCGCAGCATCCCGCGCGGATAAGCGGGGACGTAGCGACGGGGCTGCGGGGAGAGGGTGCAAATAGGGGAGGCACTCCGGTTTTTAATCCGTGGGTGTAGCGGCACGGTGGGGACCGTCCTCTCCTTCCGCCGATATGACTCCACTCTCTCCGAACCGCTCCTTCTCTTCCACTCCTTCCCGTCCGTTCGGTTGCTTTCCACCCCGCGTCGAGTCTTCTTCCCCTCTCGCTCCAGCATCCCACCACCTTCGTCGATCCTCCCGCCACGTCGTCTGTCGTCCCGACGTCCTCTCTCTAACACCCTCCGTGCTACTCGTCAGGCGGGGGTTGCTACCGGTCTCCTAGTGACTTTCGTCGTCGGGGGTCGCGTGACACGTGCGTGAGAAATACCGGTCCCGGTCCTGGTCCCAGTTCCGATCTCGATCGGTACGACGATCAAGTGGTTCTGCAAGTGAGATCGGTGAGAGATCGATCGCCGATCAGTGACAGCCGGCGATCTACCGACATCACGGTCTTGTGGTAGGTCCGCGAGAGATTTCGACGATTTCGTGCCGGATGACACCTGGTGATCCGAATTCACGAGTCACGGAAGGACGGCGAGAGATCGGGGATCGTGATACCTGGTGATCCATCGTCATTGGACATCACTCCGGCGATCGTCGCGATTCGTGCCGACAGCTGTCGCGGATCTTCTCGAGGTGGGCTTCAAGATTCGTGCGCGCTTAAGATGGTTTCCATCCGGAGGAACGGCGGATCCGGTGTCTTGTGGCATCCGTTAAAGATCGGGTATCCATAAGTAGTTGCCGAGGTTTCGAGCACTTCGCTCCACGGAGAGCCTTAATGCGGTGTCGACCCCGATATTCGCCGTAAGTGCGATCGAAGCGATCAGAGAGACGATCCAAGGCAGGCAACGCAACAGTCAATATTTGATCGAATTACACCGTCACTTTGCAGTTTCGTCATTAAAATCCGCTCTGCCGTCACGCAACCAGCTTTCATCCTCCTATTGATACTAAGATGATTTCGATTCGACAAGTGTGACTTGTTCTTCTTCAGTCTTTATGAACGTTCTGCGGAAAGTTACGACAATCCCGTAGTCTGAAGTCGTTTTCTCGTATTGTGTCATCATGGCTTTTATCGTCACAACGTTCGCGTCGACGACCGTTGCTCGACATTTCACCTTCTCTTCGTTTTCTGTCACATCGCGATCTATTTCACTTGTCGCCCCTTTGTACTCGTTTACTGATATTTGATTAGCCGATGAGGAACGGAACGTAAAACAATTACATTCCTTCTCTAGTGCATGCAAAGACGATGCATGACGCACGAACGAAGATATCTTGAAATGAACTTTGCGGTGCCACATCATTAATTCAGAGCGATTTCTCTAAAATAAGGCATCCGTGCCCGGATGGGTTATAAAAAGCTTTAGATCTAGGAAGCGAAGTGACGTTATAATTGGATCTGGTCCAACAGTTTCTCCACAGTTTTTAAATGATACGACGTTGAAAGACTCGAGGAAAGGGGAAGACAACGTAATCCAACCGCGTAAACTGACATTTAAGGAAAATACCGTGGAATTGGATCTTCTTTGTAGGAATGTGATCGCGGTTAAAGAAAGATACAGGAAAACAAGGTTTGCAAGGGATTAGCTGGGTTATAACTTCCTTAAAGCGCCGTCTCTTTTTATTTTATTTGACGAAGTTAGCGGTGAAAAAAAATCTTCAGAGTTGTTCTCATTGTTTTCAGATTGAACTCGTTTCTTAATCGATGTTCTTCTTCGACTTTATTCGCTGTAGATTTCAGACATCTTCGACATTGTTGAGTCAATTAAACGTAACAGAATCTTGCCTTTAATTATTAATAAAAATTCTTTTTTATCTTTCAAATTAACTTTATTTTTTTATAATTATATCGAAACTACACGTTTGACATTAAAAAAATGGAAATAAATACTATAAATGCCGAATAATTTTATAAATACCATATATGCTGAGATTAATTATTTTATTCTTTATCGTCGACAATGTTATCTATATACAATGTTTTAATTTTCTTCTTTTGATACAATATCGTGCACACGTCAAAGCAAATAGGATGTTTGTAGAAATCCTGTGTATCTTCTTTTCCTCGATCAGATATCTTTCCTCAGTAGCTCTTGTAAGAGCTTTCTCAAGCTGCCGATATACTTCATTCTGGTTTCTCTCATTGATTCTTTGTAATCATCAATTCGATAACGCCATTCAACGTGTGTTTGCTTTCATTTCCAAAGTACAAAAAAACAAAAAAAGACAACTTTAATTTTTTTTAAATTAAAATGGACGCGCTTTCAAAAAAGTAGAAATAAAAGAAAATTTACAAAAGATTTGTAAGATTTCCTACATGAGAACAAGAAATACAAGTTTACATGTACAGTATAAAATAGATTGCAATGTGGGAAGAATAACTCGCCGAATTGAATTATGAAGTCTCACTTCATGACATAGTGGCCTTTCTCAACTGGAATAAATTAAATTACATACACAAATTACAGATTTTATATATAAAAGATACATGTAACATTATATCACATATAGTGACTAGTAAGCGTACCAACAAAAAGCTAATTTCAAATTAGTATTTAATAATTATCGTTTGTATATGCAATTCAAACGAATGTTTAATTGGATATAGAATCATGTATAATCAGAAACGTTAAAAAGTTTATTCACTGTATTGTCCGTGGACTGGAAAGAGCTACATATGAAAGAACACGTACATTTCTTCATTTGTCGGCTTCACCAAGCCGAGAGCTACCGTTCAACAGCAGCGGCGAGCGCAATCGCGAGCATCGAGGTGCGGTCGCACGTCGTCGGTTCGTGCGCGATGTAGTTTATGATAATATTTAATCCGGTTACGAGCGAGACGAGTGTACGTGAAACGCGTGAGCACACACTTGAGTGCACGAGCTCTCGGACGCGGTGTGGTCGATGTGGCTAGTCGATGATGCCGTTCCGACTGTGTCGTCGTTGACGACGTAATCCAGTTACAGCCTGAACTAACCAACGCTACGCTTCAATCAGTCTGCGCACCGGTCATTTCGGTTGAGTATTTTTTTACGAGTTCGCACTCTCGATCGTGGATGGATCGTGGATGGATCGGGATACGCGGTCGAACTGGCGCGCGATCAATCTTCTGCGTGATTCCGCAGAGTGATTTCGTCGCGCGGATTTTAACGTGTTGTGCATCCACGTTTTAGCACGATTGCTCGTCGACGACAACGACCACGCTCGTCAACCGATATGTCATTCATTCACCCGCATCGCATGCCAATGTCATTCATCGACCGTTTCCTACACCGACTGGTAACGCCGTTGTTATATCCTACGTACGAACCATTCTTGGTGATCGCGATGTTGTGCATCTCGTGAGAATCGGAGGAAGTAGAGAGTCTTTATTCGCGCGATTTAGCCGTAGCCAGTGTCGAACGTACTGAAAATGTTACGATTGTATCCTACATTGCGGAAATCCGGTCGTCGCACGTATCGAAATATCGAAGTTTCCGCATATTGAATATCGTCCCGTTGTAACTCAGTTGACCGTTTCCTTCTGTGACTACGAAGCTGAATTACAAATGGTGCATCTCGAGAGAGTATTATTCGAAGAGTACCATGTATACTGTACACTTGTGTCATAACAGATATCTAAAGATCATAGGTCGTACATCGATCATGGTCATGCATTATAGATCTAAAGATCGTATTGGTTGGAACATTAAAGTTGCTGCATTCTTGACCAGTTTGCATTCATTGAGTCACATTGATCTCATTTTTCCGCTACATTGTCGTTGTATGTACTACGAGATTGAACATTTCGAAGTATAAGACCGTCACGTTTAAACGTTCAGAACGTTTTGTGTGTGTGTCATAGGTTTTCAAAGAGCATAGGTCGAAATATATATCAAAGCTGCTTAAGTTACCTCTTTGCATGAAGTTGCTTCATTATCGCTCTCTTACCTCGTGGGATAATCAGAGATACGCGTGTACGATGAAACATTAAGTACCACGAGCCACAAACGCCACGATCCCCCGTGAATCCCGCAGTGTGTGATATCTATAGTTACGGATACATTAAAACTTTACTTAATCGCGAGCGCAGCCATCGTTCCCAATCCTCCGACCGTCGCGGTGATATTGCAGAATTCGAGAAGTGCTGCTTCATGACGAACCTCTCAATCTTCTTTCTACAAAGACTTGCATTGAGGTGACTCGCGCCAGGAATAATTTACATTTCGCTTCGACTGAGGAATTAAAGCTTTCGTCTTCAGTTTCGATGGACCTACGAACAACGTCGATATCCAACGATAGTTAAAATCCGATACAGTCTCTTCCCTTGTTTTGACGGTAGAACGTCACCTATAGAATCGAACTCAGGGGGGTGAAGAAAAAGACAAGCTGTGAATTACGTGGAAGACGAACGATCGAAGACAAAGGGGGAAGGAACGTGTATAAGGAATACAAATATCGTTTCGATCGATTGGCTAAGCTGGTGGGACGTTTTGCAGCTTCCCCTTCGAGTTCTCTCGAACGATTGATATACATATACACATACACATACATAGATACATACGGATCGTGTAGGCTTCACTTAACGAAAATTTGCAGAATCGTGATGCACAAGTGGCAAGAAGCAGTAAACGGTAACGTAAACGATCGTTCCTACAACTGGGTGATCTGATCACCAAAGAATCGGTCGATCGAAGTGGTTCGTTAGATTGCGTCCGACAAATTTTCCAGTTCGAATCGTTCGCGCGAGTGATCACGGGGTGAGGCATCGCGGCATTGAAGGATGGAGAGAAATCGGAGGAACGCGAGATCGCATAAACGTGGAAGGACAGGTTTTGCGTATCCGTGTGTTTCCTCTTGAGAGGCTCTGCGAGTGCCTCCGAACGCATATCCGCGCGCTAGACACGAGCGCGCTGATTGATCGCGAATCAACAAACAGGGTGCTGTCGGTGATGTTTGCCGAGCGACGGGGAGACGTGCGTAATATAAGTTTGCCAATCAACGCGAGGGAGAGAGAACGTGGTACGTGTGAACGCATTTCTCGCGAGAACGGATTCCCAGGTCTCCAGGTAACAGCTATCGATTGGAAATATATCGTTAAATCATCAGAAATCAACGAGACACCCACGAAATACGTATCGAAAATCGAAAGATACCCATCACACGAAAGGGGATGAAAAGTTTATCCTGTTGGCTTTTATTCAATCGTATATCTTATACTTTTTAATCGAGTGTCTGATCGGATAATCCGGGCATCGTGTGGAAATCTCACACGGGGGAGAGTGTCGGGATGTAGAAGTAACTGTATCGGAGGGTCAAGAGCTGAATTAGAAGTCAAGAGAGATCGACCAAGTGGAAGCAAGGATCGATCAGTCGACGTGAAAGGACCAAACGGTAAAAGGAATTCCGGGATCACGGTGGTCAATCGTTGCGATCGATCGAGCTTTAAAACGTCACAGAACGAGCACGACACTTCGAGAGGTACCGGAGAGCCACCCGGAAGGACCATCAGTGGGAAAAGAGGAAGACACGGAGGTCACGTACACTTGTATTTGTGCTCTCGCGGGAAATCAGCAGCCGAGGAGCGGAGCTGTCAAGAGTACAAAGGATAGCAAAACAACGTTATCGTTCTTTATCACGGTGGTTGATAAATTGATGACGAGTCGATCGTTATCACGTCCTGCGGAAAGAAAACGAAACTCGTTTGAACGGAGGAGGAGAGGGTGCGTTCTAGGTGTGCGTTCTTCAAAACGATTTGCAAAAATTGTAAGGCTTTCTCTCACGGCATTCACTGATGTTTGTTTTACTATAACTGCACGCCAGGGAATTATTTTCAAGCTTCATGGCAGATCTATCGGTGTATTTTTCTGTGCGGTTCGCTGCTGATCAAAAGAATAGCTCGAAGAAAGGAGCAAAGCTTGCTTTTGAAAATAGAAGCGTAAAGACGTCGCGGTTTCTCGATTGAAAGTCGTGTTGTGAGGGAATTCGAAAAAAATTAAAGAGACAAGGTGGTCGAATTCCCGAAACACAGTGAACGAGTAATGGCAACACGAATGCCACGAGAAAGAATATAATTCAACGAACGTCTTTCCTCTCCATTTTTCTCTTTCACTCTTCGGCAACTTTCGGCGCGGCAATTTATCCGCGCGCCACTCTTTACGGTGGCTTAAGGATATATCACGAGGGATCCAGGATGTGCCTCAGCCTTTCCCGCAAAATTGTCAGGAGTATCAGACCCTTTATCGAGAACAGGAAGAAATGAAGTTATCAGTGTCGGCTTACACAGCTCAGGCCAGTGCTCACAAGAATCTCTGCAGCTATCAACATCAGCGGAGCTACGGAGCCACGAATCAGGCATCCACGGCCCGGACCCCCTCAGACCTCGCAACGGTCCTTCCTGTCTTCAAGGTTCGTATACCGTGATAATTTCTTATTGTCCGAAGTTTTCTTAAGCATACAAGATATATCAATGATTCATTAATCAGTATACAAAATATATTGATGTTTGTAATTTCGTTTTTGGTCATAAAATTCACAACTTTATTACGATTAAAAAGTTTAATGCGAGATATTTCCCCTAGATATAATTTATTTATGGATTCTCTTTGATCAATTTACATAGAGTCGATTTTTCTTTTTTTAACACGATAAACAGTAATTAAGTGAAGGGTGAAATAGGTAGTGACGAAGCCTTACTACGATACATTTCGCTTCCCTCACTTTTCCATTAATGTGGGCCGCGATGCACATGTGCGAGAATAGTTTGAAGCTAGATACAGGGTGTCCGACAACAATATTATTTATTGTTACACTGTTTTCAATTTTTCCCTAACAAAAATATCGAAAGAAATTGTCATTTATAATAATTTTCCGATTTGTAACATTATATATTTTTGTAATTAAATTTTAAACTAACAATAAGTTTCTATGGAAGTAAAATCTGAATTGAAATTTGAATTGAAAAAAATATCATTTCCTTGTGCAAGTTAGTCTGCTAATATATGTATAGCAATTTGTCAATTATTCAGTCATTAATTATTTGAAAACATTTTTATTTAAGACAAATCCTCAAGATTCCAAAGATTTTTAACTTGTTACAGAATCTAAAAAAATCTAAAAAAAAAATAATTTTGAGATATTTTGTACAAGATTTTACACTAACAGACAATTTTCAATAATTTTCAATACGACACCCTATATAACATCCATATACTTTTACTTTTACGCAACAATTTACAGACAAAGTTTACTATATTCACTGGAACTATAGTGAAACGTTAGCTATATTACACCATAGTAGATTTAATCTCTCTGGTTGCAGAAATTTCGTGAGCTAATTTAACCATTAGTTTCAATTAGTACTAATTGTTACTATTTAGTTTGTTACTATTTGCGAATATTTAGATTCGACGGATGATTAGATTTGATTGGAAATTAGTCAATAACTATCGATTTTAATTAATCAATAACTATTGATTTTAATTAAAGGATGTATTCATTTGGACAGTGTTATGTAAAAATGAGTTAACTAAAAACGTATCTTTTTGAAAATGTGTTATATTTTTCTTTTATATTAAAACACTAATATAATTAATAAAAATAATTTATATAATTTATTTACATATAGAGAAAGAAAGAGAGGAATATTAACTTTTTATACCATATCGTAACATTTTTAAAATACATTGTTTACATTAAAAACACTGTAATATTAAAAAATATTTATCTTGTAATAAATGATAAACATAAAAAATATAACATAATATAATATAGATATGTTTAAATTTCAAAATGTGCTGTTAACAGATAAAATAACAGATAAAATAATGAAAATGATATAAAAGTTCACAAAAGATCATGAACATATATGCATAACACTTTTGAATAACGCATTCTTACATTATCTCATTTTCATTCTTAGATTATGTTTTCTTAATGCTGAATGTTGTCTCAATCATCTCCTTCTGAAATGTCGTTAGGTCGGGTGTTTACATAATCGATCCTCTTCGAAATTTCCCTTAAGTTAACTCATCTCTGCATATAATACAGTCCATTTTACGACGTTGCTCAATTGCGTGGTATAAATTCATGTTTCTTCTGTGTGAACGCAGCTCTGAATGTCGCAACGTAGGAGCGAGAACGCGCGGTCGAAAAAACGGCGCAGTAGAAAATGTCGAAAAGACAGCCGGTGGTTCGTATCTCGCTTCCCGTAAGTGTCATTAGTATTGTTTGAGGAAAATTATATATTGTGCCTGGAAAGTACATATCTCTATTCGACTGCTTTTACTCTACTGTCTGATCTTGATATTATCGCACGAAACGCGTACATTTTATCCCCCAGCAGTCTACTCTATCTATCAATTATTTCATTTTCTTCTCTGACTATTCTCTTTATTAAGGCTCATTTTAAACGATCTATAATTTCGTGACGACTGTTTCTCCCGTTCTGAAAATTACAGATCGCCTTAATGTGGGCCTGATACTTGCGTAGAAATTGCGTAGAAATTTCTGATCCTAAGAGTGTGTCATCGTTTTACCATTTTGTACGATACTTGATTATGGAGATTTCTTCATTTTTCATTACCCTGTTTGCTTGATTTGCTTATTCTATTTATATGGTACTATCTGACGTAGAAATCCCCTTTTCGATTCTCTTCATTTTGGTATTTAGAAATAGCAATAGAATATGTGTACTCGAATGTGTCTCGGTAAGTACACAAGAAGTCGTCCGTATCGAGTATCACATGTTTTAGCATTAATTTACAGCGTGCATTTTTTTCACTTTTAAAGAAATATTTCTTCAAACTCTCTCTTATGCTCTTTTACTGGAATTCTTTTGTCGAGATTTAAATTTCTCTTTGTACTGTCGATTTCTCTGAAGCGTTACATAACTATGTGTATACGTATAAGATTGCTATGTACATATAATTAATTGCACCGTCAGTATGTCTGCAACCAATTTGTATCGTTGGAATGTTTGCGCGAAATACGTCTCGGAATGCCATGGTGCGATATTATTTCGAATAGCAAGTGTATAGTAGTTAAGCGTATACACCTAAGTTAATTAACATTTCTGAAGAGCAAACATAAATATATTAATCCTTAATTTCACACTGAATCGTGTAAAACACAATTCGCTTATATATGTATGTATCTGACATGTTTCAATAATTTCAACGGCATTGGTGAGATTGTTGTGGATACACAAAATAGGAGCGCAAAAACAACCTCTGTCATAGTGTCTTATTGTCTGTTTTCTTTTTACCCCGTTACTTCGATCCAAACATTTCGAAACGGTCGAAAAGTAACAATGATAATCCACGTAATTTTCTAGATATTATCTTTCGAGGTACAGTACCATCGAAACTTCGATATTTCTTTTGCTACAAAAAGTATGCCAAAATACATGTTTTTACTTACTTCAGAATGAGAACTCCGATATAATTATTGTATTAACTTCAATCAGTTTTACTGTTTGAAGAACTTGGAATTTAAAAAATTTTACACAGAATTCGAAACTTTAATTAGCACAACTTCTTTTACTTCTATTTTACATTTATAATTTCTGTTTGAAGATCAGAGAATAAGTATTTTCAACGATTAAAATCTTTTATAATAATAAAGTATCATTTGCTTATTATCTTGTTAATGAAATGGGAGTTAATTACACTTTGCAATTAATACGGTTTTCATAATTGAAGATCAATGATATGCTGAAGGAAAAAGCTTTAATGAGTTCGAAGTCTCTGCGATAACAAAGGACGGCAAACCCTTTCATCTTAGAAGGTGACAGTTTGACGTTATCGAACTAACGCTTTATTAACGTAGCCAATAGCTACGTGCTGATGGCATCTAAACACGTCAAATACAGGTGCGCAAATATGATCGGGTACAGAAAAGCGTACGATGTGTGAAAAGCGTGTTAGCCTTTAGAAATCAAATCGACTGACGAACGAGCATCCATTGTAGTTCTCCGCAGCGTGAAATTTTGCTAATCTAAGAGGACAAGCATATCTATATTTGAAAAAAAAAAAATCGCACCTTCAATCTAGGTGCGATAAATTAATTGGTCTTTTCGGTTCTTGTTTCTCTCTACCTTGTTTCCAATCAAAACATTTGCATAAATAGAGTCCGTGATCGGGTCGTAGTAGACCAGAAATACACGTGGCCGCGGTAACCCGATAAAGAAATCCGGACATCGCGCCTGGATGGACGCTGATAATCGATAGCGCATTACATCTGGGTGTGCGGTTGATTGAATTGGAAACGGTTGGTATCGGCGAGTGTACGCGAACACGGGACACGTCTCGCTGAACGGAAAGCGAATACTAGATAAATTAATGCCACAAGCAGCACATCCGGTGCTTCTTGTGCCGTGCATTCTCTCTCTCTCTCTTTCTCTCTTTCTCTCTCTCTCGTGTCGCGCACTCTTTAACCTTTCCGTTAATGTACCGCTCTCCAGAAATAAAGATGTCACGCGTGGTTCGCGCGCAGCGCACCCCAATTATCGCTGATTGCCCTTCGAAATGTTCGCGCACAAAGTGCCCCTGCGGGACGAACGCTTCGAGAGAATCGGGACAAGCGGTTCGCGTTATACGTCGCGTGACACGAACGATGCCACTTTAATTACGTGCATGTACGTATATACCAGCACGAACAAGCGCGCAACCCGAAGCGTTACGTCCGAAGCGTTATACGGTATGTTCGCTCGCTTGGAAAAAGCTCTACGACTGCATCATATCATGTGAAATTCGCTTTGCGCCTGGATGGGACACAATATACAGAATTGAACAGAAGATGTTATGTTATTCTTTTAAATCATGACGCGCAATAATTTTTTTACAATTTTTTGTCGCGACGCGTCCGTACACTGTGCTTCTTCTTGCGAATTTTTTTTTTTAACGCAAAAATTTAACAGCGAAGTGCTGTTTAGAGTGCTATATCGCAAGCGAGGCTGTCATCTTAAAGGAGATAGCGAATCGTTATTCCCGACTCTGTTAAGACTGTTGATGTAGTTTAGCCTCTTAGGATGAAGCATCAGCGGTAATTAGTTAAATTTCTTTCCTTATCTACATTTTATGAGTAGGGCTGTGATTCGGGCGACGATCGTGCTAATTCAGAGTTCTTTACTTTAGAATTAAATTACTTATCTCAGTCCAAATATCGACACAATCACAGCGTCGATTCGTGACTAATCTAATAGGATTGAGATCGGAATAATTTCGACGATAGACAACGAAGTTGCGGCCTTTTATGCGATAATGCAAAGATATGGCTTAGAATTTTCCGAAAAATAAATATAATGTTATTTGATGGGTTAGTTCTTCTTAGAGATTTTTCCATACTTAAGTATCAAGAATTGGTCTTAAAATTATATCGATTTTTTAACTTTTATTGATTTTGTAATTGTTATACTTGATCTAACTTTTATTGATTTTGTAATTATTATACTTGATCACTTTGATTTATCACTTACTGCAATATCTGTGCAGACTTGAATTTTGATAAATTATAAAGGACATTATACGTAGGTGCATGTCGAGAATGAAAGGAACATATTAGCTCACTCCGACGGTGTACATCGTGCAAAATGCATTTTTCATCTTCCGTGAAGTTTACAAAAGTACGAATATATATACTACGTAATGGATGCGTACTAGAAATGCGCGATATTTTCTACACTTTTGTCAAGAAACCAATATAACCTGTGGTCATTGTGCAAATAAGTTTGCATTATTTATAGAATAAACTCAGGGTGAATCGAGTAATAGGATTGATTTTCAAACACACTGACAATGAATAACAAACAAATCGACATTGAAAATTTTGAACGACAACTATGTCGAATGTGCTACGTATATTTTTTGAAAACATGTTAGTCGGTTAATTTAAATGTTAGAAATTTTCTATTTTTCGGAGCAACTTGGATATCGAGCAAATCTCAACTAATCGATTCGTTCGGGGACGATCAATTGCACGTTACCTTCCCGAATTTTTATTTTACATCAGTGCGACGTCTAAATTGTCAGGTCACGAGGTCATCATTTCTCATCGGTTTTTTGCTGAACCGAGAAAATCGCCAGAGGGTTTTTTACTTTCGAGACCGTGTTAAAAGCTGGCATATCAATGTTACAAGAAATTCTCTGAAATTTTAGAATTCCGAGATTCTAATCGTGAAATTGCATAAAATTTTCTCTACGCTACAATACGAAAATTCGTATGTGACGTTTTCGTGATAGATTTTGCTCTTTTGTGAATGTTAACATAATGTCACGCGTGTATAATATAAACAACAACACCTTTTCACCGTCAACAATATGTCACTATTTTCCAACGATTTCTTTCTGCGTAGACTTCTAAAATATTGAAAAATTGTTGTTGTAAAATATTTTTATTCTCGAATATCTATATACTTCTCGACGTCGACGCTAGATACATGATTTATCCTTTATAAACAATGCATCGGTATTTCCGAGCTCTTTGTCCGAGGATAAAAATTTGCTTTGTTGACCAATATTATTTGTGCAGGTTATTTATTGCAGGTTATTTATTGCAAATAAACCGAATGCCGTCGGGATCGACGAAAATTCGAGTCGAGCGTCCTATGAGTATAATCGTGTTTTCAAACGCTTGTTTGAGTTCTACTAACATCTAAGGAATAAGTCTGACGTCTGTGTACATACGAAGCGAGGTAACGCGGAAATTTCTTAATACCGCGGTGCACCGTGACGACGCATTTATTGGGTCGCGTGCCGTTGGGACTTGTAAGTGTCGTTCCCGAGCACGATAACACGTCTCCAGGGATCTTGTCAGAATTCTTATCCCGTTACTTTTCCTATTTCAACTTCCTCGTTGCACCATTATATGTCTTCTTCGAAAACGCGCGGCCGGTTTATAAAATCGTGGCGCAGTTTGTTGAAATTCTCTTGTATTGATTCAATTGCACGCGATGAAATCAAGCCAACGAATTCAAAGTTCATGCCAATCCAAAAATTAGCTCCTTTTTAGTATACCTTTTAATAACGAAAAAAAATTGATATTTGTTCACACAAAGATATACGTATGATAACACGAAGTCTTTGGTAAATTTGTAAAAAAAATTGATTTTTTTTTCACTACTGTCATTATGAATTGTTTAATCCCTGTAGAGCTAAAATAAAAAAATTTCTACAATGTATATGCGAGATATATTTGACGAAAATAATCTTTTTGCTGGGATTAGTAGTAAACAGTGTAATACTATGCGATTTTGTAACGAGCAATTTCTCGACCAACGAGACATATTTCATGCAAAAATTGTATTCGGACGGTTTACTTATCTTGTTGGAAACAGTCGTCGCATAAAACAGCCTAGGGAGAGAACGGTAATGTTGTTCCACTGAAATCAACAAACAAGCGTAACAGCTACGTAATGCGACAGGAGGCGTGTTTGTTTGCGCAGACACGCGCGGTTTGCACAACGTACATGCTTATACCTTGCTTCAATCCAAGAGAATACAATATCATTCTGCAAAATAGTACACACTTTAGTAGACATGATATTTTATCACGCGTCGCACGGAAAAGGTATTTTTCCTTTCCATGTTCCTATACTTGTGAGTGAAAATATAAATCAGAGAAAGTGTTAAAAAAAAAAAGAAATACACACACACACACACACACACATATGTATATTAGGTGGTTCTTATTTTATACTACATCAAAAATTTAAAAAAAATTTTTTTTGTCTCACCCCTTAAAATGGTTCCATTTTATGAAAAAATAATAAGGATTTAATTCTTATTTTAGGACATTTAGACGCTCTTTCCCGTTATCTGATTGAAATAAACTTTTATAGGAGTTATTTTTCCATAAAATGGAACCATTTTAAGGGGTGACACAAAAAAAATTTTTTTTAAATTTTCGATGTAGTATAAAATAAGAACCACCCTAATGTATATATTAAATATAAAAAGCTGTAAAACGTGAGTCGGTCCATGACAGTTGTCTATTGCAATAAATCGATCAACCTGGTCAACCTCGTTATGCAAAAAATACTTTCGCCTAGATTTAATATTTCTATGGTTAATGAAGTGATCTGCGAGCGTGCTAGCGGACTTTCGTGCAAATAGGGAATCTCGATTGGCTGACAACTGGAAGTGACATGATTCGAGACGGGGGAGGGGCACTCCGATTAGCTTACCACTCTGTCAGAACTCGCACGGAGCAGGGTTCGCATTTCGGGTGCTCGATGCCTCACGGAATCCTTACACAGTGATGCCAGCGGATCCACACTCGCGTAACCTTGAATGCGATAGAATGCCGAAATGAATAGTTGGGCGAAACTCAAAATTGCTAACTTGTGTTAAGCAAACACAAGTTTGATCTGATTCTAACACGCATGGCAACACTTGTCTCGAAATATTTTATACGTAAGAGGCAACTATAAAGAAAATTAAACACAGTTAAGGACGAAATAAGAAATTTGTATCTCTGACAGAACCCGATTTTTTACAAGTCGTAATATTGTTTGCGCGAACACTTTTATTTATTTCGTATATTACCTTTGATACATATAAATATATGTTTACAGCGTACATGAGTTAAAAATTTTCTTTGTTTGCATTGCAGTTTGTTGTTGATATGCCATATCTTGAAATTGCAAAATTAAAAAGCGTTGATATATGTCGTTGGATATGTATATATACATATATATGTGTGTGTGTGTGTGTGTGTGTGTGTGTGTGTGTGTGTGTGTAAACTAAATAAATTTTAAAAGCTTCAATTGGACTATGGATATTGGACTATGTATATACAAACTTTGCACTTAACGTCCAACGGACGATATTCTCACTTGGTAATTATTTAGGTAGTAATTATCTGTCCAAATTTTGATCCCACTGCTTCACTAGCTACATCAGTGAAGGATGAGCTGTGAGATAATTACTGGATTATCTCTATTGGCTCGTTGAAGCAGGATGATAGTCACTACATATTTACTCTGTATGAGGTATGACAGAAGGGGCTTTCTATCAGCGGTTAAGCTTTCTTAAGCCGGACTTAAATGACGCGTGACTCGGCGAGCCTATCACAAGTTAAAAAAAGAGAGAATTCGTAAAGCAAACTTATTGAAAAGAATAAGACTGACCGAGCCACGTATCGTCGAAGTCCGGTTTTAGAAACAACTTACCGACTTTTGCAAAATTTGATTCTACCGTGCTATCGATTTGTTTGTTGTTTTCATAATGTCATTACGTGACTGTGAAATCTTTAATAAAGTTCTACATTATGCAACGAGTCTCCGCGCAGATCAAAGAGGCTACCGTGAAAATCAAATCGAGCAAGAAAGATCTTATTCCAGCTATCTTTATTTTTTTCACATGGAATCATCTCTTTTTCTTCGTGCTATAATAACGATCCATTCTCTCTCTGTATATGAAGGAATTCTATGTATATTCTTGACTGCGACGTTCACGTGGAGGAAATATCGAGCACGTAGATTATCAGTGTCTCCGGGGACAGGAGCTGTGTGTTATCTTTTTTTCTCTTAAATACGTGTCAAATGACATCTACAGCGTTGGAGGTAAGATAAGGAAAAGGGGTGAAGCGAGAGCAATAGCTCGTATCAGGAGTGATCGAGCAAATTGGGGTACTTCCTGGGAGGTGTAAAGAAAGGCGGTACTCTCTCAAGTCGGCTGATAACGGGAAACGATGAAAAATAAAAGGGGAAAAACTAGGCGGCGGCGGCGTCGCGACGCATTGCTGTCTCAACAGAAGAATCGCGAAGTCGTTCGAGTGTAGGACCGCTACGACGTTGCACATGGCAACTCCCAAGGAAGATCAATATCCCCACCAATCGCATTTCTCTCTTGGCATACTGTCTCTCTGTGGTCGCGCGGTATAGTCGACTTTCTTTTCCTCACCACTCTCGTCCCGTTCTTCTCTAACCACCCCTTTGCTCACATCCGTCCTAAGACGAAGAGGCGCGCGGGGTGCCCGTTTCATGAATCTCTCTTATGTATTTTTCCCAAATATGCCCCCCCGAAAGAGATACTAGGTCGCGATTGATCCGCCAGTATCTCTATTAACCGATATTCGAGTTAAAAACACTTAAGAAACGATATATCACATTATGATTCTTATCGTTACTATTTTACATTATTCTAGACTTTATTGGCATATGAAATCTGCGCGTTTTATTTCATGGGACTTTTATTTGAGCGAAATACATTCTGTTAGTAAGTCGAATACATGACGTTTCAGAGTCAAAAACTAGTCGATGTAAATAACGTGCATGACGGTGAAAAGTGTCAAAGGGAAATGCCGTTTGCAGTTACGAAACTGAATGTTCCAGGTGTATTGAATTAAATCGTTTAGGCGGAACACATGGTTAAATGCCTTGCAATCTCCCGCATGCATGCCAGTTACACTAGCATTGGCTTTGCGACGACGAAGCATTTAATTTTTAATCGCTAGACACACTATACAGCATCGAGTATTTCGAGATCAGATTAATGTTTTTCAATGACTCATGTAGGTATTATTTTGAAAAGATTTTTAATCTGTATATTTTGATATACAACATAATTAACTGGTATACAATATTTATTTCTGCATTTTTTATGATATTTAGTTTTATAATTAAAGATGAAGTATCAAAAAGATTTAGTGATTTATACGTTTTATATTTAATTGTAAGTTTAATTGGGAATTGATTTTCTTCTAACAAAAATATTAAAGAAATTTGTCTTTAATGTTCTTTGTAAGTTTTTCAACATTTTTATATTAAATATCTTGATAACAATCCTTAGTTACTAATTTGTAATCTAAACATACATAATTTGTTTAAAACAGAGTTATATGTGATATAATACATTTTTATTATTTGTCGATTATTTTTGAAGCTTAGTTTTCAGAATCATATTAATGTCGGTATCGTAATTCGTTCCTTTTATTTTTATTTCTATTTTTAGTAACAGAAATATTAGATATAAGAAAATTCTGAACTCTTATATCACCATATGCCATAGCGGCACATTTATACGTGTATCACGTAGTCTATAAATAGAGTTAACTTAGACTTTGGCACGAAAAAAGATCAATCTTTCGTCTTTCGTTTTTTTTCTTAATTTCGCACGTGTATCCAAACTTTCGTAACAGGAAGAAACCATTTTCCTTGATTCACTCGTTCAGAACTCTTATTGAGAACCTGGTACCCTCGTTCGGATAGTCGCGGCTACTTTCCTTCCTTCTGCGGACAATGGGAAAAGCTCGATCTTTCCAAATAGAGATGCTCACTATTTGTTCTTTCTCGAGGAAGAAGTCGTGCTGACACTTCTAAAATATGCATCTACATTTGTTTCTAAAATGGTGCGGAGAATTCTTCTTTTCAGGACCGCTTCTTGGAAATAGCATGGAGAAACCTGACATTTTCATCATTGTTCATCTTCCTTCTTCTGCTAATATTCAAATTAAGCTATAAAAAATTAAAAATTTATTTCTTGTTACACTGTTTACAATAAGAGAAATAGTTTAAAATAGCAACTTAAGTTTACTATGAGGATATTAAATAACACAAGCATTGGTAAATTTATCTTGATTAAATAAACGTATTTATTTTGACTAGTCATCTTGTGGCTTTTAAATAACTCTGACTCGGAACGCTGGTAAATTTATGTACTGAAATGGTTTTGTGAAGAAGTTCGAGTAAATAGCACAGTAAAATCGAAATGAGAAAACTGCATGCAAATTACAGTTAGCTTCGCAACGATAGCATTCGGTTGTCTGTTTGATCTCCGTTCGTCCATTTCTAAAGTTTCTCGTAAACGTGTCTCGTGTTTCCGTTCCATCGACTTCGCGCTTCTATTCCGTCGAAAATTGTTCATTGGTTGTTCTTGTTTCAATTCACTATCGCTAAAAAGTCGAATTCCTTCCGAGTCCAAGCAATTTGTCTCTTGCGCGATATCAAAAAAGAGGTGCAAAACCCTCTCAATGAAGAACTTTTGAGAAAAATGCACGAAGAGGCATTATTCGCATATTTTTTTAACACATCGCAATTTACGCCACACGATTAGATTTTATCTTGTTTAATTGAAATACTGACAATTTTGACATAAACGTTCATGTCTCGTAAACAATCAGTTTGAAGTAATCAGAAATAATCAATAAAATCGAATTGTAAAATTAAATTTTGGTTATAAATTCGCGATATATAATATTTGCAGAGTGCTCGCGTCACGTGAAAAAATCGACGCGGTAATATACGCGCGTTGTTTTCATAAACCATAAATCTTGTATATTTTATTACGGATCGGAATCTGGAAACGAAGATCGCTTTGTTTCGGTAACTGTACATGGCACGCGAACATCTCTCTGTACAACTAGCGTATTTAATGACCGAGTGAAAAAGAAGACGCACGGTCGAACGAGGCTTGTACGAAAAAGAAGCTGCGTTAATATCACATTACGAAACCATGATTTATGATGTTGCAAAATTAATGAACATTTTTGAGCTAGCTTTTTACGACAGTTCCCTAAACGCAACTTGTTTTCTTTGGTTTTTTATTACCTGCTGCTTTGATATCACGATTCTTTTTATGAATCGTTTTGAAATTATTTTTATTTTTATAAATTTATTTTTGTAAATTACGCCATATGCTCTCATTTTTTAGTATGAAAAGTCGATTCACATTAGCTAGTAAAAAATATTTTTATCAACGACACGATATTATTATTCTCTCTTCGATGTTGCGGATTTAATTCGTTGCCCGAGCAACTGTATAGATGCATTTTGTTTTTTCTTTTTTAGTGTAACGTAACTTCAGGTAGTATGTGCACAGGATTGCAAACTTTATTAATTAAAACGGACTTTATATTGCCGCTGCGCAAGTCATCGCAAAAGAATTGAACGGGGTTATACATGAAACAATACTTTCTCAAGAACGTGACGTATTCATCTTGCGAAATAATGCGATTAATGGGCGAAAATGATTTCTTGATCGGAATAATTTGTTAGAATAGCATTATTAGAGAGAGGGGACTTTCGGTTTATTAAAAGAAATTATACAATATGTTACAAATTTCATCCACAAATAACATAAGGATAGAAAAAAAATTTTAATTCAAAATTTTAATTAAAATTTGATTTAAACGAGATTTGTGTAATTGATGGATTTGAATTCATAAAAAAATTAAAGAAAAATTAAAAATTATCTTTCTTCAAGAAATATTCAACTGAAAACAATAAATATTGCCTGATTGATTATTTTTCTTTATTCTTTATTCGATTCTTTCGATATAATCTACCATTCGGGTTCGATCTTCGATCGAACAGCAGACACGAATTAAAGGAGAAAAAGTGAATTACTGAACGCGTGACAGTTGCGAAATTAAGTTTCTTCACTCTGAAATATCCTAGCATATCTGGCAAGCGTTTCCTGCGAGCGGGGTGAGGGGTGAAGCACACAAGCATAATAAATTGCTTGTGGGGAGAACTGTCGCAGACCTCATCACTGTATCCCTCTTTGCTCGTTACAGAGTAGATTCGTAACAGGTTGAGTAGATACGAAGCGCGTCGCTATTATTTGCATCTTGTAGCGCGGATGGGCATTTACATACTTCGTATGTGCAAAAGCGTCGTATCCTTAGTCGGATGCAAATTTCTCGATATATTGTAAGTGTGTTTCTGCTAATAACGGAGACGGCGCTTTTACGGTTGTTTTTCGCATGTCCGCTAAGTCTCGGATGTACATAACTCATCGTGGCTTAAAAGTGTCGACGGGCGATTCTGCAACGTCGGTCGGGAACAACAGTGTTCTTGACATTTGAGAAAAAAGAAAGTCGAGCGAACTGAAGTGATCCTTAGAAGTATTTCAAATACCCCAGTCAAGTCTGTATTTTCGTTTATTGGAATTGTTTTTATTTCGTTTATGCTGTGTGTGTGTTTTATATATATATTCATAAATGTTTTATGTGTGCAACACGTTTTCCATGTTTGTATACAACATGCATTAGAACTTTGCATCATTCCCAAAAAACTGAACGAAGCTGCGACGTGTTGCTCACGGCGATAAATGCAATTACCGATAAAATATTGTCGTTTTCCATTAACTACTGATTGCGCGTAAAATAGCGTCGACATCGACAGTTAGTCGTAAAAATCCGCGCCGCGGATGCTCTCTAAACTACTTCTATATCGACGATCTTCTAATAGAGAACGACGCTTGGTAGAAAATGCGTTGAATTGGGTCGCGTGAATTAACTTCGCGAATTAACCCGAACAATTACCTCGTGTAAATTTTGGTCTCAAATTATCGCACAGCTTGTAAGCAATTTATCAAATTAAAAATTTGCGCATGCTACGGTATGATTTTCATGCGGATGCATTAACTTTATAAAAAAAATAGTCGTATTTTACATTTCTTGAGTACTTTAAGGACAGAAATCAATTCAACAAAATTTAAGAATTTTTTCATCATAATTCAACTGAAAAGTTAATTAAGTTAACATTAATTTTATATTAACAAAGACAGCAAATTAAATCTCGTTAGCGATAATAATTTTTAAGTATTCATAATTTAAAGATAATAAAGAAATCGAGAAAGAGCAAGTCTACACATATACATATAACTTTACCGTATTTTATCTTTTATCTTTGTTTTGTTTTCACAATTCTTTTAAATTTAAAGGTAATAAAGAAATCGAGAAAGAGCAAGTTTATACATATACATATAACTTTACCGTATTTTATCTTTTATCTTTGTTTTGTTTTCACAATTCTTTTAAATCTGGCTTCCAGATATTATTCTATTCGAACGGAATAGAATCTTAAAACAGGGAGGTTTTCATAAAATATATTTGTAGAAATAGATAAAATATTTCTTATTAGATTAGACAAATTTTAATCGCATCGTTAATGGCAACACACGGTTCGAGTGCAAAACGGTGTCTTCCTCGTTCATGTACATTCGTATCTTCTTTGGTTTACCCACTCCAACGTATCGATCGCGGCATTGCGTCGTCGTACACGCCGCAGAAGCCAACATGAGTATGATTTGTTTCAAAATTACTCTCCTGTTTCATAACGGCACTAGCTCGCAACACATTTACATCTCCGCCGATGGTTCCCTGCGTTCCACGCAGGATGAAACATGTGAAATGGAAATACCTAAATACTTTCTGCTTATATGTGAAAAACAGTTCTTAAAAAACGAGAAAAAAATGTTACAAAAATCGGCCAACATGAAAAACAGTTAAGTCATATTTTTTGCTTTTCCATAGACACTTACGTTTTTTTCCATTAAAAATCTTTCAATAAGCATAACAAAAAATTTAAAAACAGTTTATAAGTATATTTAAAGATAAAATTCTGTTAAAATAAAATTTGCTCGGGATTAATTGAAGAATGTTATTTTATTTGTCATAACAGAGAAGTTTTTATTTTCACTTAGTCATTATTAAAAAATAATTGGCACGTCAACATTTTTACATTGAAAAGGAAAGGAAAGGAAAGGGGAAAAATAGCTAAGAAACTTGTCATCATAACTCAGTTTGTTTATCTTGAGACATTTTGTGGAGATAAGTACGCACGTCGCTTTGAGAACAGCTTAAAATGAAACGAGGCACTATTCTCGGCAAAGTAACGGTACTGGAGAATTAATTATTGTATCACTGTGCTCTGTTGTATAACGAGAGAGGATGCTTTTCCTCTCTACTTACGTTCCGGAGATACTAAATATCGTGCTAAAGAAGTCGCGATTTATTGTCACTTATTTGTGCTGTTCACGATAATGGCAAAAATTAAAAAAATTATAAATATTAGGGCGGGTAACAACGCGAAAATAAAAATTAATGGTGAATTCTGATAATGTCAAGAGATCTCTGTTGCAAGCGGGCAGTTTCTTAAAAAAACCCATACACGTTTCGGGAAAATTAAATAAGGAAAATTTTCAGACCGTGTCGTGAGAAGACTGATGGTGTATTTTAATACTGAATTATAACGTTGCACTCTGTAGCTCGCGTTGTGAACGTTTAACGAGGTACAATCACGAGCGCAAATACAGTGGTGTAGAGAGATATATTTATTTAGAGATACATGTATTTAGATATTTCGTTTATTTAGCTTGTCACACCGCTCGAGAGACAAAGTGGATGCTTGTCATAAATACGTGTCGGCTTTATACTAGCTAAATGGGAAACGAATGTAATCCGCACCAGTGTGTCCAAATGTTTCTTACGTGACGCGGAAGTTCCGTTTTGCGGGAATAATGAACCGTTTCATAGACCGAAGCTACAGCAGCTAATTACTCAGCTGGCCAGATAAGAACAAACGTTTCTCCACTCCCTCGCTTTCAGACGTGAGCGTAAAGTAGTTACAGGTCTGCTGCGGTGAGCTTTATTCCCTAAAGTTGAGGCGCTATAAAACGGTTTCATCACTGTAACTTTGCGACAATAAAAACACGATAATAAAATGTTTTAATCTTTTGAAACATTATTTCTAAGATTTTGCAGTTAAAAACTTATATTATGGTCCTGCGAAGGATGGACAAAGTGGCAAAAATGTAACTCTCCGGAGTCCACTATGCGTTCTGGCTTTAAGACGGCTCCCTCGCTATAATATATATACTATAAGTATATATATATATATATATTTTTAAAAATACTTATAATTTATAAATAAACGCAAAATTATACAAAAATCCTCTTAGATGATTCTGAATTTAACATGGTGATCGAAAAAAATACTTCTTTCATATTTTAAAGTTTTAAGAAAAGTAATAAAATGCAAATTGAAGCTAAAATTTATGAAATATGTCTTTAGACATCTAATTCTATGTATAATTCAGTTTTCACTGCACCGCGAAATTATTTCCGTTGGTGCAATTTTTCGACGATTTTACGGTATCTCACGTTAAAAATATTACAGTAATTGTAGATTAAAAATGAAGCTGCAAATTAAGTCAGAAAGTTATTACCTAACGTCAGTTTCTTTTCCAATATAAATCTTGACCTTTTAGAAAGGTTGATGGCTGTAACATTTTAATTAATCGAGATCGATTTACAGATTTAAATTTATTAGTGGGGATCCATAGTTTGGATAAGTAATTGATTGAAAAGACTTGTCGGAGGTTTGGCGTAAAATTCTTCTTAATTGCGTATCCCGCAGTGATGGGTGCTAGCGACAATTTCCATTTTATGGTTGCGTCCGTCGAATATTTGACACATCCCGTATCAGTGCGCGTAACGTGATTGGTTCACGTCGGATTTATCAACCGTCGGACCCCTATTTTCGAAGTCAAATTCTTTATTTGTCTGCCTTGTGAACTGCACTGACGCGCCGTCAAAAACTGCTGCGTTTCTCACAGTTTTCATCTTTTTGATTTATTTAATCTTCAAACCAACATCTTTGACATTCACCTTTTGGTACGTTTTCTATTTTATTCTTTGAAACAATACAAAAACAATTTCAAGTACAATATTAAAAATACCAGAATTACAATATTAAAAATACCAGAATTACAATATTAAAAAAATAGAAATAATTTTATTAATTATTAAATGGATTCGCTGATAGTGAAATTATATAAATTTTGAATCATAAATTTCCGTTGAATATCGGAAACTAATATTTTGTTTTAAAAGTTTTAACACAATTAAAAGTTTTAACACAATTTACAGCGTATTATTATTAATTTGAGATTGACGCGCTCGCAGCAATTCGCGTGATATCTTTTGTCGCATAGAAAGCTTGATTAATAATCGAAGTTAGCTGTTATATTTATTGGTAGCGCAATGTCCTTAATTGATCTACTATTGATTTGAGTAACTTGTTATCGAGTACAAGGAATAAGCGGATTGTGCAAATGAAATATACTTGTATCCCTTTAGTCATGCTTGGTTACATATATATTCTGAGATCTGCTTGATAATCCCGCAATCTTATCAATATTTTGCTTCGAGGAAGACATTTTCTCTGAGATATAATGTTACTTCCGCTGGATAGAACCGTATCGAGAATATAATTCTTAACAAGGTCAAGATTGAAGCATCGATAAGACAGATTTTGTCCATTTTATCCTCCCTTCGAGAACTACCGTATAAGAAGGTCACGACGAAATTCTAATAATTGATGACTAAGCTGAACTATTTCGTCTACTTGCGAATTTTCGCGAGGTAGAGTGCATCGATTTTGGATTTAATTTTCCCGTGTGAATACTATGCTATGGGATAAGAACAGCATCTCTGTAAATTCTTCCTACAAACTCTTATCGATTTCATGCAAGTTTGAATCAGAAAATTAAATTTGATAAATTCATAATTTACTAATTAAGTTAATTGCATGTAATATATCATGTTAGACTTAGTTAAATTTTTGAGTTTTATTTGATGTATAACGCGAATTTTATTTTCTGTATTTACTTACACGAGCACGTGTATCGATCAGAATAAATTTGCAAGTAACATTCTTTTTCAAACGTATCTTTCTCGTAAAAAGAGATAAAAATGTTTTCATGAAAGGCGATATCACATCCATGAGTTAATGAACATATCATATGATACACGTGTGTGCATGAAAGCGAATTTATAAAGCGGTCTTCATTCCCATAACAAAAGAGTGGTAGATCATATATTTGAGCAAATTTTTTTCTTTTTCCTACTGGGTCTCTAATTGCAATTTGCGATTAATTAATTAATGAAAGAGATAAATTACTTGTTAACAATTATCGATGCACCCTCAAATGGATATTTTAAGGAAAGGTACTTCATTAATCTCAAGAACTGTCTTTGAACTAGAATAGCTTCAAAGTGGGGAGGAAGTTAAGAAAACGGAAGGGAAACGACAAGTGAGAGAAAGAGAGAAGGAACACTTGGTCGTGCACGTAATCGTCTCATTAATCACTAGGGACATTTTAATTACAACACCGTATACGATGTGTTGAAGTAGTTTCCAAATGTCGAATGCAACGCGAGTGTAACTTGAATTTGCATGGCTCGCGTCATGAGACAGTGGACAACAATCGTGTAAATGAATCGTGGTAACATTACGAAAACATTTAAATTGCTTTTTTATGGCTCGACAATTGTTCGTTACTGTGTTCGTTACATCACGTTGACGGCTCACTCTTTAAATTATTATTTAAGCAAACAGTCTGATGCAAAGGTTAGATGTAACGAATGGGTTTGTAGCATTTTACATTTATGTATTGCAATTATTACTTAATGAATTGTACGAGCGTACGATATTGGCCGTTATTAAAATGACCTCAATATGGATATGTATATTATTAGAACTAATGAATTGGCGTCGCGACTTTGATAATTATTCTATTATATATCAAATATACCGTTAGTTAATGATGTTGGTGATTCAAGTTAATATTACATATTTTATGAAATTTACATGTTCTATGAAATCATGTGTATCACTTTGATTAACTTGTGTGTATCGGAAAGCAATTTCGGAAAATTAGTTCGACAGTATAGGTTTTATACTAGCTATGCTAAAAAGATAAACCTCGATAAATTCTCGATATTAATTTTAATCAGTTTTACTAAATAATTATAAACTTATTAAAATTGGGTTTTGCGAATTATGTTATTAATTAATTTTTACTATTACTTTTCCATTATGTTGTAATAATTAATCACTCATAACAGTGCAATGTTTTTCTATTTCTCAATGCAATGCATGTTAAATTTTCTCAAAAAGATTCTCAATTGCACTTAATACGTTTCGTGCTATTTAACTAAATAAAGATTTGAAAGTTCCGTTTTCTCGTTTTTGTTGAAAATTTCGCGGCCAGACTTGTCTGATTGAAGTTGGGTTTGTTGAAAATTTTAACAGACGTGCTTACCAAAGCAAAACTAGAGACATAAACCGATACGTTCATTTCTCACCTGTCCAATTTCGCTATTTATACCAACCCCGTGTTGGAGATTGAACGATTATGTCGGAGCAAATAGAACAGCGGTATATGATTCGCTCATCTTAAAAGATAGATTTGCGAGATGCTTTATGTAATACTATGAGAAATATCTTATTTTCTTTCAACGTTAAATAACGCTTTTGCGCGCGCGTATATGTTATTTGAATCGCACTTGCTGTTAAGTTTAGTCGAGCAGAAGATGCATTTGCATAAATTTGTGAGAAAAGCACGTAATGTAAAAATTACTTCTTGTAGTCAATTTGAAAAAAACTTTTCCTTCAAGAGAAATAATTAACTGTATTGACTAACACGTCATTAAATTGTTATGCGGCGGAAGTGGAATGTCCTGTACGTGATTCGATTTTGATGTTTTATCTCGAAACTTTTTCGAAACAATAATAAAAATATATATAATAAAAAATAAAAGAGCGAAAACTTTTCACGTGTGCTGTGATTTCTTTCTCTAACCGACGAGATTGTAGACATCCTTTTGGGGATATGTGGAATAATCCATAAAAAATGTAGAAGGCTGATAAGTGCGGAAAAACTTACTGTGATCCCGATTCCTTAATAAATACTATTAGTTGGAACCGACGCCCTTATCTAGTCGGCATACGCGCGCGTAATACCGAAACATCCACTCTGAGTGTGAGAGCTAACTACGTTAATTGTTTAAGTCTATTATGGTAAAAGTTCTCTCTCGTTCTCTGACTATATTCCTGGTTCGCAGAAACGTGAAACACGTGATGTTCATGTTTTGCGGAGATATAAACTCGAACTATACTTTAATCATTCGCTAAAATAGAAGTTTGTCCATATTTCTGTCTGTGTCACGTATAATGGAATATTTTCCTACTTTACATTCTAAAATGATGAAACGAAGGAGTGATCAATCGTATGCATTAAATATTCTAATTAGTTTCGCTGTGTGCATGTTGTATCTTTGATGTATTTGGTTGAAAATCCCCCTCTGAGCTCTACATTGTTCACAGAGAAGCGTACGATCCGTATTATTAATTAAATGGATATAACTATTCATTATAACTGTTTCTTCACGCTAATTAACTTTACTAATTAACTCTCTGGATTAGCAAACCTCATGTCTCTGTATCTCTTTGCGGCTTAGTATTTAGAGAGAAGTAAATTGTGACAATTGGCTCCCGGATGACTTTACCTTATCTTGTTATTCAATTAAAAGAGAAAGGAGAAATAATTATGGAAATTACAAAATAGTATAGTAAATAAAGCTTGGGAAAATTTTAAAGGTTTCTCTCATATATGATATTTTTAATATACTTCGTAAATATCACACGTGTTTTTGCGATATTAACGTCGGCGCTGGAAGTAAATTCAACTTATAATTGTCATATAAAATTAAAACCTGCACATATATGAAAATAAAAGATTATTCATTTTCCTATATTATCTTAATGCCTTCGATGTACCTTGCAATTAGTCAAATAAAAGTTTCGTTGAAAAAATTCCTAGTTGCTCCGAGGGATCAAGAATATTTCCGGTTAGGTTGTCAGCAGCCCTGAATGCTGCCAATGTCGGGCGGGACGTGACCCAACCGTAATTTATCGGGTCGTATGAATGCAGGCATGATTGGAATTTTAGAACGCGGCAATTGCGGTTTCCGTTGCGGGAGAGAGAGAAAGAGACTTCGCGGACTTCAGAGTCGCGCTGACCCTGCTGACTCACGGCGAAGCTATCGTTGTAGGATTTTGACCTGCTCCGTGCTGAGAATCGTCGCTAAACTCTCTCTTCAAACTCGAAAGTTGCATTATTCACGCTGTATCTCTATAAAATAAATAACGTAATGATTCCAAATGGAATTTCGCGATGTTATTAACCTTTCATTTTGCGCTTCAAACAGAACTCGATGAAGTTTCCACACTGATTTTGCTCAAGCCAAGTTTTGATTACAGGTGGCCGTATTAAAGTTTGTCACTTTCATTTCTCATTGACCTTACAAAAGACGAGTATTAAAGTCAGTTTTCTCTTTCGGAAAACAATTTACTACTTGATCAAAGGTGATAACTTTACGGTGAGAATTTTACCGAATATTTTGTTGGATGTCTCGATGGAGTTGACTTTATTTTTTCAACTATTTGCAATTTAAAGAGTCTTCATTATCGATGATGCATGGAAGGTTAAATAGTTCTGTTTATTATTGTACTGTCCTATTATTGATTTTTACGATAGTAAACATGAAGATTTTGGAATTTATTAAAATTAACTGTGAAAAGGTCCCAGTATGTTTCTAAGGAGGAGATCCTTAGACACGTGTATAAGGGTTAAGTGGATTCTATCTCATTACTGTGTAGGCTACGGTCAGCTGATACCGTAAGTGGAGATGTTGAATATACAATCGCTCTCACGAGGATCTTCGTATTTTAGAATTGTACAGATTCTATTCAACTTTACCACAATGGAGACTAGCATAAAAATGTTACAGTAAAGTTAAGTCTCTCGAGACATCTTACTTTGCATAGAGCTCACTTTTCTTCTATTGTTTAGTGTCAGACTAAAAGAGAATTAGTTTCCCAGAGGAACTATTCTTGACTAAAGTGTATGACATTGATCCTAGATATTGCTACTAGACGCGTCTCTTTAAACTATGAAAACATAAGAGAGAAACATCGGTATCGAATTAGTTATTATTTTGAAAGAATTATTACAATAAACATAATGTACGATAATAGACATACATATCTCTTTCGTTTAAAAATATATTTTTCGAATAATTCTACGCGTAACTTTTCTGGATTCTATTTTTATGCGATGTGTTGAGTGAACACCGAAAATTTAGATGGCGTATCTTCATATCTAAATAGCATTAAAATACGACTCTGTGATCTCGTTATCGGATAACGCTGCATTACGGGCGTAATGCGGTGCGAAATGTTTCCAGAACATCTTCATGACGCGTTTGCACAGTCGTAACGTAGCGTCAACGTTATTACTTGAACTCGTGTTTACGTAGCGGTTACGGTCAGATCTTCATGGCTACTGCGGTTCCCATGCGGTATTAGGAAAACCCTTAATGTCATCATCGAACGTTTCCAAGTAGTGGGAATTATGCGGCTCTCTACGTATACACGGTTCGACGTAAACATCCTGTCGTAAATTAGGGCATCGCCCGTTGGCTCTTTAGGAAATATCTCGATTCTCGGGATATTGCGGTTTGGAAGAACGCCTCTTCTGGCTGTCGGAAAATATTTGCGTCGTCATTCTGACGAACGAAAAAGGATACGAGATCTCCCGAGAGGAAACGCGAGATTATTGGATTTTACGTACTTTAAAAATATTGTAGGAACTAGCAACGCTTAATCGATTAAAAGTCACAATCGTAAAAAACTTTGGTTGATTCTTTTAAATTCCTATTAAAAAATATTAGTAAGAAAACTTCATAACTATGAATAATTTTCAATCTTTAATCGAGAAGGTACATGTCGGAGCAAGAGGAAAAAAGTTCTTGCGATATGAGATTATTTTATTTGCCGAGAAAAATCTTGTCTACTGCTGTCACGAAAAATAGTCGTCGAATTTCACATTAAAACATTTTAGAATTTATTTAACTTAACTAGTAATTTTATGAAGATTCATCTTTAATTATCTTCAGTTTGTGTAAATGATACCTGATATTAGAAATTATTATCGTAATATATCATAAGATTTTTCCATATCTTATATTGATAAGTTTTGTTCAAATGTCATTCAGATTTAATGCGATAATAGAATTATATAATAGAATTGCAAAAATTGCAATATAAAGAGGGTACAGATCGCATGACAAAGTAAATTTGAAGATATTAATATGCAAGAGAAAATTCTATATGTAAATATATGTAAAAATATTAAATCTATGAAGATATAAAGAAATATATATTTACGAACAAATAAAGTCGCATAAATTGAGATGTGTATGTGTGTGTGTAAAACAAATATAATAAATACATATCAAACTTTTATAAAGTAAAATAAAAATAATACATAAATAAATGCAATAATAACAATATGATACTTATTTAAAATAAAAATAACAATTAAATTAAATCTAATAAATAATAAGAATCACTTTCTTCACCTAAATTACGTCACCAATTACGTTTTATTTAAGCTTACACAATGCATTCACAAAGCGAAATTTGAATTAAAATTTTATCAAATTTAATTATCTAATAATTAATCAATTTAATAAGATCAACAAACATTTATATTATTTTTACCGCATAAAAAATTATAAATGATATTCATGAAGGAAAACGATTTAATTTATGAACTCATAACTTTAATTTATGAACTTATAAGAGATAAAAAACTGGCAAAAAAATTCTTGTTAAAAATCTACTGAATATTTATAAATTTGACTTAAAATATATTTATATATTTATTTGCGGAATAAAAAATACATAGATTTTAATATAATATAAATTCAATTTACATTCGCATTGTTTTTGCGAATTTTTTCAATAGTTATTTTGCTTTGTTATATTTATGCAGAGGCTGTTCTATATTTTCGTAATATTTTTGTGAAGCTCAATTTCGCAATTTCTTTGTGAATATTTTTTGATAGAAATTCTAAAATATGCAAAAAATCGGAATCTGTAAATTGTAATGCTTATTAATTACTTATTAATTGAATTGATATAATAAAATATCGAATTGAATAACAAAATAATAAAATTAATAATAATAATATTTTATAATTTGACACATCTTACAAAATAAAAAAAAATTTTTATTTCGAATTTACTATTTGGCTAAGGAACTTTCTAAAGCATTTTAAATTCTAAGCATTTTATATTTTTATAAAATATGTAGAAGTTATTAAAAGATTGTGAAAAACTTAAAGCTCCTAATCTTTACAAAAAAAGTTTTAAGGCAGCTTTAAAGTTAACTATTCAATCTTTTGTGTAGAAATAAAATGCTGATTGTTAAATTTATTGTAAAAGATTCAATAGAGATGTATCAGGTGAAAGCTTACTTTTTGACGGATTTTATAGAGTCCGAATCAAATTCACCCATTGTATTTGCATTCATCCAATTTCACAAGTCATATTGCACTATTTTTCTTTAGTTTTACATGTGAGATGTCTTTTTGCAATTTTTTAACTAAAGATATTAACTCCAAATAATTCTATTTTGTATTTAGCGAGTTTTATTTGATTTTAAAATATTTTTGTAATATATTTTATCAATATCTTATCGCGACTTAGTTTATCTTCATTTGGATAGAAATATCATTTATCATTTAACGAAATGTATAGAGCATTAAAATTAGTATAATATATACTATAATTAATTTACTTCTAGTAACATATTGCCTAATATTTTGTATAATGCAATAACTATTCGTAAAAATTGAGGAATTTCTTGGAATTTTAGAAAATTCGTGGAATTGAGAAAATTATACGAAATATATATATATATATATAAAATATATATATATATATATATAATTTTCTCAATCTCCACGAATTTCCTAAAATTCTTCGAAAAATTTCTCAATTTCCACGAAATATAAAATGTGAAATTTTATATTACGAAAGATAGAATTTTCAAATATTACTTATTATAGATTTGTTAGAAATGCAATAAAAAAAATTATAGCGCAGAGATTCTATTATACCAAAAATTGTTAAATATTAATTTTGTGAAGAAATTTAAATGAACTATTGATAAAAAAATTATCACATATTGTATTTAACTGTGTTATTGTATTAATAATATTAATAATAATGATTTAAAATTCTGATTTAATATTGATAATAATGTAATTACTGAATTATTATCATTGATATTAATTGTAATTATAACGCATTAATATTAATTCTTAACATTGCCCCAAACAATTAATCACGTGGCGCATTAAATTTTATTTTCTTACTGAAAAAAACACAGAAACTATATCTGTTAAAATATTCAATCCGAGATAGCCTAATTAGTAAAATATAATCATACGATATACATTGCAATATAATTATAGGTAAATCATAATACACATTATCTTAATACACATCATAAGATACCGTTTTAACGAGATTATGCTAAAGTAAAAGAATTTATATTTTTATTTATTATTTTTTAAATATTTATTTAGATTTATTATAAAATCAAATCGTAATATTATAGTTCAGTTAAGGGATCGTTTTACACGTTCTACATTAGATGATATAAGCGTGTGATGCGCATTGTTGTTAGTTATACTCGTTTGGCGTCGTGTCAGGTCTGTGTGTTTGATCGCCGCTCGACTTAGACCGAATGCGCGCTATGACATACCTTTCCGACGCAAGAGTCTTACCCGCAGGCTCTGAGTTGAAACGAATAGATAACAGTCGTCTGTACGCTAAGCCTCCTTGACCCATACAATTTGTCAAAAGAAGGGTAAATGTAACCTAGTTTACAGCTAGCATGCAACCAAATATGAGAATCATACATACATTGTAAATTATTAGTCTCTTCAATTCATTTTATTAACTTTATTCGATTTTAATTATTTAATACGAAAATATGTAAGAAAAATTTCAATAATGATAATTGAATAATCGAATAAAATGAGCGATTTATAAATTGTTCTGATGAATAAATCATCTGACGATTATGAATTTCTATAAAGATTTTTTGTGGGGATTGAGAAATAATCGGAGTTTCGTGAAATCGGAACTAACAGTTATTGCTCATAAACAACCGTCAAAATATGAAGATCGATCTAATAGTGGCAAATTAACGTAAAATTTTGTTTTAGTCATAAGACATTATTATTGCATATGTTAAATAGAATCGTGAGTAAAGAATCTTATCAATTATTTCTTTTTGTAAATACCAAAGCAATGAATAATTTGTCTCATCGTGTGTTATATCTAGATTGATATAGATACAAATTGAGATTGATATATAAGATACAAATATGCGACTCCTTTTAATAATAAAAGACGAAACTATTTTTTATAGTCCGCTAATGCTTTTAGTATAAGCAGTGATCTTTCGTGTGTAAAAGAACTTGATAAAAACATGTTCGTATTCTTGAACTTCTACTACTTATATTGTTTATTATTTTATTAATTGATTGATTGATTTTATAGTTTTTAAAATTGTCCTATTTTTGATCGAAAACAAAAGAAGTGTTTGATACTCTTCAAAAAGAATTTATCAGTATGTATTGCTTTGTCGTGAGAAGAATCAGCTCTTCAGCAATCACGTCATAATCATCATTTAATAATACTGATGACATGTAATAAAGATTCTATATTGCGATATCGGATGATTGATCGGGCATATCTACTTCCCTATTATTAACGAGTAAGGTCATCAATTTTGTGACTGTGTTATCACTAAGTGCGTTATATTTATCATTGTCGAATATATGTATTCTCAAAAAATTTATTTAATTAACTTTGTAAAGTAGTGACCCATTAATATTATCATCTATCAGAAACGATTTGTATCGGTATGACTTAAATATTTTTTGATTCGATATGTGTGATACGTGCGTTGCTCATCGAAACTACATGGTATTCAGTTGTGAATTCACGAATTTCAGGGGTGCAACCTATCATGCTGTTCTTCAAATGTTTCACTCCTGTAAGTACATATCGTATGCGAGTGAAGCGCTGAGAGCACAGCACGCAATTATACTGTACATACATCTGTATTGCACATAATTAAGTTTCTCTCCTCCGTAAGAAAATAGAAATCTATGAAATGCACAAATACACTGACGTCTGCTTTCCGTCAAAATGTAATTCAGTGCACAGGCATTGTAAACAGAACTGTCCCGCTTTTATTGTATTATCTCTCTCCCCTCCATTAAACAGCCGACTTTACTTCAAGATTTTACTCTTTAGCAAAATTATCCGACAGTGCTATTATTTATTGTGTTATCTCTCAATACTACATCTTGGTAATTATTCTGTTGTCGCCTTGATATTTTAGATCAATTTAAAAAATATAATATGTTAAAAATGTTATGTAAATGCTAAATATCTTAAAAATCCACTACTCTTATATCATTTGTGAGAGAGTACCGATGTTCGATTTTGACTGAATAATCGGCGAGATAGACTGACGCGATGCAAATCTCTAATTACTTTCGGTAGAAACTTAGCTTATCATAGTTCGCCAAGACTGAGTCGAACTGATGCCATTTAATTAGAGATTCGCGATGTGGAATGCCATTATCGTGTCTGCGTCAGTTGAGGAAGTGCTTACCGGTATTCACGAGAACACTCGGAATGCACAAACATTGTGACTGAGCTTGTCGGTCCGTTTACAAATTGCTTCCTACGTCACCGTGTACGGATGTATTTCGTAGTCACGTGGAACATTTGATACGGATAATGTATACTGAAATAATATTTTATAAGAAACGTCTTATATCCGAACTATACTGATAAAATTTTGAATTATTTTGCAATCTTCATTTATTTTCAAGAAGAACTGAAAATTGAAGTGCTAAATGCTTATAAGCATTTTTATTTAAGGAAAAAAGAGAAATTTTTTGCGAATAAAGCATTTTAAAGCAAATAAACAATTTTGATACAGATTTTACTTTTATAATATTTTTTGTGAATAATATTAATTCGTGAAGTTAATTTGACATTTTTCTTTTAGAGATATAATGTTAATAAATGGAAAATTGTGTGAAATAATGTGACATTTGAAGAGTTTATTTCCATTGTTAATCTGTAAAATGGATTACGGGTTGTAATATGAAAAAAATTAAAAGAAATTTTACTGAGATGAAATAGATTTCAAATTCTAGTAGTTGGTATTACAACTTAAATCGCTTATTTCGGAAAATATATTGCATTCAAAATATATATAATTTACTTTTTTTATATCTGGGAAAAGAATTTTTTATCGAGAAATTAATCCGATATTTTCAATGGTGATACTTTTAAGATCTCTCTCATTAACGAGATTTCAATTTAAATGTTTTACTTGTATTTTAGTTTTTGTACACATACATAACACATATTGCAGTTTTTGTGTTGATGGGAGAAAAGGAGGAAAATTATACGGAAGAGACGTTTTTAGGCTACGTCCGGAAATTAATCAAGGAACGAAATTACTTTCGCTCATGAGGGGTCTAACATTCCATCTCGCGCGAGTTAGCGCCTGACATACGATGGTGTTATACTACTTCACTTGCTACTAACAAGCTACTGACTCATGTCGCGAGGAACGCTAGCTCCAAATGCAGGCGTTTAGAAGCATAGTAACTTTCTGGTTTTTAAGAAATATAATAAATTTTTACTGCTTCGAGAAATAGCGCTTGAAACAATTCAAACAAGAATTAATTAAACAATTTAAAGATTAAAATCTTGAGATTGTTTTATAACAATAAAATTATACTGTAGTAATTTTTCAAGAAACTATATTCAGAATATTAGGAATGATATGTAATGCATTTTAATAAGTTAGCTGTTATTCCAAATGTACACATTAGAAAGTAAATATTAGAAAGAAAGCAGAGAAATCATGATCGATTCAATCCGGACAGTTAAAAAATTGATAGATTAGACTATTATTAAATTAGACCCATGAAGATGATCTAGAATTCTTTTTGCGATTTCTTCTTTTGAAAATTACATTTAGAAATTTATATTTTTTTCGTGATTTTCGAAAGTATAAGACACTTCATTATTTGCAGATATACTGCATTACACTAGAATTTAAACGCAAGTGTATTAATAACGAGCATATTAACTACAGAGTTAATAATTTTTACTTTACGACGTTGAAAGTGACATTAACCGTAAAATTAATGGTTACAACGTGGACATTATGTGGGACGTATATTAAATGACGAACAGATATATCTATTCATCTATCTTGTAGATCTATCTATCCATAGTTAGCATAAGTTCTGATTTTCTCACGTCATCGCGCGGAAGGAACTCCCCAATGATGACCAACATTATGACTTTCTCGGTAATAAAATTCTTGCTACTATGGTAACAGCGTTTAATGTGCCCATTGAGACGCGGAAGTGGATTCGCGTCGTGACATGATCGGTTGCGCTTCCGATTCGAGCGTTAAGGTGCGAGTAAAAGTCGATGTTGCATGAGGCGGCTTTTCAAGAAAAAGAGATTTTAAGACTTTAGGAAATCATAAATCTCTGAAAGTTCTGGTCAGCTATGAAAAATTGACGACGTAAATCGTTATTTTACACAAGTGCGTTTTTATGGTACTTTAATATCATGGCTTGACATATATTGCGATTTATGGAAAATTTAAGATTGATCAAAATTTACAGACTTAATCTTAAATTTTAATAAAGATGAAATGTTAAAACAAAGCAAGTTAAGATTTTACTAAAGATAAAGCTAATTAAAATCATAATGGAAATATGATCTTGACATTTATTTTCTCTTCAGAGGCTCGATCCATTTATACTTTTAATTGTTAATTACTTGAAAACTGATTTGCATCGGAGAGGAATCAAAACTGAATTAGGCTGCAGGATCTCTTATGAAAAGAATATTTAGTAGTTTACGCGATTTATCTGTATTGTACATTACGCTTGGTTTTGATTTGGTACCACGATTGTACAATTCGAGTGTTTCTCCGGTTCTATTCGCGCCAAAGGTAGAAAGCACTGGTAAGATTGAGATGTTTATTCGTTTCTTGGAACGAGGAAACACGGCTTCTTTTCACAATGCATCCGTCTCGGGAGGTAGATAAACGCGCGAAAACGATGACAATAGTTTGTGACGTACAAAAAGAACGGAAGGAGGGAGGTTTATCCCTTGTGCCTTTTGTTTAAATCTTTGAACACGCCTAGCAGCTTTTCATCTTTCTGCAACGAAGACTCGCGAGACGTGACGTGCATACGTTATACATATATATACTTTCAATCATACCGCGCAGATGCGAACTGAACATAATGCATTCGTGACTTGTACGCCTGTCGGAAGGCGATAATCATCGCGGATGCATAGCGGAGACAGAGCTTACACGTGTCGGAATAATGCCAAAACGATATTCAATCCTGGGATCGCGTGTTCGTATAGAAAAAATCGTTTGGGTACGATGTATTTTTTAGCATTATGATTAGTATGCAAGTTCTGTCTTAATTTCTTTTTTTTTGCTTTTTGAATTTTCTAAAAAATTAACTGATGGCTAAAAGAGTTGTATTTCTGTCAAAATTAAAGTCAAATACATATATGCTCCATATCTGTTATTGAACAATTATGTTGATTATAGAGAACACACGTCACAAGATACAATAATATTACGTCAATAATAATAATACGTCAGTCAAGCAATATTTATCGTGCAATCTGTCAACATATGCATTTTGTGTAATTAGTGCTATTGCTTAATTTTATTTATATTGAATTTATATGAAATTAATTAATACTTTTTTAATGAATTTATTTAATACTACGACAATATATTTGATTTTTTCATTGTTTATTTCTTTGTTAATATAAACGTTTCGTAATGTAATAAAATAAAGTTTATTCTTATTATTAAGTGATTAAAGAAGATTAATAGGAAATATAAATGGATATAGAATGCTATTTCATTTGTTTAAATCCCAGAGAGATTGTTGCAATTAATCCTATAAACCATGATTGTTGCTAAGCTATACGAAAAATACGCAGAGAAATGCAGATATTTTAGAAAAATGAAAGAGCGGAGTTTAATTAAGTTATCTGTTCACTGCGTAATTATTTGAGAGAATTTTCTTTTTCTTTGTTTATCTTTACCAATAAATTTATTGTAAGACCACAAATTTATTTCTCCTTGTCCTATATATATCGTATCTCTCCAAGAACGACTCTTGAAATTCTAATAAATCGATTTCGAATATAAATAGTTTTCATTCAGTCTATATTATGGACAGATGTCGCGAACAAAGTTGCTAAGACGATTTCGCGTTGCTTACACATTGATTATACAAATTTAATTTATAAATAAACAAAAATAATTCTACGTGAAATAAGAATCTGATAAATTGGTAAACATTAAATACATTTTCCCAAACTTATTGATAAAATATAATAGGAAAATAATGTTTATTTTAAAATAATATTTATCATAATAAAATAATATTTATCATTTCTCTTGTTTGATGTGTTGTTAAAATCTAAAAAAATGCTTTTTTCATATTATAACAATTCTTCTCTTAAAGATGCATATTTTTGACCCCGATTTGAATTACGCGCATCGCAGCTCAGAAATAAAAGGTTTGCATCAAGAGTTTCATGATTCTAAATGGCGTTTCTAGGAACATAAATGCAAGTATTACTTACGAGACAGCCAGACTCGATCGTAAATTGTCTGATGTAATTTATGAACGCGTATTCCAGACTGTAAAAGAATTCGGATAATGGTGCCAGACCTTCAACTGTTCTCCAATAATCAATGAATCGTCTAATGCGAAGTGAGACACAGACATACGAAGCAAGCATGAGCAAGTTCGTAAGCATGCACTTTATCGTCAAACGTGGCACTCAAAAACGTTCGATTTTGCAGAAGAAGATCAAGATGCGAGAGTGTTAAAAGTTATTATCAATGTTTATAAATTAAACTGGGAAATTAAATTCTTTGACTTTACTTAAAGTACTGCTCTTTTTGTATAGTAACGTATCGACACTTGCACATCTTTCCACTTTGATCAAAGTAATTCTACGATAGACGATGTCTTTATTTTCTTTTATATAATGGCATTTATAGATACAGTTTTTATATAAAATTTGTTAGACAGGCAGATATCTTGTAAACAAATTATCGATTTTAAGACTCTATTATCTTTTCAAGGTAATGAACGTAATTACGGGACAGTGATTATCATTGTTGTTATCGCTTATCGAAATATTTGTTTACTCAAACATTAACATCTCCCTGTTAGTTTTGGATAATGGAAATTCTATATAATCTTTCTATTAACCTACCCTTACTTTGTCTTTGCCTTGTCGCCGTACTCTTTGCTGTAGGACGATCATCCTGTCCTCATTCATCTTCTTTCTATTTTGACCTTTAATTGAATAATCGTTTGTACATAACACTTGTGTACGTCGATTCGATACATGAGAGTCTGGAGTTTAATATCCATCGTGACAACCCAATACGTGCCTTGGTCTTCGCGTATTGATTTTCTTCCTTCATAACAAATCAGTATCGGAAATTTTGAATTTTAATCCACATCGTCCGGAACAGGATGTTCGCTCTGTTCCGTCATGAATTTTAGAAACACACGCAGGATAGTATTTTACGAGACTTAATTTTCTCACGCAATGTTTTCTCGTAAAGCGGATAGTAAAAATGCTTTTAAAGTGAAAGGAAAATAGGTGAACTTTCAGGCGAATTCAATTGTGATGAAGGTGTGCGGTTTCTTCGACAGTTGTGAGAGTGTACGAGAGCTAATATCTAGAACGACAAGATCTCGAGAAGTGTGTGTGTGTGTGTGATAGCTTCTGATCAAATTTTCTCTAAGAACGAGATGACCTCCAGTAAAAAGCCTCTGCAACTGAAAGAAAATGCGTATCTGGCGTGTCCTACATATCTTTCTTTATATATATTTATATATATATATCGTATCGTATCGAAAAGCGTTACAGTTTTGTTTGCGACTGACATTTTTGAAATTTATCATCTGTCTTGCGTTATTTCGCTCGTCAGTTCGCTCGAGAAATCAGCACGTTGCATTTCTCCGATTGAATATATTCGTATCCTGCCAATTTTTTTTACTTTAAAATAAACAAGTCGAATAGATCAGAAAACAAACAAATACGTTAACACAAATAAAATAAAATGTAAACAAATTCTGTAGAATAAATACGTTTAAACGTTTACAAAGCTTTCATCAGTAAACACAACTAAACTGAAAAAAAATGATGTAGATATAGATACAAAAAGCGCAGATGTGATAATGTGGTTCAGATGTAATACCGCACAGCTATCCGTGAGGGATGTAGAATCAAATTCTTTGTTGCTCCTCAAGAAAGCTCAAAGAGACCAATATATGTTTTCACCCTAATAACGCTCAATGCGAAATGAACGATTACGAACATACAGTATCCCTTACAAAAAATCGATAATGAAGTAAGAAAAGTAAACATTTGTTAGGATGAGGACGTGTATTGGTCTTTTTGAACTTTCTTAAGAAGTAATTTGGTTCTACATCTATCGCAGCTGTGTTATATCTGAATCACATTATAA
Source organism: Crematogaster levior (assembly GCA_901521435.1). Taxonomy (NCBI): domain Eukaryota; kingdom Metazoa; phylum Arthropoda; class Insecta; order Hymenoptera; family Formicidae; genus Crematogaster; species Crematogaster levior. Next base: position 955,413 of record CABEGB010000557.1, on the reverse strand, counting down.
TTATCTGCACTATCGTTTCTTTTTCAATTTAGTTATGTGTTTACTGATGAAGGCTTTGTAAGCTGACATTAACATATTTTTTTTTACTTTTAAACGTATTTATTCTACTGAATTTGTTGACATTATTTTATTTGTATTAACGTATTTGCTCGTTTTTTGACCTATTCAACTTGTCTATTTTAAATGTTTAACGAGTTTTTATATTTTGTTCTTTACTTTATTTGTGCAGTTGCTTCACAAATGAGTCACAATGATGGGTTAAATGGCTCATCAACATGCACTGTGCACGTGTAGCTGCTGCTATGTGAAAGAAAAATATTCATCCGTCAAAAATATTCATCAATTCGTATTTTAAATAAGAAAAAAAAACGAATTCCGAGAAAGAAACTTGATAAGTTCTCTTTTCACGTTTCTAGAAATGTATTTATGAATTTAGAGAGTAATCAATTGTAAATCTAAGAATGTTGTTGTACTTAAAATGGCTTTTAGGATTACGTTAAATTGTCGAAAAGTTATTTGGATACTTTAAAATTAGCGCTATATTTTTTTTATTTAAATATTTGAATCTTTTTCGGGTGTTGTTTTAAACATATTCATTTAGTTTTCTCAAGATTCATTTCGTGTAACTTTATAAACGCTTGTATAAATTCTTCGATTTATAAAATTCTTAGCTAGCAGCAACGAATTTATTTGTTTTTGTTTTTCACATATTATCATTTGAAAAAAATTTGTTGAAAGACCCTACAAAATTTCCTTTTCTTTAGAAATATCTATCCGAATATCTACACTGTTTCTCTTATTTTTTAAATACTATTTCTTCTCCACTTCCTTCCTTGAAGACTTGAGCATTTCGCGATGGTATTTCCACTAAAATTTCAACTATCTGAAATTTTTCCTGCATATGTACAAGCATCTCACATCGAGATGTCTCGCTTCGATCTCGTGCTTCTTTGCTTCTCTCCCTATCCACCCTTTCTTTCTGTCTTTCTCTCTCTTTTGCTCCCTCTTTTCTCCCTCATCTTTCACTCCGCATTTGCTCCGCCGCCTTTCCCGTCTCATCCACAGGGACGATTGACGTATCGATTCCGGTAGGGTGGTGCAGTCTGGCCTTCGCCACCGTGTCTGCGTGTTCCAAAAGTGCTGGCGTCGTCTGTCCCGCCGTTCTTCGTCTCCCCCGCGCCGTCCATCTTCGTCCTCGTTCACCCCCAATCTCTTTCTCTCGGCCTCCTCCTCTCTCTTCACTTCCAACACGTTTCCTCCTCGTCTCAAAATCAATGGGTCGAGTGCTCGTGGTCGAGCGCGCGAGAATCCGCGACAACCAAAGTCCGCGCGCGTGAGGAATCGAGGGATCGCCGGACTATGGGGTTTTCAACCCATCACACCGCACACATGATATACACCGATCTCACCTCTTTAATTTGTTCGACAGCATCTCAATCGTTGAAATTTGGTCGAGTTTACCGTAGGAAGTGTCGTAGCGACACTTTGAATCATTATCGATCGTGACCTCCTGGCTAATAATTCGGTGTCCCGTATCAACGAAACGACGACGTTAATGAACGGCAGACGGGCGTTGTCGCACAGGCGGATTTAGATATTCCTTTCGTGTAGGAAAAGCGACCTAGCAAAAGAAATCGAGAAGGTATAGAAGCAAAGCTCGTGTTCCACTTCCCAAGTTACATGGGAAAGTTGAAAAAGCTCTCGACATATGTGCAGATCCAGATAATATTACCTAGATTATTTTATTTTATGTTTTATTTTATTATTTTATTTATTTATGTTTAGTTATATATATATATATATATATTAAATTTTTTCTAATTCAATTTTGAAACAAAATAAAACATAAAAGAAAAATAATTGTTATATATATAACAATTAATAATACAATAATTAAATTAATCTGATTAAAAATTACATTTAATTAGATTTTTAAAATATTTTTAACTGATATTTATCCATATTATAACATTTTTTAGATTAATATTGACAAAAAATATTAGATTATGAAATTATGATAAAGTACAGAATCAAATATCTAATTCCTAATAAAATATTAAGAAAATTAAGAGAACATTTCCTAACTTTTAAATCATAACTCAAGTATTGTGTGTGTTATTTTTGACCTTTCGATTTTCGGTTATATTCGGTACTCCGACAGAAAACTGATGGCGGACCTGAAAATGTCACGGAAGTAATATGAGTGAACAAATGTGCGAGAGCGGCCAGGTGTGGTACGTCAATGTGATTGTTATGAGAAAAATGTCCGGGTGTACATACGAGAAGACGAGCAAAGGGATGGAAGGTGGATCATGCTTCTCAACGCGCGCGCGAATATCATATTCTACAAAGGAAATCTATACGGAGATTGTTGTAAGAATATTTGTGTCGCGAAAGAATACAGTGTATTTCACAACGTGCAAACTTCTGAAAGTTGTGACTCTAATTATAGTTTTAATTAGATTTTTATTTTACATTTTATTTCGCATATCAATTATTTATGAAAATGTTGATACTATTTCACTATTAATTTTAATTTTATTCACTATTAATTTTAATTGATGAACATTATATTTATTGAAACATATCTCATAAATAAATACGGAATGAATGCTTTGCATCAATTTCAATTTGCTACAGAAGTGCGTTTGTTTAACAGAAAAACGAGTCTGATATTTCGACAGCTTCACAAATTTTTGCTCATAACTAGTTACGAGTCCCGCAGGGCACAACCTGCTGTTCAATCGTTTCCACTTGGCTGCTTCAACAGGTAGGCCGGTAACTGCGGTATCATTACGGACGTTTAGTGTCCTCGTGAATCCGACATCAGTTTTAACATGTTCGTAGATTTCATTTTGTCACTCAAAACTGATTTGTTAATACTTTTCACTATCAGCGATATCAAAAGACACAAATAGCAAAAAGTAAACTTTCTAGAAGTTAGAAAAAAGCTGCCGTAATTATTTGTTATTGGATGTTCTTTTTTACGAAATTTATTGCTTAATTTAAAAAGAACTGTTACTAAAGCTACGACTATTTTATCGAATAATATTTGAGAAATTAATTTATTTATATATACGAGAATCGATTATGTTCTATCTTGTTAATTAAACACAATTTCTTGATTCATCTCTGATTTTGTGGAATTATTTATTTCTCGTAGATATTTCCTCCTTGTATCTTGTTGTACCGAACGATTCCTACTTTAGCTCATACGTAATGAGTTAGATTCAATGCGTGGGCACGAGGCGGCAAATCCTCTTACAGCAAGCTAATTCGATGCATTTGAAAGACACGTTGATACGTAGATGCGCGTAAATGTACAATGCAGAGAGAGAGAGAGAGAAACGCTCATGTCGCAGACTGACGGAGAAGCAATTTGCAACGCCTTTACAATGGACAAATGGCACGCTTTTATGATACGCGTACGTATATCACTCGTCGCTTGTGACACTCATTCCTGCCGTTTGTCATTCTGTCGTTCGTACAAACCGTTTCTAAACATTTATCGTACCTTTTGCAAGCTCTCTGAGCACTAATGTTTCGTTTCATGATTAAAATGTTATGTTCTATAATAATATCAGCTCAAATCTTGAGCAGAATAATTTACTAATGATTTCATCAAAACGTAGGAAAAACCAAGGTATTATCGCTTTTGTCTTTTGAAGCGTCCGCTTTACATCGTTCTATAGAGAACAGGCATTGAATTTTCAATGACTACTCTTTGTCTGAGAAATCGAATATTCTTGTCGAATCTCTTGTAAATGCGACAATCGACTTAGCACAATTGGTTAAAAGGTTAATCATCCGACAATTACGTGAATTGAATTCGGCATACAAAGCAGACCATGAATGAGCCGGGGTGATAATGCGGGGTGACAAATCGGCTCAAGGTTGATGTCCAAACGAACCAATAAACACCCAGGTGAGGTCATTGACTAGGTTAGTTTACGATCACGTCATTCATGTTTCGAGTTAACATTGTCACCCGAGACACAATACATAACGCGTCTTACATAATAAAATGTTTATTGGAAATTACGTAAGCATGATGGTACAGTACGTGACCACGAAGAAAGTTGATTGATGATTCTGTTTGGCGCTCAGCGTTTGGTAAATAAATGACGTTATGTAAAATTTCCCGCGACCGTTCATGCAAACTTATTTTTGGATCTAGTCCAGAAGCGCAAACGTGCAACGCAAGTTTAAACATCCGAACATCGGTCTTTCTAACTGGTTTAGCACGTTTCTTTGCGGTACCATGCCGCAACGTCGCTATTAATCATCATACTTAATTCATATTTAATACGAACTCGAACGTAACTTTTCTTTGCGACATATAGAAAAAATAATTCTATAATTTAACTCCATAATTGAATTATTGGCCAATAACTGGATTATGCACAAACTAAATACGGACTAAATATTTATCATGATATTTATCTTTGGAATATTTATAATTTAATAAATTTCCGTTGATAAATGAATAATAATATAAAGCACACACATATATATATATATATATATATATATATATATATATAAAATATAGTCTCTAATATTAATTACTATACGCTTCTTATAAATTTTATAGAAATCACAATTGACGTTGAAAGAATTAAGTTATGAAATTAATTATGTAGAGCTTTCGAACTGTGGTTCTTCTTTAAGCGGCAATTAAAAAAAATGCGGGGTAGTGTGTATTGCTAATTTATAAAAAATAATTTTTTGGGGAAAAAATTTTTTCAAAGAAAAAGTGTAACTTCGATACCTTCATTGCTTATTCACTTGTTAATCGATCACATTGATGTACTTTTAATCTAGGTTAATTAGGAGAGCGAGGAGTAATTACGAGATTCTGATCGGGGCGTGGCCAATGTCAAGCTGACCATTGTTTGACACGTCACCGCCATTATCGGCGCGGTTGATTAATGAAATTCTGCCAGTCCCCTCAAAGTGCTCTTCTGCTGAGAGACAATGTCGAGAACTTTGCGATCATTTAATAACGTTAATGAAATATCTGTGGCTTCGACATGTGAGATGCTGTTCTCTTAATTATTACTATTGGAAGTTCCGCGATTTTTCTTTTTTTCTTTGGGTTATTTAAAAAAGGAAATAGGCTGAGTAAAATTGACAAATAGCGATAAATTAATGATAAATAGGACATTTATTATTAATAAAATATAGACATTTCACTCTGATGCTGAAAAGTCGTGAAGAAATATTTCTAAGTTTGTATTGTCCATGTTTGTCTTTTTATAAAATATTGAAAATTTGCAAAATTTTTTAGAAACGATTATTAGCGCAATATGGTTTCCGTGTTGATCTTCTGTTAATTCTTTACGAACGAGTCAGATGTTGCAATTGTTTACGAGCAGTCGCTTTGTGCGACAATTTTTGCATCGCATTAAATAAAATGGCTCTTTTAAAATAAACAAGATCTTAATTCCTTCTTAGGAGATACGCTTTGTAAATTGCAGGAAGATACGGACGCGGTAATAAAATAAAAAGTGTTGACTATTCGGTGAGCGAGAGTCGCTGTGAGAACAATTCGACGCTAATTGCGAAATCGCTAGAAATAAGCACCGACAGATATTGGATTAATCAAGCCGTACCGGGAGAATTTAGGGCGCGATTGCAGTCGCAGGTTGCTGGTTTTGTCCCGTCTATCCGCGCTAGCACGGTCTGGATAGTTGTGGAATGTCTGAGCGTGACCATGGCCTGCCTTCAGTACGTTGTGAATCTAGGAAATTCAATATTCTAAGAAAATGGGGTACAGTTGTGCGTAGGATCTGAAGATCTCTTCACCGTGAAAAGATGATTTCTATAGTCCTTTGCTTTGTCCTTTTGAGTGAGGACAAGCTCTGTTGCACTTAAAATTTACGAATATTCAAAAAGGAATCAACAAATTCTTCAACTTTTCTTAGTACTCTTTTTCCTTTGCAGTAAATAAGAGATCACACATCTAGTTTAACATCGCACTATTAGGCACATCTTTCTTTTTCTCTTAAAACGATTTTATTAGACTCACGATTCAGTTCAAACTACATTTTTGCAGGATCTAGTTTTTAATTTTTTTTTAATACATTGGTTTTTTAAAATCTTTCTTACGAGATTGTGATCATTTGGCACTTGATGAATTAATTTTGTTAAATCGTGTAAAAATTCACAAGAGTGAGATGGCTAGTAAAGAGACGGCGCTGACTTTCAATTGTTCGATAGCAGCGGAATATCAGAGGAATATCGATTAGCAAAAAATCTCCGATTGATATGTGTGAACTGCGAATGCCAATCTCATTTCTCCCTCGGGATTGTATTTAACACGTAAGATTTCTGAGGCGCTTTAGAGGACTTTGTGGATTTAACTTGATGAATTATGGCTCTGTAACTTGTAATAGTGATTATTGCGTGACGGAAAAGCGCAAATTCCTATACTGCAAATGTAAGGTGTGGGTCATACAACATGCAGTTAGATATATCTTTTTAATTAACTTGCAAATGTACTGTGGAATGATATGTTCGCAACATTAACTTAATAACTTTGAGTATTAGATTAATTAATTAGATTAATTACATGAAGAAGAAGAGAGAGAAGGGCGTTTAAAATCAATATAAAATTTCCAACAGAATTTGTAAACATTATTTATATAAATTTATATATTTTTTAATTATCTTTTTTTCAATTTACACTATTCTTTCCGTATCTATCCGTATTCCGTATCTTTCCGTATTCTTCCGTATACATCTAATCGTTTTACGGAAAAGAGATAAAGCAATTCTTAATCCCTATTGTAGCTCACATTCTAATATCAAGGGTCAAATAACAAATATTTTATAGATCAATCCTAAAATATCCTGAAAACGAAATCCGCGAGAATGATATAATAATACATATTAATTATGTATATGAATACTTCTTTTTGTGTCTTATAAGTTTAATAAGTACAAACTATTTTTCACGTTTTTAACCACGTGATTTTTTAATTCAGATATAATTATTTTAAACAATAAAGGAAATTATGTGTGTGTGCGAATTGCAAAATTACAAGTTATAAAGTAGAATATTTCTTTGACTAAAAAGTATTATTTTAAATGTAAGAAAAGAACAAATAGGTAGTTTTGATTCAGAAATATCAAACATTCTCAAGAAAAGAACAGGAACAGGGAAAGGAAAATAATTGGACAACTGCTCTGGGAAATAGGTAGTACGTTGCTATAGAGAATACGAGAATGAAACATTTGATAACTGAACTGAAAAACACTGAGCAGTTTCTTGCATAAAATACTGTGAAGAAAGTCTTATGTGAAAAACAGAAACACTGAGTATCTTCCTGGAGAAAATAGAAAGACAGAAAATCTCGCTATTTGAAATGGGAAAAACCGAGTGCTCTTTTGCAGCAGACACACGAAAAGGAGGATCTCACTGAGCTGTGAAATGAGAAAAATATTTTCTTTGATCGATAATCAGTTCGACATCTAATTGCGGAATCTGGTATCCTATTTTAAAATCGCATCAAATATTTCAGTTTGACATGTACAATTTTAGAGTTATTACGAAACGCGATAACGCGCGTGCCTAAGATGAAAGTTGAGGTGCCCGCTATCGAATTTTCCGATGATCATGCCCTAGATTAACCTTAATGATGTTTATTCCCTGTCGGAAAAGTGTAACCACTTCTCGCATAGCTCGCAGCACAGTTTATAGTTCGTGGATCACATCGCTGTCAGAACTCCCGCAACATCGTTAACTTGCACCCGGAGAGATATTCTCTCATGAATTCGCTGTGTATCTAACTCGACAATATCGTTATAATTCTGGAGAGTTGTTGCAGCGTTCGATAATGCCAAATATGTTATGATTATCGTGCTCTTGTGTTAATATAATTATAAAATATTAAAACAATAATCCACGCTCGATATAAACAAAATCAAATTGCATGAGAAATAAGAAGGCCACTAGAAGCATCAATCGAGCCTAAAGGATGTTATAACAAAAAATATATAAATTAAATCGCTCAAGTTTTATTCAAACTAAAACATATAAAACAAATTGAACGTTTCGACTACACTGAGTCTTCTTCAGCAATAAAAATAGTCATAAGGACTGTTAATACGTATAAACGTGTTCGAACCTAAAACGGTTAATATAACTATATGACATATGAATACATGTATGATTAAAAAAATAGACTAATGTAATCGATAGAACAAACAGATATATATATATGAAAATGAACCGCGTAAGCGAGAATATAGAAGTAAAATAAGAATAAATATAACAGTACGCGAACATTACGTAGACAACTCATCGGTAACATACAGTAACGATAACAATAACCTAAGGTCTCATGCAATTTGATATAATTATAAAATTACTTTCTCGTAGAGGAAAAGATAACGTAATCTCCGCCTATCATAGCTATGGAAAGTTTTTCCACATGTGATTTCTATTTTCTTTAAAATAAAATTAAGACGTTAAGAGAGACGTTTTGGAAATAATCCTTAACTGCAACAATCGAGTTTCACCACATAAATGTTATGTAAACCTTCTCTCTTGCCCTAATATTATCTTTAAGCCGCAATTGTTACATCAAAAGTTTCCCTTTTGATGTTTTCACAGTAATGTTGATGTTTTAAGCGGACTTAACAAACACTTGTAATAATCATCTTAACGTTAGCCGATTTGCCTGTTTCTGCATTGTCATTGAAGGACACTCTAGTTGCGGGTTCTTCGCCAACCAACGCGTTCGTTAGAGGAACAGAAACAGTGCGAACTTTGACACTTCATCTTATTTCGAAGTGTATGTGGCATCTTGGTAAACAAGTTTGACCTCTACTGTTTTACCTAGTTTTCGCGACCGTCCAAAGTCGAAGAAAATATTTATTTGCATTGTCACTTTGAAATTTTATACTTTATAGGAGTGTTGATTTGCATATTCGGTCGACACACACTTGCCAGGCTGTAGTTTTAATACTTCGAAGGTTTGTGTTTCTTCCTTGTTTGAAGAGAAACTCTCTCAAGTTAGACAGCCAACCTCGCGTCGAAATTTGTAACTCATGACCAACTTGCTACGCAGCAAGCACGACGATAAAAGCGTGCGGGAATAATATCCCGTTTTGATACACACCCAGCCGTCAGGTAATAGTGAAATACAGGAGCCACGATTACCATGCCGATATGCATAACAAAGTTTCACAATTCTGCCATAATTTCCGAGAAAGGTCACTCATTTCCAGACTAGAAGGGCTGACATGAAATTATTCAGAGATCTGTGCAGTACCGTATGTTTTCTCTGCGGTCGGCTGACCGATTTAGACTTGGTTTAATTTGCCAAGAGGCACGGATTTGGAACCTATCCGCAGGATTTATTGTTCTACAAGCCTATGTTACATCATGTGAATGTTATTATATTTGCGAACGTTACAGATATTCCCTAGATATTTCCAGATGTTCCTAAAATGTTAAAAGGTCGAACTTTAACAGAAATGATCTTTAATCATATTAATATAGAATGCCATATTGTTAGAAAAAATATTATGATGTCTATAAATAGAAAATAGCACGGGTTTTGGGATACAGACAACCGACAGGAAAATCAAAGAATAATGAAAATGAATTGATGTTTACTTACATAGCTGGAAATACAAAATAATGTTTCGTTTTACTTATCTTGAAATACAAATAGTTTAATAATCGCTTTCCTATTATTTTTGGATGTGGTAAAACAATGGTTCCTGAATCCTTGATAATGATATTCCTTGTTCAGTCCACAACGGTGTTCATCAGAAGCTATTAAAGACGTGAATAAAGTAACAGAAAAGCAGTATGCTCTATAAGAGATAAAGTAACAGAAGGGCAGATATGTCCGTGACAATCTCATGCGGCGAGAAGCCGTTTCTCAAAGTCCTCGTCTTTCCTAATAAAAGAAGTAATTAACTCTTCTTTCCCAATGAAAAACTATCTCTGATAAATCACTGACTCTAAAAGAAAACTGAGTACAATCTTTTACACTTTTATGTAAATCTCCAACTCTCCCACTGAAAGCTCAAGAGAATAGATGCTTCTTGTACAAAGGTCACTATCTTACAGATCCAACGTACGTTGCAATACCTTAGGCGGCGTCTGTCACGCGCAAGGCATGCTACAGCGCGCGCGGCTGTGGCCTTGTTTTGTAACTAATCAAGTTATATAACTTTGCCGTTTCTTTTTCAAACACATATACAAATGTGAATTTAAAAATGTTTGTTTTGCTTTTGGCCCATTAAAGTATATTATCCTTTGTTTATTATTCGAGGCTATTTCAGTATTAGATCATTTCATGGACTTTAAGCCAAAGGATTTGCAATTATGTGTAATATGTAGAAGTGGAATTTACTATTGTGCAAACCTGTATATACATATATCTTTTGCTCTTACGAAAACCAGGATGAAAGTTTTGCTACCGTTTGCCACACCGGAAGATGAGTTATCACACGCGTCAGTGCATAAACGTTGACGAAATTCTTTGTCTTTCGACTTGGCACTAAGCCGGCTTGTGACAAAAGGAACCCCGACCTTGCCAGATATAATAGCTTAAGCGTCCGGGGAAAACGTGCGAAAGTTAAATCCCTTATGCAGTTGAATAAACAATATTACATAAATCTGATTCTGTCGGTGACAACAGAAGAGACGTTAAATATTCTGTAAGGAGTATAATATTTGTGCACCTAATTCATTCAAGCAAAACTAACAATAATTTTTTTGTTTTATATGCAAATTATTTAATTCTTGTTTTAATAAATTTAATTTAAATGTATTTAAATTTAATTATTTTATTTAAAAGAAATTAAATGTTCCATCTAAATTTGAAGAATATAATTTTTTAAATAATTTTCTATGTACGTACATTCAGTATTTTATTTAATATATGCCCAAAGTTCAGCTATATTCTACAATGTGAAAATAACAATTTAACCATCTTATTATTTTATATACGTTTAAAAAAAAGTGCGGAAACGCTTAATGTCTAACGAATGACTGTTGTTCTTTTTTCTTTTTTTTAAGAATTACGTATTTTTACGATCACGTATTTTTTTGCAGAATTCATAAACGGAATCTATTTAAATATGCTCGCTGACATGTCTACATGCACACGTGTGGAAATTTCATATCAGTGACGTATGTCAAAAGAACACACTTTGCGAAATTAATTATTCCATTATAAATATATTCTACAGAATATAGTTGATACAGTAGGCTACACGACTGGCACAAGAAATATGTGCAAATAGATCGTTATTTAGCGATGCGGTATAAATACTGGACTGTGATGCAAGCATTGACAACGCAAGAAAGCAACATGAAAGTAACAGTGGTCTTCATGGTTTTGGCGATCATGATGTGCGCCATGGTCCAAGAATCCGTAAGTCGTAATTCGACATGATCGCTTAACAATGAATTTCTGGAGAATAACAACATATTACTCTATATTACTTACTCTATATAGAAGGAACAGAACTCCCCCTATAAGTCGAACTTCTGGGGGAACCCCTACCCCTGGGGTGTAGAGAGCAGAATGAAGCGCGACCTAGAGGCAAATGAGAAAGGAAAAGTATTCGAAGATGAATTTCACTATGTGTCAACCCCTACGCCGACCGGTACAGTCCCGGATTACATCGTAACAGCGACACCGGAACCCGAAACACGCAACCAAGTTGAATAATAAGAAGAAAATAATTGTGAAAACTACCATGTGTAGAAACAATGACGAAATATTAAGATTTTGGAAAATATTAATTATAGTTGCACTTAATAAGCTAAACTAAGCACTTGGAACAGCATCTGAATTGAATAGCAATAAAAATATTTCAAGCACTTAAATGTGGATAAATATTATTTTCCAAACTTTCTGAAAGGAAATTGGCTACGAATATCTGGTACAATATTCAATCAAAAAAATGGGTGGTTTTGATAAATATAAGAACTTTCTCATGATGTGTAAAGTACATATCATAACATATCTTCTTATATATAATCCATTCAGTTCTGGGAGTTTTTCTGCTTTCTCCCACGCGTTTTTTGCTTTAAATCCTTGTAAAAAGATATAAAGGTTGAAAGTGGAGGTAAAAAAGTAAATGATCCAGGGAAAACGTGCGCAAAGTTGAATCCCTTAACGACAAGAGCTACGCCAACGTGAAATATTACAAAGCGATATGATACATTATTCCACAGTTCGACAAGAAGAAGATTGAACAAAGATCGAGCTTGAGTTTCCGCGTTTCTATTCAAATATTTTTTTACTCAGTTTTAGAAAATTTTAAAATTTGTATGTATTTTTGTTTCGATTATATTATGTGTGATATTAATACAAAAAGTGGCACTGTTGATTAAAGTTATTATTATCTTTTTTCAAAATGTGTACGTTTTAACTACACGGAGTCTTCATCAGCACGCAAAAAAAAAAACAAAATATAAAGATGTGCGGATAAACGCTGTTACATATTAAAAACTTATATTACTAACTAGAATTCATATTTATGAAAAGAATTACTCATTAGTTGTTTTTGTAGTCACTACTAATGAGATGATCGTAATCAACAAATGCGATAAAAATACCTATAACTCTTCCGATTTAGAAAATTCTAACAAATGACTGTGTTGTTTTTTCTTTTTTTTAGAAATGCGTATTTTTACGATCGCGTTTTTTTTTCTGCAGAATTCGTAAACGGAATCTATTTTTAAATATGTTTGCTAACGTATCTGCATGCACATATGGTAATTTCATATCAGCGACATATGTAAAAACAATGCGGAACACACTTTGTGAAATTAATTATTCTCGTGTATATACAAAATAAGTTGACAATAGGCTACGCAACTGGCACAACAAATATATGCAAATAGATCGTTATTTAGCGATGTGGTATAAATATCGGACTGTGATGCAAGCATTACAGTTGAAGCATTGACAACGCAAGATAGCAACATGAAAGTAACAGTGGTCTTCATGGTCTTGGCGATCATGGTGTGCGCCATGGTCCAAGAATCCGTAAGTAATTCGAACAAAATCACTTAACAATGAATTTCTGGAAAATAACAACGTACTACTCTATGTAGAAGGAACAAGATAGGCGAGACTTTAAAGTAAGAGGATTGGAAGATGAAGAAAATGAAAAAAGTCGTTCAGATATCGTAGACAAGTTGCGTGACATTTGGGAGAAAATTCGATCGCACTTTCCAACTAAGCCGCCTGTTAAGCCGCCCGGTACAGTCCCAGATAACACCGTAACAGCGACACCGGAACCCGAGACACCCAACAAAGCTGAATAAAAAGAAGAATAATAATTGTGAAAAAATTATCACGGTTAGAAACAATGACGAAATATTAAGATTTTGGAAAATATTAATTATAGTTGCACTTAAAAAGCTAAACTAAGCACTTGGAGCAGTATCTGAATTGAATAGCAATAAAAATATTTCAAACATTTAAGTATGTGGGTAAATGTTATTTTCCAAACTTTCTAAAGAAAACTGGCTACGAATATCTAGTACAATATTTAATAAGAAAAATGGATGGTTTTGATAAATATAAGAACTTTCTCATGTGTATAAAGTACATATCATAACATATCTTCGTATATATATATATATATATATATATATACATATCATATATATCTTATTATATATATATAATCCATTCAGTTCTAGGAGTTTTTCTGCTTTCTTCCACGCGTTTTTTTGCTTTAAATTCTTGTAAAAAGATATAAAGGGGAGGTAAAAAAGTAAATGATCCGGGGAAAACGTGCGCAAAGTTGAATCTCTTAACAAGACAAGAGCTACGCCAACGTGAAATATTACAAAGCAATATGATACATTATTCTACAGTTCGACAAGAAGAAGATCGAACAAAGATCGAGCTTGAGTTTCCGCGTTTCTATTCAAATAATTTTTTACTCAGTTTTGGAAAATTTTAAAATTTGTATGTATTTTTGTTTCGATTATATTATGTGTAATATTAATACAAAAAGTGGCACTGTTAATTAAAGTTATTATTATATTTTTTCAAAATGTGTACGTTTCGACTACACGGAGTCTTCATCAGCACGCAAAAAAAAAAAAATATAAAGATGTGCGGAAAAACGTTGTTACATATTAAAAACTTATATTACTAACGCAGAATTCATATTTATGAAAAGAATTACTCATTAGTTGTTCTTGTAGTCACTACTAATGAGGTGACTGTAATCAACAATTGCGATAAACATACCTATAACTCTTCCGGTTTAGAAAATTCTAACAAATGACCGTGTTGTTTTTTCTTTTTTTTTTTTAGAAATGCGTATTTTTACGATTGCGTTTTTTTTTTCTGCAGAATTCGTAAACGGAATCCGTTTAAATATGCTCGCTGATATGTCCGCATGCACACATGTGGCAATTTCATATCAGCGACATATGTCAAAAAAATGCGGAAAGATTTTGTAAATTAATTATTCTTGTGTATACAGAATATAGTTGACAGTAGGCTACGCAACTGGCACAACAAATATATGCAAATAGATGGTTACTTAGCAATATAAATTAGCGGTATAAATATCGGAGTGCGATGCAAGCATTAACAGTTCAAGCATTGATAACGCAAGATAGCAATATGAAAGTAACAGTGGTCTTCATGGTCTTGGCGATCATGGTGTGCGCCATGGTCCAAGAATCCGTAAGTGTTAATTCGAACATCGCTTAACAATGAATTTCTGGAGAATAACAACGTACTACTCTATGTGAAGGAACAAATAATTTGGCCCTTGGGCGGGTCACTGGGGAGCGAAATACAGTGGGACGGTTCAACGCCAGGCGTCAAAGGAAGATTCGAATATGATATTCGTTTTATAAATTTACTAAACGAGTTGAGAAGAATTTTAAGGGGACGTATATCGCGTTATGTGCCAACTTCTAAGCTGCCTCTTACGCCGACCGGTATAGTCCCGAATTACACCGTAACACTCGGATGCAACTCTACTGGATAAGAAGAAGAGTAATAACAATATACAAGAAGAATAATAATTGTGAAAACCACGTGTAGAAACAATAACGAAATATTAAGATTCTGGAAAATAGTAATTATAGTTGCACTTAATAAGTTAAACTAAGCATTTGGAGCAGTATCTGAATTGGATAGCAATAAAAATATTTCAAACACTTAAGTATGTGGGTAAATATTATTTTCCAAATTTTCTAAAAGGAAACTGGCTACGAATATCTGGTACAATATTCAATCAGAAAAATGGATGGTTTTGATAAATATAAAACTTTTTCATGATGTGTAAAGTACATATCATAACATATCTTTTTATATAATATATAATCCATTTAGTTCTAGGAGTTTTTCTGATTTCTTCTACGCGTTTTTCTGCTTTAAATTCTTGTAAAAAGATATAAAGGTTGAAAGTGGAGGTAAAAAAGTAAATGATTCAGGGAAAACGTGCGCAAAGTCGAATCTCTTAACGACAAGAGCTACGTCAACGTGGATGTGTTACGACGTTCGTGTTCCTAATCTTGTACGAGGCTTTGTATCTGCCAGTCAACTACAGTCAGAGATTAGGTGTTCCCAGATGATTTGGATGTCGTGCAAGAGCTCTACGCTGCAGTGCTGCGAAAGATGCAAAAATTTGTACAAAGCCCAAGTTCGCTCCTGAAATCAGAAAATCGACCTTTCTTATATCACCGCTCCAACATCTTTCGTATCCGATCCCTTTCATCGTATCTCAATATCTCGATATCGATATCATCATATTATATTTAGGTTTCTTATGGCTTTTATTCGCTTCCCTATATAAATTCTTCCTCCACGTTTTCTATTCTTCTAATTTTAGATAGAAAATGTAATGGACATTGTATCTAAAACATCATTGGCTTCCTTTCAATCATTATTTCCAAATTCGGTTTCTTGTGTCAAGGTTCACTTCTATTTTGGGTGCGTAGGAATATATCGAACGACGCGCGATCGATGACGGAAATTTCATTGGCGTTCAGTAAAGCAAGTGTTACATTAAAAATATCGCGATGCGAAAAATATATCGATTCATTATGCATAAAGTCGACATTTAATTCGGCGAAAAACTGTGAGATATATTGTATCTTCCGATAACTTCAGCTTAGTACGTAAAAATTCGTGTGTATAGCGGCGATATGATGCACGAGAACGGTGGAAATGCGGTTGGTAAATTGTGGCTTCATGTCGTGTAGCGCATGCGGATCGCGCATATCATGTGTATAGTTCATTTACACGTGCCGACTTTGTCTATGGACGCACACGATATAACACGTGGTAATCTTTTTTCACCCTCTATCATTGGTCGACTGTGAATACATACGTATAATGGAGACGAATTGTGCAATATCTCTTATAATGGAACCTTAACACTTGTTTTAAATAAAAACTGATTTTTCACCAACGAGCGAAAGTTTTTAGTGTTAATTACTTATACGTATAAGTCTATGTCGCTGGCAAACTGAGAGAAAATTAATTTACTCGATCGATGTCAACTCGATCAACTGGTCTTTCCGGATTACGCTTTTCACTCGTTTTAAACGGATATGGCGACTCTTTCAAATAAGGATCAACCGAGGTAGAAGCAAAATTGTTTTTGTAAGACTCGGCACTTTAAAATTTGACTGATACGTGAATTGACGTGAATTGATGATATTTGAACGCAATGATATTTACAAATATAATTGCGCAATGTACGTACGTAAAAATAACACGATGCGTTATTGAAACAATTTCGGTTTCAGTAATTGCATGAAAAGAAAATATTTGTTTTTCCGTATGTGATGTATGAAAGACGCGTGTTGTCGTTAATTGATTTGTAGAAAAAGGAAAATTATTTTAGTCTTTTATTTTTTATGTAATTTAACGTTATTAAACATTAGTACATAATTGATCACTAATTTTTAATTTTTCTATTTTTAAAAGTATTATTATTTTTATCCGAAAAGAATTCCGGTGTTTTAATTTAAAATAAATTGTTATGTTACTACTATAAACGAAACTAAAATATTATAACTTTATTTTGAAAATAAAACCATCTGAATAACTGTTTATTTCATTAATATTCGATATTATTTTACTTTTTTCTCTAATCAACCAATTTCATGATAAATAGGTCGTTATTTGACGGGGAATATTCGAATACAGTAACAAACATTATCCGTACAGGTAAGTTTTGACTTTTATATGATTTTGACGACCTGCCCAGGGATCACAAAATTGGCATAATTGCATCTATATTCAAGAGAGGAGGAGCTTTAAATATTCTTTGTGCGGAGGAGGAAGCATCTAGCGCCCTTTCCTTTGTAATTTTTTGCTTCCGAACGGAAGGAGCGAAACAAAGCTGCGCTCGCACTCTGAAAAGCCTCTCGCGGTTTTTCCCTCCCACTTTTCTTTTACGACGTCAGAGCGGTCGATGAACGGTCGACCTTTCAGACGGAATGAGATTCTTCGACATGAAAAAAACGATGAATTTAGGCGATAATATATATCAGTAATACATCACATCTTCTCTCTTGACCTCAGTTTTCGACTTGCTGACTTTCTACTTATGCTTATTACGATCGAGAATAGTTGCGTCGTTTATATCGATCACAAAAATTGTGGAATGTTTCTAGCAAACAACTGCAAAAACTTTTGCGAAAAATTTTAAGATAAGATATATATATATTCTTATGTATAAATGATATATATTCTTTATATAAATGTATGTAATACTGAAAAATCTCTCTCGATATCGTAAAGCAAAATTGCACGAAGCAGAGACTCAATTTTAGCGAATTATAAAAACACCATTCCAAATTGTTCAATCGTGCGACTACTGAAATCGAAATTGTTTCAATAACGCGTCGTGTTATTTTTTTACGCCCATGCGTCGCGCGATTATATTTACATACAATGCGTTACACGTGCCATACTAACGGAATGTTAGATTTTTTCCAAACAATATTACTGTCCATTTCTCCGTATTTTTCTTTTGACGCTGCGGACACAGTTTTTTGTATTCAATTATTTGAAAAAGAATATAGAAATCATTGCGGAATTTAATAAAATCTTGGACCTGACAATTCCGTAGGATGGAGTCGGTGCTCGATGGAAATAGATCGATGCAGCAGAACTGGGATGCATTTTGCATAAAGTCATTTACGAAGTACACATACGTATACACGATGTGCACGTAAGAGACAAGGTAGATAAGTTTGTGGCACGCAGTTATTACTTCCTCAGTGATGTACTATACGGTTATGCCAGCCAGACTTCTTGCTCGATATCACGTGACGTTTCATCGTGAAGAAAGTCGTGCATTTTATCGCCTCTAAACTGTGTAGCAAATGGTAGATCTTAAAAAAAAAACGTAACGACACAGAAGGAATGGGCAACGAAATTTAAAATGTTTTTGCCGAGGCTGAACTTCGCGATACGCCGGAGCGTCTTGAGAACTTTTGAACATGAACGTGTTCATGTTCGCTACAAGTATAGAGAGAAGGACCGGCGGTAAATTTCGAGCTATTGACTTAGCTGTTTAGGGTTACTTGCGCGTAAGAGATAGCGAGCATAGGAGAAGAGAAAAGGAACGTAAGCTACAGAGATACAGTTACTTCATATTGAGAGTACATTCTGAACGTATTGCCTGTAAGCTTTAAAGAAAAACTAGGTCTTTTGTATCACGTTCGTATTCCGTACCAATCTTTCTAGACTGTTTTTCTTTTAATACATTATAATTATATATATATCTATAAATTATTACTGAAATCAATGTTATTATTATTTATTTATTTATTTTTCTGTATTTTTCTGTATGAAAGGAGCTCTGAGAAACCTTAGAGAGGAGAATAAAGAGGAATTTATATATATTTTATTAAAAATACAATTTTTTTTTTATTACAACATTGTTTAAATTCCGATATCTGTGAACGCAAGAACATTGGCGGTCGGACATTCTATTGAACACTGCTAACAAAATAGCAGTGAAATTCTCTCAAGTTTACTTTCGAGTGTCTTATCTTATCATGAATGACGATTAGGTGTGTCGCGAGCAATTTTCTAAATTCGCACTTTGAAATCTCATCAATCACCGATTTCGAACATGGTCGACACGTTGACAGTGAGGCGACGTTTTTTTTCACGGAATCTGTTGCCATCTTTTCTTGGCTCATCAATCACGATTTCGCGATTAATACTGATAGTGAGACAGCTTTTTCGCCAGTTAGCTATTGAAACAACTGTCCCTTTCTGGTCTGAGATAATCGCAAAATCTTTCTTAAGATCCGTTATTGCTCTCGTGAATATGAAATGGAGGGCACAACTCCATTGTTGTTGTTTGTCAACAAACTCCCTACTAGAATTCTTGAGAGCAAGTAGCACTATATTCTTTATTTATCTTCTGTTTATTGTTATAAGCAAAATATAAATTAAGGCAGAGTACGATAAATCAAACCGGTATTCTAAATCATTTAACGTATCGGTATCTTAGAATATCGAATTTACATCAGAGTGTAATGTAATGTTAATGTATTACATAATACATATAATATAATAAATCTGTTCTCAAAAATTAAAACGAGTTACGATATACTCTACATCTATACAAATATCTGAAATGGTTGTCACGTTAACCAACGTGTGTAAATATAAAAGGACGTTACACAAATGTAATTAGACACGGGCAAACATGTAACGCGACAAGATTCCCACGAAGAGATCCTAATGAGCTTATGGGGGTCGAGACCTGATATCCATTTTTCCCTTAACCCGCAAACAACACACTTAGTCAGAGAAAATGTACTCGCCTGCATACATTATGCAGGGTGAAAGTTCTTCGTAGTGTGCAAATTTATTCAAGATTCTCTTCCTGACACCTTGCGGCGAACTGAAATCACGTTAGCCGCCGTTGTTGGACAAAGTTTAGTCGGACAGATGAAGAGACGACTTATCCGTGTAGACGTTCGAGATTGGCAGTTCAAGAGATGGGAGATTGTACGAAAACTTAACGTACTCGACGTACGTTGGATGTCCGTCTTGCAAAGAACCGAATAGATATCGAATTTGTGCCTTAACTTTTAACGATGTTGACCACGCGATACTTTTAGCGTACGCGTTACTTCGCAGCAATCAAATATGCGATACTCTCGGATACAAAATGTACGTCTCACCCCTACGACTCGTGCAGAAGTAGAGCGAGAAGATGCATTTTTCGTCTCGCATCACTCCCGAGGCGGGGACGCGATATCTCTCGCGGTTCTAAACGTCTCCCAATTTATAATTTCGCTTTCTACGGCGCTCGCGACTCTTTTTTCACTCTGACTGTCGGTGACAAATTTCCATGCAGGAGACGAAGAGCGTCATCCCCATAAATTGCTTATATCGGATGAAATTCCGCGTCGCGTCGCGTCGCATTCGCGCGTTGAGGAGGAAAAATTTACAGGCGAGCGAGTTATTGGGGTGTGAAGTGTACCGGAAGTGCATCATGCGCTGGAACAAATCATCACCCTTATCCTAGGCTACCGCGCGACATCACGTTTGAGCCCACATGTCATTGGAAAGGTTGCGCTATGAATTATTTACGCTACGTTGAACAGTTTATATCAATTTCGCGATGCGCAATGAAAAATAAATCACATCGCGGTCTTAAATCCTTCTACACGTTTTTTTTTTATATTGTTACTATTTCCACAATTATACAACAACAAATTGTATCGATATTGCATCACAAGTCGAGCTACTTTTTGCTTCTATAATATTCCATAAATACTATTTTTCGTTTTTTAATGAAATATTGACTTCGTTTGTATCTTGTAATGTTGTTATCATTAATTGCTATCATTAATTAACTTGATAACTTCCAAGTATTTGACTAACAATTTAGACGTTAGTGTTTTAGCGTTCCTCGGATCAGTCGATACTGCCACGTGTGACATAATAATTACTGCGACAGGAGGTACATACCTCCCTCGTTGCCGCCATATCTCGCGAGACGCGACACTGAGGCACACCCTTTTTTAACTCGTCTCTTTTCAGCTCATATGTTTGTTTCGAGCCAGATGTAACGATATGTGCGTTCGCGTGGGGAGGACGCGGGCTTGAAGTGCAAAGTGCGTTGTACTCGACGACGGTGTCGTGAAGAAAATGTGCATATTTTTTTCTTTGTGTATGTGTGCATGTGTATGCATATGGGTATGCGTGTGGTCACTTTACGTCATACAGAAAACGATGGATCGCGCACACGTGTCAGCGCGCTGCTCCGCCCTGCGTATGCAAACTGCTCGCCTCGGCTAATGCATACGTAACGCAGCTACCCGGGGGTTGCTTCAACAATGGCGTCTTATTATGAGACGAATTACGTCTCATAATCGCCGCAATTTCCCCCTATCCTTCTTCCCCGTCCTCCCGGAGACCCGCTTAATCCTTTACGGGTCGCTGCCTTTAGTGCAACCACCGGCAATATTACTTTTAATCCCGAGCGTACCTCGTGGCGACCTGTCGTGCTAGTAATTTAATCTATTGCCGTCTATTTGAGAAAGGTAACTGAGATCGGACGACAAATGATGCTCTCTTATCTCGCTTAATATTCTTTCGGTTTAAATGCTTGGGTTTGATAAATTTAGATGACACGTTACGATCGAAATTAATGATGAACAAAATTAACTATGCGCGTTTGACGTTTATGCAAAAGTACAAATCGCGCGACGCTGATCACGCGACGGGTTTATAATTTTCACTCCAAGTGACAATCACATTCAATCATTCGATTGAATGGAAAACGAGATTATTTCCGCGGAACGTGTCGCTTACAATTACAGAAGTATAGAGTTGTATCGCGAGTTTTCCTGCAAATTATTACAGGTCGTCTAAAGCAGGATTAAGAGCTTTTTGATGAGCCGGACAAATTTTCTTTAAACCTGGTTCCGTCAGTGCATAAAAAGATGTCATTCATCATGAGCCGTCTTTCGGGACGGAGACCTCGGATGTGTCATTTATCATGACAAATTCCACCATTGATGGATTTATAGAATGGTTGGCCGATAAATCAAACGCGCGAATAACTATTATTCATATTACGCGTTGCCTCAATACTACCTGTTATTACTATCAGATAAGAATTTCGTTAATGATCTACAACAAAGGAGTGACCCACACTATTAAATCCTAGCGACGTGAGAAAAGAGAACCTTAAAATAAAAGCTTGTTTTCCGTCGACACGTTTCGAGGATAATTACGTGCCATACAATTAGGTCTTGAACTCTGTTACTTCGGCATTCCGATCGATTTATCGAACCCGATGTTCATTACGGACTCTTTTCGCATACAGATTGCTGTGACGTTTCCGAGTTTCCGCATTCGGAAACACAAGCAGATAACACAAAATCAATTTAGGAGAACTACAAATAATATTATAGTTAAAAACTGTCTGCAGGGTGAACAAGATGGTAACGACGTTTGCCAATGCAGAATTTTTTCCGTATAAAGGCATTTGAACGTTCCATTGTGATCCATCGATATTCACAATCGATTTGTTTTATCATAAAATACGACGCTTTTCTAGAAAATAAATTTGCTTCGTACAAATTCCAAAAGCAACTTAACTTTTAATATATTATTTAATACCTTCAGTCGTTTTCTAAGATTTTGAGAGTTCTTTAAAGAAAATTCCCGGATTTAATTTCATGAGATACACCGTATTCTCGTGTCACATATACAGAATCAGGAAAAAATTAGGACTTAAATATATTAAAATAAAAAAAATGTTTTAAATAAAAATTTTTATAGTTTTAACAAGAAAATCTAATTTTACAAAATATATTTTTATAAAATATACATTTCCCATAAAAAAATATAAAATAAAATATATACTTAAATGTATGTAGTAAGCATCTTGATATTTTTAAATTGGTTTTTTTAAATTGGAAATTATTTAATCTCTATTTATATAATTACCTTTTTATATAATTTTCCTCATCACTTTTCATGTAAAAGCATCAAAATAAAATTGTAAAAAAGATCAATAATTTACATTTTATTTTTTTTATTATTTTGATATATGTATTTCAAAACAAAATATGAAATATCTTGTAAATCTCTATTTAAAATATTTACTCTTCATACTCTTCGATGACATTGATATCTCTATGATGAAAAGCTCACGTCATAAAAAATCCGTTATACGCTTCATATCTTTCCCTTAGAAATTTTTATTGGAGACACTTTTTCGAAAATGCATCATTTTCGATATTTTTAGGAATTTCGACGCTTTTTATCACCCTACATATATTCGATGGCGTTCTCCTTTCAAGGGTGTTCTCCACTTTAAACGACCCATATTTCGCAATCAGTGTCTCGCAGCAGCAATAAGGCGGCAAGGTGTTGCGCGTACGACGTCGCAACCGCTTCTTAGGATCGCCACAATGGCGTGACACGAAATAGATGCGTAAGTTCTGTAGGTGCGGTCTGACAATAATCAAGACGCTTCTGGCATTTTGAGCGTCGGATGTAACTGTCTTCCGTATTTCGAATGCGGCATACGAATGCATTCAAGCACCGCAAGTGTGCACCCTCGAGAGGACGGAAGATATGTCGCCTCATCGGGTTCCGTTCGTGCGAAAGATACGATCGACGGAATGGAGAATTCCTTGGTTACTCCGCGAGGAGAAACTACTGTGTGTAGGTGACTTAAACAAAAGGAGCACAAGAAATTACATCTAAAATTCTCGACTTTATGCGTATCCTTTTCTCACTGAGAGGAATAAGCTCCGAAAATCAACAAAATATGAGTTAGATTCAAAAGAAGCTTTCGAGCATTCGGCTTTCTGAAACTCATTATATGACAAAATGCTGCAATACACAATAAAGCGTCGTTGTAATTCCACGTAAAGTGTTTTTAAAATGTCTTTAAACGAGTACGAGACTTTGTCTTATTTACATGCAAGTCTCGCGACTGGCTGAATTCATTTTATTCTTCTGGAAACTTTTCCATGAATTTTCGCCTTCTCTGATAACATCAGCTTTCCGACTTGCATTTTTCTGTTCCTCAGTCGCGGAATATGTTCGCACGTGTGCTGGATGACGGCGAGGCCATTTATGTTTATGGATATCGGTGCGCTGGCGCGACTATGTGCCCATCGACCGGTTGGGTTGACGTTGATTTCGTCTTTCCGCTCGGTTTGATATTGAACGATCTGTCGGACTTTACGAGAATTGTCGGGGTGCAGCCCTCTGCTCTCTCTTTCTCCGTCTTTCTCCCATGTCGAAGGCCGCTCGTCGTCGTTATCGGCCGACGTTTACCTCTTAGAATATCGCCTTTAACGCGTATTGGATGAAACCGTAGCCACGAGTTTGATACCGTAAAGATGGAAAAAAGGTGGATGAATATATACGCAATTGACAATATTACGGTGCAACATAAAATTGGATGGTATTACGCAAAAATGAGGTAATCCACGAAATGAGAAAAGGAATTATGTGGTCTATATGTGGGAAACAGCTCGATAAATTTAAAATTGAAACACGTTGACTTCTGAAATTGAATTTAGGACAAATGTAGCTTTTTTATATCAATTCTTCTTCTTACAAGTGTAAGTAAATGTTCTATAATTTAATCTTAAATACAGCGGCTGTAAATTTCTTAAGAGAACGCGCAGCACTTTAAACTTCTACGTGCGCCAGTTACATTCCTAAAAAGTGTACTTTATGTACAAGACAATGATTCTAGCTGCATGTACTAAATTGCAGTCAAGGTTGTTACTTCAAAATTTTGTACTCCTTGTTGTACCGCTGTCGCACGAATTTACAACGTTGTGAAATATTAATACGTACTTTGTGAATTTAGCCTGCGCTTTTCAAGTAGGATTTGCTACTTGTTGTGCGATGAAAAAGTAACAGTAGCACAAAGTTATTAGTGTTAAAATTTACATTTGCTTTGCTACCCTCAAATAAAAACCTCAAACATTAAATATGTTATTTTAAACATAAATTGAATAATTGTTGCGACTCTTTCCACAGAGGTTTGCGTGAAATATTTAGATGCAAGACTCCCAATTTCTGACCAAATCAACCAGAAAATTTCAGAATTTCGCGTAAATCTTTCCATTATAACTCACAACACCGTGATCTGAATACCCGGGTTGGAAATTCCAAATCTAAAACCGAACAAACTGCGATCTTCGGATGGGTGTTTATATCCCAAAGGCTTTATGGACCGGAGCATCTCTTTTTTGCACAACAATGTCTATTTGTATTATAGATCCCGTGAGAGTGGACTTTTTTTCATTTGTGGGATCCCATCGTGTGCACTTTTTCCGCATGATATTCTATAAAATTTTACCGGAAATTTGACCGGCGCCATGATATATCGCGGTTACTCTTTTATACGATATATCTTTTTATATGATAAGGTGATACCGTATTGAAAGCTGATCTCGTACGGTATCTGCATTTTTACGACAATACCCGTGAGAAATGACTTCTTCTCGAATCTTTATTCAACGCACTAACCGCGTCAGTCAAGCTTTCACGAGGATCGTAGATATTAATCGATCTCTTAAGATCAATAATAATAATGAACATTTTAAAGACCTTTACAAACCTAATTGGTCTTTATCTTAACACTTAATCGTTAGGCGTTCCATCGCGCATCCATCACTTACCATTGACAGTTTTTATACTCTTTGCACAAAAATTACTATCTTTTCATTTTGTGTTCTTCGATAAGAGATTTGCAATTGAAACGTTTGTAAAAAAAATAATGCATTGTATCAGATTGACTTATTTATGTCTTGAATATATTCAACTAAATTGAATTTATTCAATGAAATAATTCGTCGCAATATGAAATTTCGAAAATTATTCGAACGAATGGTCTTAAAAATTTCTTCACAATTCTTATAAAGTATGATTTCATGGAAAAATGTCCTTTCTATATCGATGCTTTCGCGCTAGCTCTATAAACTAAAATTAAATCGATGACCCAGTTTGAGATAGCAACAGCTCATAAAATTGAAATTTTCAACTTAACTTAATACAAAATTTGGAATATAGAAAGAGCTTTTATCCGAATGATCATCCGATTTTCATATCAAACTTTCTCTCGATCACGTTACTTTTTGTTGTGTGTAAAACTATTAAAGTAGTTCAAGATGTCGATAAAGTATTATCAGACATTTTATACATTTAACTCTCGGAGTCTCTCTGTAGCCTACTTTTTGTCATGCAGTTGCATAAGCAATATTACATAAATCTGATTCTGTCAGTGACAACAGAAGAGACGTTAAATATTCTGTAAGGAGTATAATATTGTGCACCTAATTCATTCAAGCAAAACTAACAATAATTTTTTTGTTTTATATGCAAATTATTTAATCCTTGTTTTAATAAATTTTATTTAAATGTATTTAAATTTAATTATTTTATTTAAAAGAAATTAAATGTTCCATCTAAATTTGAAGAATATAATTTTTTAAATAATTTTCTATGTACGTATATTCAGTATTTTATTTAATGTATGCATAAACTTCAGCTGTGCTCTACAATGTGAAAATAACAATTTAGCCATCTTATTATTTTATATACGTCTAAAAAGAAAAGTGCGGAAACGCTTAATGTCTAACGAATGACTGTGTTGTTCTTTTTTTTTAAGAATTACGTATTTTCACGATCACTGCATTTCTTTGCAGAATTCGTAAACGAAATTTATTTAAATATGCTCGCTGATATGTCTGCATGCACACGTGTGGAAATTTCATATCAGCGACGTATGTCAAAAAAACACACTTTGTGAAATTAATTATTTTATTATAAATAAATTCTACAGAATATAGTTGATACAGTAGGCTACACAACTGGCACAAGAAATATGTGCAAATAGATCGTTATTTAGCGATGCGGTATAAATATCGGACTGTGATTAGCATTAACAGTTCAAGCATTGACAACGCAAGATAGCAACATGAAAGTAACAGTGGTCTTCATGGTCTTGGCGATCATGATGTGCGCCATGATCCAAGAATCCGTAAGTCGTAATTCGACATGATCGCTTAACAATGAATTTCTGGAGAATAACAACGTACTACTCTATGTGGGAACAAATAATTTGGTTTACGGGGCTTCCCCTCTATGCAGAGAGCGGAATGAAGAAGCGCGACCTAGAAGCATACGAGAAAGGAAAAGGATTCGAAGATGAATTTCGCTATGAGCCAACGGCTACGCCGACCGGTAGAGACCCGGGTTACATCGTAACAGTGGAACTTGAAACCCGCGACCAAGCTGAATAAAAAGAAGAATAATAATTGTGAAAACTACCACGTGTAGAAACAATGACGAAATATTAAGATTTTTGGGAAAATGGTAATTATAGTTGCACTTAATAAGCTAAACTAAGCACTTGGAACAGTTCAGATCTGAATTGAATAGCAATAAAAATATTTCAAGCACTTAAATGTGGATAAATATTATTTTCCAAACTTTCTGAAAGGAAACTGGCTACGAATATCTGGTACAATATTCAATCAGAAAAATGGGTGGTTTTGATAAATATAAGAACTTTCTCATGATGTATAAAGTACATATCATAACATATCTTCTTATATATAATCCATTCAGTTCTAGGAGTTTTTCTGCTTTCTCCCACGCGTTTTTTTGCTTTAAATCCTTGTAAAAAGATATAAAGGTTGAAAGTGGAGGTAAAAAAGTAAATGATCCGGGGAAAACGTGCGCAAAGTTGAATCCCTTAACAAGACAAGAGCTACGCCAACGTGAAATATTACAAAGCAATATGATACATTATTCTACAGTTCGACAAGAAGAAGATCGAACAAAGATCGAGCTTGAGTTTCCGCGTTTCTATTCAAATATTTTTTTACTCAGTTTTGGAAAATTTTAAAATTTGTATGTATTTTTGTTTCGATTATATTATGTGTGATATTAATACAAAAAGTGGCACTGTTAATTAAAGTTATTATTATCTTTTTATTATTATTATTGTGTTGTTATTATTTGCAAAATAAAACGTGTGTGCGCGAATAATTTGCAGTAGATTATTTCTTTCTAATTGATAGTTATTGTCGATGTATTATTCGATTATGAGAGAAAACATTTTAATTTTTATTCACAAATTGCATTAAATACTGTTAGGTATTTTTTTATATTTTATAAGTCTTTAAATAATTTTCTATGTACGTATATTCAGTATTTTATTTAATGTATGCACAAACTTCAGCCGTGCTCTACAATGTGCCAATAACAATTTAGCTACCTTATTATTTTATACGTTTAAAAAGAAAAGTGCGGAAATGCTTAATGTCTAACGAATGAGTGTGTTGTTTTTTTCTTTTTTTTAGAATTACGTATTTTTACGATCACGTATTTTTTTCTGCAGAATTTGTAAACGGTATCTAAAAATTTTTAAATATGCTCGCTGCATGTCTGCATGCACACGTGTGCAAATTTCATATCAGCGACGTATATCAAAAGAACACACTTCGTGAAATTAATTATTCTATTATAAATATATTCTACAGAATATAGTTGGTACAGTAGGCTACACAGGGCTGGCACAAGAAATATGTGCAAACAGATCGTTTTTTAGCGATGCGGTATAAATACCGGACTGTGATGCAAGCATTAACAGTTCAAGCATTGACAACGCAAGATAGCAACATGAAAGTAACAGTGGTCTTCATGGTCTTGGCGATCATGGTGTGCGCCATGGTCCAAGAATCCGTAAGTTTTAATTCGAACATGATTGCTTAATAATGAATTTCTGGAGAATAACAACGTACTACTCTATGTGAAGGAACAATTTAATTGGGTGGATCCCTGGGACTCCCGCGAGAGGCCCTCACCCTGGAGCTTCTTGATCAAGCCTCCTGTAGAGAGGGAAATGAAGATGCGCGGCCCATTAGAAGACTTGGAAGAAATTTTTCGTTCATTCGAGGATTTACTAAATAAGATAATACCAAGTTTATGGGACAACAATGTGCCAACCTCTAAGCCGTCTCTTACGCCGACCGTTACAGTCCCGGATCACATCGTAACACCGAAACCCGAACACAACTTTACTGGATAAGAAAAAGAATAATAATTGTGAAAACTACCACGTGTAGAAACAATGACGAAATATTAAGATTTTGGGGAAAATGGCAATTATAGTTGCACTTAATAAGCTAAACTAAGCACTTGGACCAGTTCAGATCTGAATTGAATAGCAATAAAAATATTTCAAGCACTTAAATGTGGATAAATATTATTTTCCAAACTTTCTGAAAGGAAACTGGCTACGAATATCTGGTACAATATTCAATCAGAAAAATGGGTGGTTTGATAGATATAAGAACTTTCTCATGATGTAAAGTACATATCATAACATATCTTCTTATATATAATCCATTCAGTTCTAGGAGTTTTTCTGCTTTCTCCCAAGCGTTTTTCTGCTTAAAAAAAGATATAAAGGTTGAAAGTGGAGGTAAAAAAAAGTAAATTTTTATCTTTTGACTAAATATTCGACTAATAAATAATTCATTAATTTTTTTAAGTAGAAATTTGTTGTAGATCATTCATATATACATATAAATAATATTTATATTGATTTATATATGCTACTCGAAGAAATAGATGAAACTATTTAGCAGTTAACTATTTGTCAATAAAAAGCAGGGATCACGTACTTTCTACTTTTTTCAGATATCCTGCATTGCTAATTAGATTTTTGAAAAGAGCAACTCTATACATCTAAATAATAACTAATTGCAATAATAATACTAAAGATTAGGATCTAAGTTACAAGAATGTAAAACAGAAAAGGGTGAATTTTCTAAGCTTTAATGGATTAATATCTGTATTTAGTTCTAATCAACACATCGGGTTTGCGAATATTTTTTTAGCGTATATTAGTTTATTTTTAACATTAAAAATTTCACACATAAATCACCGTGATTACTTCATATTTACAAGATAGACTAAAAAATATGGGATAACCTAAAATGGGGTGATTCTATAACTTAAAATATGTCGAATATAGAAATATCAGTCAAGTGTACGTGTATTATATTATCTTTTCCATATCTCTCTGTATAATATGAATTTTACTCTTTATATAAACGTTAGATTTACTTTATAATTCAGTGAAATTAATTTGAGATGAAAGCAGAGTATTCGATTTTATTCTGTATACATATATTATTCTGTTATGCTATTATAAAAGATAGATTATTCAGTTCCCCCGGCATACACTACATATTTTGTATAATAATAACAACAAAGCGGTCAGCTATGACGTTTTGTTTATGCAGCCTGGGTATACTGACAATGAGTGCTATATAAACTGTGCTATACAAGGCCGTTATTATTCTCACCGCAGTAGATAAGCGAGCAGACAACACGAGCAGTTGCTTTCATCTTTTTGACCAATCTGTAATGCAAAATTCCATAATATGCTATGCAATACGAAACAGATTTGAAGAATTATTACATACACGAAGTATATGTATATTAAAATATATACGTACGACACAAAGTTGCAAAAATTAATAGTACAGAAAAACAGAATTCTATCCTGAAATTTGACGAATTAGGGATCGTATAAGGCTTTACCCTTCGCAATCATTTTTTTAGAAATAATTGACGATTACTATTCTTTGCGATTAATTCTGACGATTAGAAATTCGCATCGAGACGACGCGATGACGAAACAGATATTTACTGTTTATCGAAACAGACATTTTGCGCAATTTTTTTATCTGACATAAAAATTCGAAGCGCGAAGGATAGGAATTATAAA
This sequence comes from Crematogaster levior, assembly GCA_901521435.1. Classification (NCBI taxonomy): domain Eukaryota; kingdom Metazoa; phylum Arthropoda; class Insecta; order Hymenoptera; family Formicidae; genus Crematogaster; species Crematogaster levior. Next base: position 924,621 of record CABEGB010000557.1, on the reverse strand, counting down.
TTATTGTTCTGTGATATTTGTTTATCGGGCGACGTGATCGTTGTTTATTCAGAGATGCTTGGGTCGGAATATATCTCTCATGTCTCGTACTTTGAATGTAATTTGTTCACTATTTTCGGATTGAGCGCGGAGTAGTTCGTAAATCGCGGGATTGAGTAATTCAAGTAACGAAAAACAATATATCGGGTTAAGAATAATATACATGTGTTTTTTGCAGAAATTTATACATTCAAGATATATTGCACAATGTATTTCCGGTTATATATTTTTGGATCTTTCGCGCCTTAATTAGTTCATCAGTTTAACTTTATTATTTAATCGCGTTGCAGGATCAAAAGTTGCTAACATTACTTCCAAATTTATCGCTCTTTAACGGATCATCACAGGTAGAAAGCAAAGTCGACACCGAGTCAAATGGCGTTAAATTAATAAGTATTATTCATTATTATCAGTAGTAATTAAGCTCGCATTTCAGTTGATACTTAATTTTGTTTAATATCATTATCATTTGATATTTACTTATTACCGTTAATGAGCGTTTGTATATTGATGATTTATTGTATTTCTTTGTTGCTACGTTTATTTGCCAGTTGCCACGTGCAGAACGCATGTATTGTTCTTTGCGATTTTCGTCGTAAAGTAAATGCGCGTCGTGTGCGATTAAGGTCAGAAACGTCGTGTATAGTGCCGTGTAATTATCTTGATGATTAATGCTTGTATGATCGTAATTAATCATGTAATAAATAAAATACGACAATGAAATGTGCGAATGATGAAAGATAATGAGGAAATAAGAGAAGAGAAGGAGAAAGAGAATACTTGGGAAATACTGGATGACGACGGAGCAATTATGAGGTGAAATACTTATATCAGACATAGGAAATTTACAAGAGAAATTTGCAAGCATAAATAAAAAAGATAGTAGAAAATATTTTATAGATAGAATAAGCTCAATAAAAAAGTGATAATTGATAAATTTTCGCAAAAGGACAATTATCTTTGTTTTTAATATAGTTATTATTATTACACTTTTTATCAAAACTCTAAATTTATATTTATATTACGATTTATATTATACATATAATGGAGATTGTATCTTTTGACTAAATTTATAATTTATATTATATTTATATTATATAATGGACTATATCGAAATATGTTGTTCCTTTAGGAGTACAGAATAGAGTAGTTTTTAGGATAAAATATTATTGTTATACAATACTATTTATTATACACAAGATATGTAACTTATAAAACATTTGATACAATAATTATAGCCTCAAAAAGTGATAATGCAGTACAAATTTTGATGCAAATTAATTTTCACACTTAAAACATTTTTAGAATAATAGTTTTGAATTCAGTTTCTGTGTGAGACACGCGTGTGTGTGTGTATATATATATATATACGTGTTAATAAGTATGGGAAATTACATTGTTATTTCCTTCCGAATTTGCGTGGTGGAATAATAAATTAAATTTGGATTTATGACTGAAACAGATTGCGTCATGAAGAGACAAAATAGTATTATTACGAATATTATATGTAATTCATAAAATATTGATTCACGGATGACATGATAACAATAGTGTTAGGAAATATTGATACTTTAGAATACAAATCAATTTTATACCTCTGACACCGTTTTATCTCTCTGTAATAATTATTTCGAATTCGGTTTGTGTGAGGTCGACGGTTAATAAAATTATTATTTACTTCGAAATTGATAATCACATAAAATTAAATTCACTTGTAATAGTCAAAGAGTAATAGAGTCAAAACGGATCACGTTATTAAAAGAACAAAATGGTTATTTCGCTACGAGTATTACACGTAATTCACAAAATATTGATTTACAGATAATGCTGTAATGATAGCAATGCAATGTGCTAGTTAGTATACCTTAGATATAAATCGACTTTATATCCGTAGTCGCTTTTCATCCTTTCACGATAATGACTCCAAGCTCGGCTCGTAAGGCGAACTTCAAGACAGTGAGAACAAATAACGTTCATTGTTATTTACCCCCGAGTCTGCGTGCTTGCGTAAATTTGATCGGGGCTTGCTTAACCCTTTCGCTACGGCAGTGTGCTCCGTCGGAGTGACACCGTTGAACGGGCCACCGTGCCGCCGGAGTAGCGGCACTGAACGGAGCACTGCGCCGAAAAGTGTGCATGTTGCGCTTAGATAAAACAATGCATGTTTATATTTCACTTGTTTAAAACAAATGCGAACAAACCAGAGAATGAGACAAGTGTGATCGATGTGCACTATGCGTAAAAATAAAAACATCGCGGGTCTCATGGTCAAGTGAGGTCGTCGCGCGAATGTCGTCTATAGGCGACGCTCGTACACACAGGTCGTCGCGCGGATGTCGTCTATAGGCGACGCTCGTACACACAAGTCGTCGCGCGGATGTCGTCTATAGGCGACGCTCGTAGCGAAAGGGTTAAACGGAGCATTTGCGCTTATCGTGAAGGACGAGTTGTATCTTCATCGATTGCTTTTCCTCGCATGAAATGCCAGCCGACATATTCGATCTACAGCGAGTATGGAGATTTAGACATAGACGCAGTCATGTCAATTCGGTGAATTTAAAAATCTTCTGCTTGTCTTCTTCGCGTGAGGTATGTAAATATTACAAAGCGATATGATACGCTATTCCACAGTTCGACAAGAAGAAGATTGAACGAGCTTAAGTTTCCGCGTTTCTATTCAAATACTTTTTTACTCAGTTTTGAAAAATTTTAAAATTTGTATATATTTTTGTTTTAATTATATTATGTGTGATATTTATACAAAAAAAGTGGCACTGTTAATTAAAGTTATTATTATCTTTATTATTATTATTATTGTGTTGTTATTATTTGCAAAATAAAACGTGTGTGCGCGAATAATTTGCAGTAGATTATTTCTTTCTAATTGATAGTTATTGTCGATGTATTATTCGATTATGAGAGAAAACATTTTAATTTTTATTCACAAATTGCATTAAATACTGTTAGGTATTTTTTTATATTTTATAAGTCTTTAAATAATTTTCTATGTACGTATATTCAGTATTTTATTTAATGTATGCACAAACTTCAGCCGTGCTCTACAATGTGCCAATAACAATTTAGCCACCTTATTATTTTATACGTTTAAAAAGAAAAGTGCGGAAATGCTTAATGTCTAACGAATGACTGTGTTGTTCTTTTCTTTTTTTTAGAATTACGTATTTTTACGATCACGTATTTTTTTCTGCAGAATTTGTAAACGGTATCTATTTAAATATGCTCGCTGCATGTCTGCATGCACACGTGTGCAAATTTCATATCAGCGACGTATATCAAAAGAACACACTTCGTGAAATTAATTATTCTATTATAAATATATTCTACAGAATATAGTTGGTACAGTAGGCTACACGACTGGCACAAGAAATATGTGCAAATAGATCGTTTTTTAGTGATGCGGTATAAATACCGGACTGTGATGCAAGCATTAACAGTTCAAGCATTGACAACACAAGATAGCAACATGAAAGTAACAGTGGTCTTCATGGTCTTGGCGATCATGGTGTGCGCCATGGTCCAAGAATCCGTAAGTTTTAATTCGAACATGATCGCTTAATAATGAATTTCTGGAGAATAACAACGTACTACTCTATGTAGAAGGGACAAGATGATTTTTATGATTATTTATACTATGATACCTATGATCGCCATGATCGCAATTATCGGTCCCTCCGTCCCCGGCGGATGTCAATCAAGTCTCAACCTCATGTAAAGAGGGAAATGAAGATGCGCGGCTCATCAGAAGATTTGAAAGAAATTTTTCCTTCATTCGAGGATTTACTAAATAAGATAATAACAAGTTCAAGGGACAACAATGTGCCAACCTCTAAGCCGTCTCTTACGCCGACCGTTACAGTCCCGGATCACATCGTAACACCGAAACCCGAACACAACTTTACTGTATAAGAAAAAGAATAATAATTGTGTAAACTACTACGGATAGAAACAATGACGAAATATTAAGATTTTGGAAAATGGTAATTACATTTGCATTTAATAAACACTTGGAGCATCTGAATTGAATAGCAATAAAAATATTTCAAGCACTTAAATGTGGATAAATATTATTTTCCAAACTTTCTGAAAGGAAACTGGCTACGAATATCTGGTACAATATTCAATCAGAAAAATGGGTGGTTTTGATAAATATAAGAACTTTCTCATGATGTATAAAGTACATATCATAACATATCTTCTTATATAATATATAATCCATTCAGTTCTAGGAGTTTTTCTGCTTTCTCCCACGCGTTTTTTTGCTTTAAATCCTTGTAAAAAGATATAAAGGTTGAAAGTGGAGGTAAAAAAGTAAATGATCCGGGGAAAACGTGCGCAAAGTTGAATCCCTTAACAAGACAAGAGCTACGCCAACGTGAAATATTACAAAGCAATATGATACATTATTCTACAGTTCGACAAGAAGAAGATCGAACAAAGATCGAGCTTGAGTTTCCGCGTTTCTATTCAAATAATTTTTTATTCAGTTTTGGAAAATTTTAAAATTTGTATGTATTTTTGTTTCGATTATATTATGTGTAATATTAATACAAAAAGTGGCACTGTTAATTAAAGTTATTATTATATTTTTTTAAAATGTGTACGTTTCGACTACACGGAGTCTTCATCAGCACGCAAAAAAAACAAAATATAAAGATTTGCGGATAAACGCTGTTACATATTAAAAACTTATATTACTAAGAATTCATATTTATAAAAAGAATCACTCATTAGTTGTTCTTGTAGTCACTACTAATGAGATGACCATAATCAACAAATGTGATAAAAATATCTATAACTCTTCCGGTTTAGAAAATTCTAACAAATGACTGTGTTGTTTTTTCTTTTTTTTTTTTTAGAAATGCGTATTTTTACGATCGCGTTTTTTTTCTGCAGTATTCGTAAACGGAATCTGTTTAAATATGCTCGCTGATATGTCCGCATGCACACATGTGGCAATTTCATATCAGCGACATATGTCAAAAGAATGCGGAAACATTTTGTAAATTAATTATTCTTGTGTATACAGCATATAGTTGACAGTGGGCTACACAATTGGCACAACAAATATGTGCAAATAGATTGTTATTTAGCGATGCAGTATAAATATCGGACTGTGATGCAAGCATTAACAGTTCAAGCATTGACAAGATAGCAACATGAAAGTAACGATGGTTTTCATGGTCTTGGCGATCGTGGTGTGCACCATGGTCCAAGAATCCGTAAGTGTTAATTCGAACATGATCGCTTAACAATGAATTTCTGGAGAATAACAACGTATTACTTTATGTGAAGGAACAAATAATTTGGCCCTTGGGCGGGTCACTGGGGAGCGAAATACAGTGGGGCGATTCAGGCATCAAAGGAAGATTCGAAAATGATATTCGTTTTATAAATTTACTAAACGAGTTGAGAAGAATTTTAAGGGGACGTATATCGCGTTATGTGCCAACCACTAAGCTGCCTCTTACGCCGACCGATACAGTCCCGAATTACACCGTAACACCCGAACGCAACTCTGCTGGATAAGAAGAAGAGTAATAACAATATACAAGAAGAATAATAATTGTGAAAACCACGTGTAGAAACAATGACGAAATATTAAGATTCTGGAAAATGGTACTTATAGTTGCACTTAATAAGTTAAACTAAGCACTTGGAACAGTTCAGATCTGAATTGAATAGCAATAAAAATATTTCAAGCACTTAAATGTGGATAAATATTATTTTCCAAACTTTCTGAAAGGAAACTGGCTACGAATATCTGGTACAATATTCAATCAGAAAAATGGGTGGTTTTGATAAATATAAGAACTTTCTCATGATGTATAAAGTACATATCATAACATATCTTCTTATATAATATATAATCCATTTAGTTCTAGGAGTTTTTCTGCTTTCTCTCACGCGTTTTTTTGCTTTAAATCCTTGTAAAAAGATATAAAGGTTGAAAGTGAAGGTAAAAAAGTAAATGATCCGGGGAAAACGTGCGCAAAGTTGAATCTTTGAACAAGACAAGAGCTACGCCAACGTGAAATATTACAAAGCAATATGATACATTATTCTACAGTTCGACAAGAAGAAGATCGAACAAAGATCGAGCTTGAGTTTCCGCGTTTCTATTCAAATAATTTTTTATTCAGTTTTGGAAAATTTTAAAATTTGTATGTATTTTTGTTTCGATTATATTATGTGTAATATTAATACAAAAAGTGGCACTGTTAATTAAAGTTATTATTATATTTTTTCAAAATGTGTACGTTTCGACTACACGGAGTCTTCATCAGCACGCAAAAAAAACAAAATATAAAGATTTGCGGATAAACGCTGTTACATATTAAAAACTTATATTACTAAGAATTCATATTTATAAAAAGAATCACTCATTAGTTGTTCTTGTAGTCACTACTAATGAGATGACCATAATCAACAAATGTGATAAAAATATCTATAACTCTTCCGGTTTAGAAAATTCTAACAAATGACTGTGTTGTTTTTTCTTTTTTTTTTAGAAATGCGTATTTTTACGATCGCGTTTTTTTTCTGCAGAATTCGTAAACGGAAATTAAATATGCTCGCCGTTTAAATATGCTCGCTGATATGTCCGCATGCACACATGTGGCAATTTCATATCAGCGATATATGTCAAAAGAATGCGGAAACATTTTGTAAATTAATTATTCTTGTGTATACAGAATATAGTTGACAGTAGGCTACACAACTGGCACAACAAATATGTGCAAATAGATTGTTATCTAGCAATGCAGTATAAATATCGGACTGTGATGCAAGCATTGACAGTTCAAGCATTGACAACGCAAGATAGCAACATGAAAGTAACAATGGTCTTCATGGTCTTGGCGATCGTGGTGTGCGCCATAGTCCAAGAATCCGTAAGTTTTAATTCGAACATGATCGCTTAACAATGAATTTCTGGAGAATAACAACGTACTACTCTATGTGAAGGAACAAATAGTTTGGGCGCCACTGCAGAATGAAATGCAGGGCGATTCAAGGTCAGGCTGCAATGGAAAATTGGAAGGTGAAAATCGTCTTAGAAATTTAAAAGAGATATTTAGACGAGAACTGAACGAGTTGAGAAAAATTTTAAGCGAATGTAAATCGCGCTATGTGCCACCCTATAAGCCGCCTTTTACACCGCAACCCGAACGCAACAGTACAGTCCCGGATTACATCGTAACATCGAAACCCGAACGCAACTCTACTGGATAAGAAGAAGAATAATAACAATATACAAGAAGAATAATAATTGTGAAAACTACCACGTGTAGAAACAATGACGAAATATTAAGATTTTGGAAAATGGTAATTATAGTTGCACTTAATAAGTTAAACTAAGCACTTGGAACAGTTCAGATCTGAATTGAATAGCAATAAAAATATTTCAAGCACTTAAATGTGGATAAATATTATTTTCCAAACTTTCTGAAAGGAAACTGGCTACGAATATCTGGTACAATATTCAATCAGAAAAATGGGTGGTTTTGATAAATATAAGAACTTTCTCATGATGTATAAAGTACATATCATAACATATCTTCTTATATAATATATAATCCATTTAGTTCTAGGAGTTTTTCTGCTTTCTCTCACGCGTTTTTTTGCTTTAAATCCTTGTAAAAAGATATAAAGGTTGAAAGTGAAGGTAAAAAAGTAAATGATCCGGGGAAAACGTGCGCAAAGTTGAATCTTTGAACAAGACAAGAGCTACGCCAACGTGAAATATTACAAAGCAATATGATACATTATTCTACAGTTCGACAAGAAGAAGATCGAACAAAGATCGAGCTTGAGTTTCCGCGTTTCTATTCAAATAATTTTTTATTCAGTTTTGGAAAATTTTAAAATTTGTATGTATTTTTGTTTCGATTATATTATGTGTAATATTAATACAAAAAGTGGCACTGTTAATTAAAGTTATTATTATATTTTTTCAAAATGTGTACGTTTCGACTACACGGAGTCTTCATCAGCACGCAAAAAAAACAAAATATAAAGATTTGCGGATAAACGCTGTTACATATTAAAAACTTATATTACTAAGAATTCATATTTATAAAAAGAATCACTCATTAGTTGTTCTTGTAGTCACTACTAATGAGATGACCATAATCAACAAATGTGATAAAAATATCTATAACTCTTCCGGTTTAGAAAATTCTAACAAATGACTGTGTTGTTTTTTCTTTTTTTTTTAGAAATGCGTATTTTTACGATCGCGTTTTTTTTCTGCAGAATTCGTAAACGGAAATTAAATATGCTCGCCGTTTAAATATGCTCGCTGATATGTCCGCATGCACACATGTGGCAATTTCATATCAGCGATATATGTCAAAAGAATGCGGAAACATTTTGTAAATTAATTATTCTTGTGTATACAGAATATAGTTGACAGTAGGCTACACAACTGGCACAACAAATATGTGCAAATAGATTGTTATCTAGCAATGCAGTATAAATATCGGACTGTGATGCAAGCATTGACAGTTCAAGCATTGACAACGCAAGATAGCAACATGAAAGTAACAATGGTCTTCATGGTCTTGGCGATCGTGGTGTGCGCCATAGTCCAAGAATCCGTAAGTTTTAATTCGAACATGATCGCTTAACAATGAATTTCTGGAGAATAACAACGTACTACTCTATGTGAAGGAACAAATAGTTTGGGCGCCACTGCAGAACGAAATGCAGGGCGATTCAAGGTCAGGTTGCAATAGAAAATTGGAAGGTGAAAATCGTCTTAGAAATTTAAAAGAGATATTTAGACGAGAACTGAACGAGTTGAGAAAAATTTTAAGCGAATGTAAATCGCGCTATGTGCCACCCTATAAGCCGCCTTTTACACCGCAACCCGAACGCAACAGTACAATCCCGGATTACATCGTAACATCGTAACATCGAAACCCGAACGCAACTCTACTGGATAAGAAGAAGAATAATAACAATATACAAGAAGAATAATAATTGTGAAAACTACCACGTGTAGAAACAATGACGAAATATTAAGATTTTGGAAAATGGTAATTATAGTTGCACTTAATAAGTTAAACTAAGCACTTGGAACAGTTCAGATCTGAATTGAATAGCAATAAAAATATTTCAAGCACTTAAATGTGGATAAATATTATTTTCCAAACTTCTGAAAGGAAACTGGCTACGAATATCTGGTACAATATTCAATCAGAAAAATGGGTGGTTTTGATAAATATAAGAACTTTCTCATGATGTAAAGTACATATCATAACATATCTTCGTATATATGTATAATCCATTCAGTTCTAGGAGTTTTTCTGGTTTCTTTCACGCGTTTTTTTGCTTTAAATTCTTGTAAAAAGATATAAAGGTTGAAAGTGGAGGTAAAAAAAAGTAAATGATTTCTATCTTTTTACTGATAAATGTTCGACTAATAAATAATTCATTTATCTTTTTGAGTAGAAATTTGTGTGTTATAGATCATTTATATATACATTTATATATACATTTATATATCATTTATATATAAATAATAATTATATTGATCTATATATGTTACTCGAAGAAATAGATGAAACCATTTAGCAGTTAACTATTTGTTAATAAAAAGGCAGGGATCATATACTTTCTACTTTCAACCCTTATATCTTTTTTTCCAGATATTCTGCATTGCTAATTAGATTTTTGAAAAGAGCAACTCTATACATCTAAATACTAATTGCAATAATAATACTAAAGATTAGGATCCAAGTTACAAGAATTTAAAACAGAAAAGGGTGAGTTTCCTAGGCCTTAATGGATTAATATCTGTATTTAGTTCTAATCGACACACATCGGTTTCGCGAATATTTTTCTAACATATATCAGTCTATTTTTAACATTAAACATTTCACACATAAATCACCGTGATTATTTCATATATACAAGGTAGACCGGAAAATATGGCATAATCTAGAATGGGATGATTCTATAACTTAAAATAAGTCGAATATAGAAATATCAGTCAAGTGCACGTGTACTTAATTGATTAATTTGACTTTTTCTCGAAGCTTTCTCTAAAAAAATACGACTTATCATAATTCAAATTTGACTTATTTTGAGTAGCATCATTTCCTTCCCGATTATATTCATTTTTCGGTCCACCGTGTGTGTATCTTTTTTTATAACACTTGTTACTTGACTATCCAATAAATAATATTTTATTCGTGCGAATTATATCAACGACCAGAATCTGTTTGTCAGTTACAATAACACGCGGTAAATAAAAAACTGAAAGAGAAGTAATGTGGTGGGAAAATATTATTCGTGTTAAATCTTTCACAATGCAAAATATGTGAAATTTACAAACATTCCGCTGGTTCTACATAAAATATAGGTTGATATATACGTAAAGGTGTATGGAACGAAATAGATAATAACATTTATTAAACTTTTCTAGAAATATTCCAGGAATATTCTATTCAAAATATTTATTTATAAGAAATTATGGAGGGGTTTCTTAAAGCGACAAAATACTTTTGAATGTTTAAAAAAATATTTTTTTATAACACTTTATGTTCTTATTTTAATTCATCATTTATTTAAGAAAAATAATATGTAGATTTAAATAACAATTTTATATTTTTTAAGACTTCCAAACATATCTCGTGAACATAAATTTTCCGAAACATTTCCTAAATATTTTCAACACTTTTAAAAGTTTCAAGCATTCAAAAAAACTTTTAAGACTTCTGAGAAATTCTTTAGTTTCGACTTTGAAACAATTTCAGATCTTTACACGATTTAATTGTTTGAAAATTCTCAGAAGAAGAATTCGGATTCTCACCATTATCAAAGAAAACTAAAACAAGCGACAGTAGAATATTGTCTGAGATGATAACGTTCAATTTACTTTTTCGCATCCATTCATTTTATTGTAATAATTGCATTGTGTTAATGTACAACTGTTGTTACTAAATAATTCCCCAAAGGTGACGAATCGCGAGCTACATCGTAGTACTCGTGCGGCATACTTTATCCCCCTGAGATACGACACGGTGGTAAAGTTGGCGGTATCTAGTTAACCTGTTTCCGGATCTTGAGGTAGAGGAAAATAGGATGTTACGTCAAACTCGATTAATGTCCGTGGGATTCAAGGGGAAGGTACGATGCGCGATGGAGACTGACGTTAATGATGCCGATCGGAGTTGACAGAATCGTTTTGCATCTAAGTTAGCTTAAATGCAAATAACTCGCGATCGTGATAATTATTTGATCGTTGTTTCGTATAAAAAGATCAAAGTTTTTCAAAATAAAATGCATTAATCTATCAATTTTTGTAACAATGTATGTTCTCACGTAGTTTCTTCTTATACGTATTTTAATTTTATCGTTTATTCATAGATTAATAAAAATTTAACATATTAAATAGTAATTAAAAAATAGTATTTATATGTGAAGTATTTTGTCGAGACGATCGCTATGACTATTCGCGATTGTTTACTTAATTAAAAACCTGCTCCATGCGAAAAATAACAGAGAAGGCGATTGTTGTGTTTCTACAATATTTTTCTACAAAATCTTAGTAACCTTCAACCTCTGAACCATTGCATAGCGTGTAAAAATACGTACGATTTAACTGTTTTCTATTATTCTGTGTCCCTTTTGAAAGATCAATGGTTCCGCTACGAACAAGCAATTTCACAGACGAAATTACATAGCCGAAGCACATATAGCAGTAAAAGCTGTGTTGTTTTACCGTCATATACAGATCAGGCTTTTTTCCTACGGTATCTACGATACAAAAATTTGACGCAGTATTTTAAAGAGGAAAGCTTGCAAGAGCTTGTAATCGATAGGTGTCTCGCGGGAGTTGGCCGGACGATTGCGAGATAACTCGATGATATGTGCAAAAAGAATTGCGTAAATCCAGAACTTCATAATTAATAAGATTCTCTTTCGGTTCATCTCAAATTTAAATGTAGCCGTAAATTTTACAGTATTTAAATTTTATACATTTTGCCACTTGTGGACCTTCATTCTCGCTTTAAATTGCAAGTAGAAATCTGCAATGAACGGTATTATCACACACATACACATAAACACACACACCGACTATAACAATTTATACATATATTATAGTCGTCATTGTTAAGTTTTTCATAACAATCTAATAATATAAATTGTTTCATATATTTGTAAAAAAAAATGTCTCTTTTTAGAGAGGTTGAGTCTACATGTTTCTTAAGTACTCATTAAAAAATATTCTTTCAAAAATTTTTAAATTATCTGATTGATGCTTGTATAATGAAGAGGAAATTGAGATAACTTCTACAGAAAAGAGTTCTGCAGAGAGGGAATTTGAAAATATCAGTTTTTCTTGAAGTTTCTTGAAGTAGGAACAGAAAAGCTTTCCGATGAAACTGAGTTTTAACAAGGAGCTCGCAGTCGAGTGAATCAATTGACCCTCTGACATTACCGGCGATCTCAGCTCATCCAATTTACGACTGTGACTCTACTGCAAATTGCCCCCTCACCGCAGAATTTTTGCCACGTGCGGTATCAAAAAGAAAAGAGCACAGAACGAACAATAGAGGAGATCGACTACACTTCCTCTCCTCTCGTTATATTTTTTTTTGCACACAGAATGAGAAAGACAGTTGATAGTCGTTGCCGCCTACGCCTTTCTAGAAATCCAGTTATATAAATGCGCATATATGATTTAGACCGGGATAACGTATTATACTGTTTCGGAATGGACGGGCGAAAGGGAGGCACTGTCATTCGCGAACGCAAAATTGTGAAACACATTTCGCGTTCCATTTAATTGCGAGCACGGCGCCGGTTTCCTGATAAAAGTGTGCTTAGCGCGATGACCGTATATTATAATTGAATGAAACTACACATCTACGATGGAAACGATAAGATACTGCAGAGATTTATATACATGTAGATATATATTTACGATGTGAAAAAGATAATATTGAAAATTCCTATAGCTAATAAGAATTATTATTCCGCTGGCGATTGAGAAAGCTTTTGAGAGCTTTTTTACATGAGATATATTCAACGAAATGTAATGCAAACTTATATAAATTTATTACCACTTGAATACATTACCTAAGGATTTTAAAAACATAATTGAATATGAAGAAAGAAGTATACAGTAAAATTTTTAAAAAGAGAATATACATATTATTAAACGAAATCTTACTTATTTGAGATTTGAAGCTTCAACAAGTTTTTGATAAACTTTTGCAATAGACAATTCTTTTGCACAGAGAAAGAAATTTCTCCTTCGCAAAAATATCGAGTCCTCAAAATTTCATCGAAATTAAAGATTGCGCATTATGAAACAGTCTGTATATCGAGAATGTGAGATATAACAAACTACGGGATCTACGGTCTGAAGAAAATAACGCACTTTATACCGTGGACGTTGTTAACGAGATTTACACAGTATAGTGCCTTACAGAGCGGGCAACTATAATGATGTAGGTGACACAGGGAAGTTACATTCGAGAGAGCTGTGTTTTAGCACTAAGAGAGTATTATTATTATTCGGGCACCGTTAAACTCCGCGCTTGGAACACGAGAACAATGGCACTAGGTTTGTTCGCGTCGCATGTTCTGATATACACCAGGGAGCACTTGGATAAAATGGATAAAATGGCGATTGGAATAGATGAGTTCACGTGTATCAATGTTCAGCGACACGAACGGATTAGAACAGTTCCTTTTCTTTTAAAGTGCAGAATTCGCAACATGTATCCATTACAAAATTTTCTTGCTAGCTTCCAGATACTAATTATGAAGGAAATTGATAACGGAAATCTTTACCTTTAGCTTCGTGATCTATTTGTGGAAGAAAACGGAAACGATGATGAAATAGAGAGTGAATATTAGTGGAGATGTGACGTTCTTATGTGTTGTAATCTCTGAACATTATTCTTTTTAATTTGTCTTTTCCTTTTTATGTCATTTGTAGATATTGCTATTAATGCTGTATGTGAATGCACGAATGTCGTGCAACGTGCTGAACCTTGTGTGCTCTTTCCCCGTGCACTCGAAATCTCAGTGAGGGGATTTCGTGGGTATTCCACACGCGAAATAAATAATCACTATTAAGCTCTTCAACATAGAAGATTTATTGTACAATAAAGAACAGCCTTCTCGAGGCGAAACCACGTATGAATTTTACAATGTCGATATGAACGTTAAAGTATGTGCGAATTCTGTGACTGTCGAACGAGATCTCTTTTTGCGAGAGCACCAACCATCGTTTTTCTCATTTCGTATTCTCCTACTCAATCAGTCCTCTCCACCTGCCCAATTTTCGGTCCTCAACCGGGAGACACCGAACAGGTGCGAGGACTGCGATTACCGCTCGATTTTCGCATAAGTATCGAACATCGCGATTACCGCTCGATTTTCGTATCGAACAAATGCAATTATTGAAATGACTGAAGGTATCATTCAAAGGAGACGCAGAACATGCATAAATAATTACTTCGAACATACAGTGACAATGTATACGAATGAAGAGTTTATTATACACTTTCGTTTAAAGAGAAGGCTTGTCATAAATATGGTGGACAGATTTAGTCATTGGCCACATTTTATAAATCTAGGAGGTAAGTATTTGTTCTTTAAATATTTAATATTATAAGTTTTTCATTTTTTTTTAAATAAAGTATAATCAATATTTTATATAGAACTGCATATCCATGCCTCCTTCAATTAATTACTCCATCGAGATAATGGACATTTGACGCAAGCCCAAAGAAACTTTAATCGCATGCATAGTCAGTGCATGCAGAATCTCCGTAGAACACGCATTTGGACTACTTAAACAACGTTTCAGACAGTTATATTTTTTCAAGCTGAGGAACATGCAGTTCATCCTTAAATTCATAATCGGTTGCTGCGTCCTTCATAATATGGCTCATTTAGATGGTATGCAGTACAGAACCGAAGAACGACAACAATGCTGATGTAAATGTAAAGCTGTTACACAATGTTCTGCCAGCAAATAGGGATGAAAATCCTGTTGATGATCGACGTGGTTGCGATCTCAGGAACGAACTATAGGCGATTTTTGGCGTCACTCTGGTATATGAACCAAAATATACCAAATTGTACCAGAATGTTTTCGCGTATTTGGTAATTTGTGGTAGAGGTGTGGCTAACCGTTTTGGTATCTTTTTGGTTGATACCACGCTGTACCAAGCAACGAAGCAGGGTATATGCTGGTCGTTTCTGATATGCGCGAAATATCAACACAAAGATAAAAGCAAGTAATGTATTTTATAATATTTATGTCATATTAAATTTATGTTATTGTTAGATTTGATATTTTAATTACTTATTTTATAAAAAGTTCAAGATATTAATTCGCGCGTATGGAAAAGAACCAATGCATTTTAGCCTATTGGTGTGGTATTACCATATTACATGTTACCAGAATATGCTCCGCCTCTACCAATAGCAACCTTGGTACATATACCAAGCGATCGCCAAAAATCGCCTAATGTCGACAATTATTCCAAAACATCTAGTAAGATATATAAGCAAGTAATGTAAAAATAAATTAACTCGATTATATATATATATCATTATATATATATATATATATATATATAGCGTTAAGTTAATTATATGTTTATATCTTATATTAATAGCTATGTTTTCATTTTTTATCTGATAATTCTTTTTTCTTAGATATATTTTTTTTACCGTTTTCTCTAATATCACTATATTGTTTTTGCAAGGTATATTGCTCTTCTTGTATTTCCTTATATCTTTTTACGTTATGGAATTTAGTGCATGTTTCTTATTGTAAAAAAAACAATTGATTAATTCATTTTTGTACACATCATGGCTTATACATTTGTCTGTATATACCTTAAAAAGTGGGTATGAAAAGATAAACCCTATGATAAGTTCAATTTTTTAAAAATATTTTATATGTATATACAGCAATGTTAAAATAAGTCTATATATTTTATAAGTCTATATACTGTATATTTATCTTATGTGCTTGTATATGTAGTTTTATGCAGTTTCTTAATATCATAAAGCATTTCACATAAATTTGATATGACATAATAATCGCTAACCGTTCTTAGCAACCATTGTGTTACATTGTTAATATTAGAAGGATTTAAAAAAATAAAATCTCTTAAATGCAACGTAAAAGTTTTCTTTGTGATCATAAAATATCTCAATACAAAAAACATTTTTTAACAACATCCACCTATCAGTTTGTTTTAATATCATATATGCTTAATTTTTTCACAAAAATAAAAAATACAATGAATGTATAACACAAGTATACAATATTTCAATACTATAGTGACTGATGATTACAAAAAATTGTAATAGCTTTAATCTTTTATCGGCAGCTACTTTTTATACTATATACTGAAAATTAACTGAAAATAAATAATACTGCTTTATTATGTAACAAAACTCATTCAGTAAATATAACATTGACCTCCGGAGAAGTTTAATACAAGATCTTGTCACACTATCTATTAACAGAGAACAGATCAATAAAAATTTGATAAACTAAATATTATTTATATCTAATCAAAAACTTTAAACATGACTAACATTATTATAAATTTTATAAAATAAAATATATGTTTATATCCAATAAGTACAACGAAATTTTCAGTTTTCAATGTTTTCAGTCTTCATCTGATGAGAGTTCTTTTTATGTTGGATTCATCTTATTTGCCATATTTTACCATAAGTTGCTTTTGTAGAATGCTATTTCGTTCTTTTTGTAATTTATTACATTTTTGAAGTTCTGCCAGAAATTTTATATGTATGTCTTGTTTATCATTACTTTCTTTTTGTAACACAGCACAAATGGATTCTTTGACTGATTGCAAAGTAAGTGCCAATTTGCCATCTCGTGCTTTTACTCTTGCATTAGTTAAAGAACGGTTACTGCTACTCATCATTGACGATGTGCTATTGTCCGATAATGTTGATAGCAAAGAATCGCGGATGGTAAAGAATCGCTATATACAGTTACAGAACTCAGTGGTGCAGAATAAATTTGTTCTTGTTCTTCATTCTCATTTCTATAACAAAGAATTTAATTACTTACTTAAATAAAAGCAGGAATTTAAAAAAGTATAAATATTTTAGGAAATAATTACTCACTGAGACAAATTTTGACTGATGTTTTGCAAAATATCTTTTTGAGAAATGATTCCATTACAGCCAGCCACAAAAAGTGGTACTCCACTATGACTTTTCTCAAATATTCTTAGCCTTTCTCTTTAAGGAAAAATGTACAATGTATTACTCATTAAATACATATACTTTAAATACTTAAAAATAACAAAAAGAAAACAAAAATACCAAAAAGATGACTAAACTGTCAATTGTAAGTATTTCATTTAAAATTAGGACATGGACACAAGAAATAAAATGAACTTACTCTTCATATGGAATAGATTTTGTGCCTTTTCCAGAGCTGTTTTTCCCAATGGTCCCAGTGCGAGGCAAGTTGGCATTTAAAAAAAAAACAACGTAAAGCGCTAAAACTACGAAACATTCAATGAAAAAACTTTTCAAATCAATTTTATTTTGTCATTTTTATGTTTACAAATGTATTTTAAGTACATGTGTTCTAAAAAAAATACATTGTATGTGTTTGTTTTATTTTCCCCGTTTTTGGGGTTGCGAATTCTCTTCTGGTTGCTCTTCGAGAGGCTTGCTACGTTTTCTGCCTCCCTTGGCAGTGCGAAGAGGCCTGATTCTACTAATGTCGTCAATAAATTATGGAGACGTTTACTAAATACTCAAGTATTTAATATGTATAATATATTTATATTTTAGCTAACTGTTGAAATATGCATTAATTACATATTATATTAATTACATTATTTTTATAACGTTTTTATAACGAAAGATGTAACAGTAAATGGAAGATAGATTAAATGATTGTTTTTAGGATAATTTGTGTGAATTATGCTAATATCTTATTTCAATTATTATGAAGTGTGACGATCGTGGCTCAGAGAACTGTACATTGTCTTAACGAGCCAAAGATCCGAGGGATCCGAGTTCAAATCCGATCAAAACTCAGTTTTTATTTGATCGCCACCTCTCGGAAGGCAAACCACCGAGAGTATCTTGCCAAAAAGGATCTTCGGGTAACATGGATGCATGGGCAAGTTGGCACTTTTAACTGACTCCCCTGTGACAGCGGCTTTACAAGCCGAAAAAGAGAAACAAAAGCCTCAGGATGCCAAGTTAGCCCGTTCCTCATTTCGTTCCTCATTTCAAGTAATCTCCAAGAAAGTCCATGTTACAGTAAAGTTCTAGCAAATTGACAAATTGGCATTTTCCATTATAGTACAATTTAAAACCTAATGAATACACGTAAGAATGACATAACCTCCGCTGACAACGCCTAGGGGCTAGAAGTTCTGAGTCGGTACTGAATATCTAACTGTTGTTAGCTAGTCTTCCACGCGCGATTAAAGGTTCTACTATCAAAGGTCTGTCACATAACTCCTTTATCAAGGAGGGAGAAGAAAGAAAGATTAATAGATGTTTGTTAGGATCGGTAACATGCAAGATACTCTATCTTGCCAAAAAAGATCTTCGGATAACATGAATGCATGTTACCGACAAACTAACAAACATTTATTAATCTTATTTCTATCACTCTCCTTGATAAAGCAGTAGTTATGTGACAGACCTGTGATGGTAGACCTTTGATTGCGCGGACTAGCTAATAACAGTTAGATATAGAGTACCGATACTCAGGACTTCTAACCCCTAAGCGTTGTCAGCGGAGGTTATATCATTTTTAGGTGTATTCATTAAGTTTTAAATTGTGGTAAAATATAACTATAATGGAAAATTCTTTTTGGCAAGATACTCTCGGTGGTTTGCCGTTGCCTTCCGAGAGGTGGCGATCAAATAAAAACTGATTTTTTGTCGGATTTGAACTCTGATCCCTCGGATCTTTGGCTCGTTAAGACAATGTACATTTCTCTGAGCCTCGATCGCCACACTTCGTAATAATTGAAATGAAATATTAGCGTAATTCACGCAAATTATCCTAAAAACAATCATTTAATCTATCTTCCATTTACTGTTACTTTTTTCGTTATAAAAACGTTATAAAAATAATGTAGTTAATATAATATGTAATTAATGCATATTTCAACAGTTAGCTAAAATATAAATATATTATACAAGACATATTAAATACTTGAGTATTTAGTAAACGTCTCCATAATTTATTGACGACGTTAGTAGGATCAGGCCTCATACTCTTCTGCACTTTTCTTGGCTAAAATAAACTGCGTATGCACATGACAAAATTATTTTTGCCCCAATTGTTCTACTTCTAAAGCTGGAGTAAATAGAGCATACTCTTGCTCCTTGGGGAATGCTCCAATGCGACGCGAACGCCTGGTCGCTATATTGACGCGAACAAACCTACTGTGTCTAATTCGAAATACAACGTCCATATTGGTTAACTATCAATCAATGCATGTGCAATCGCGGAGACATGTCTTTGTTGTGTTAGCATTCTCCTTTCTCCAGCATCGCCGTTTTGTGCTTTCAAAACAAATAGCACCGTGAGTTTCGATTGTAAGGCTACGCCTCCACGAAAGTTACACGATTACATTACGCTCTGTATTTCTTGTATATGTTATATTGTTACGTTTTAGCGAACACTCATCGGACCGAACCGATCTTTATCATCACATTACGACGCTGCGACCATCATTTTGCGACCGTAACTTCGGTTTCAGAACTGCTCGTAATACGATAACGTAAATAAATACCACGAGCGTGAGATATTTCGTTACCGATAAAAGCGATGTCCGTAAGTTCCATTTAACTTTTATTTGCCCTTTGGATAAATATTGTTCGATGTTGGTCGTTTCTACATATCCGAAAAAGCGAAAATGAACGAGCTGTTTAACAGTTTTATGTGTGTCCTACATCTGAATACCTGAGGTGATCTGAATTTGAAAAAAAAAAAAAATATATATATATATGTGTATGAATGCATATACATATATATATTTACGTATAAATACTGAGGGGAATTCATCAGCGTATCGCTTTTCTTTCAAAACATTTTTCGTGCTCATAATTCTTTCAATGTATAAAAGGGTAATTTATGTTTCAGCACGTCCGACATGGTCACGTTTATGAGAAATAAAAACCTTTCTGTACATTAGTGGAGAGGAAAAAAATCACAATGTAATTAGGTACTTTCGAGAGTCGCTTGGGAATCGAACTTTGGAAGGGAAAACAATATAGTTAAAATATAGTTAAGTTTAATTAAATATCCGTAAAAAACAATAGTTTTTATTTTCTGGAAACATGTTACCGATTATGTTTCCCATAAACATTTCGCCGAATTGTAGCAAATAAGTTATTTTCTCAGAGAGACACGGCGTATTTTCCATTTCGGTTAGTTAGTTAAGCTACTAAGGCTTTGAATTGAGACCTGTAACAAAACAGAGGGATCTGTGAGGAAAATCCTAAAACGAAACGCAGGTTCTAACCAACCGCAGTGGTTGAGAGATAAATCT
The DNA here is from genome assembly GCA_901521435.1 of Crematogaster levior. NCBI lineage: Eukaryota > Metazoa > Arthropoda > Insecta > Hymenoptera > Formicidae > Crematogaster > Crematogaster levior. The sequence continues at coordinate 904,006 of CABEGB010000557.1, read as the reverse complement.
ATTTCCTTAACTGTGAGTATGTAAGTTCGACTATGTGGGAGGGAGGAATCTATAATTTATTAGAATGTAAAATATATGACAATTTTAAAAACTAAAACATATTAAATATACATTATAGAATTATTAAAGATATATATTCAAATAAGCATATATTCTTGAATAAGAATCAAAATTGAGAAAAAGCGTGGTGGAATTTACTGGTTAACAACAAGAGAACATCGTTTATTAAACGTTGAACAAATCTCGTTAATTAAAGTTTATAATCTCTGACGACGAGTTCACGCGACTGCGTTTTGCATCGCCTCCAGCTTTGGATGTAAATAACTTTCGCATCCTTTGTCATGCAATTATGCATTTTCTCTCGCTCACATGGAATTACGAAATATAGGATGTTCCACAACTCGCGTGATCTTAATTATAACAAAGAGATTATCTAACAAAGTTGAAAATTCTTTTTTAATGAAAATATTAAGATGCCTGTAGCTTTAGAACTATCAAAATTACAAAACTTTTTGCAAATTGAGCTAGGCAAAATGTTACTGTTATTTTCATTATAATATAAGCTATTTTTTAATTTAAAAATAGAGTTTTTAAATTAAAACATTACTTTGACAGCATTTTAACTTGCGGTTTTGCCAAGATATTAAAAATAGAAAATTGTAAAAAATAAAGAAATAGTAGTAGCATCCTGTAACTTGTGACTTTTACTAAGCAAGAATTGACTTCAAATTAGACACGTTTGCAAGTTTAAATTTATCGTGGAGACACCCTATATACGACCAAACTAATTTTGTTTTGCTTTTCCTGCTACTATTCTCTGTCAGAGCTAATTAAAAGTATCCGCTACAGTAAGTAGATTACGTTACGTATTCTGTTTTCCACTTTCCTGACCAGGCAACCCATCATGTAACTTACGATCTCCGATAGGAAATTCCTGATTGCGATTAGCCATGATTCTCATATTGATTTTCGTACGTGACGAAAAATAGCTGAATATCGCGACGCTTAGAATTCTCAGCCTGATTACATTCCGTTTTTGCTTCCGAAATATCAGAATATAAGAGATCGCTGATCGTTGAGACAGTATTTGATCGATCACAAAACGAAAAACGAGGTCATTCCTATGTCTTTTGTGATCAATGATTTGAAGTCGATCCAGATTGAACAAATGAGAGTGAATAAAATTTGAGTGCTTGCGACTCCGCCGCCGTTTGTACTCATTGAAGCAAGTTGTTTATTCGTAGTTCGCGCTTGTTTGGTTGGTTTGTATACGGTTTGATGAGCCCCCTACGTGATCAGTCCTTCAACACAGCGAAATAGGATATCGATTTAAGCGTACGATATATGTAAGTACTGAAGTACTGAAATGCTTCAAATAAAAATATATTAAAATAAAATATATTAAAACGTTTTTTATACAACGAAGCAGAGCATTGCAATATTATTAACGATATGTAGTTTCCTGGTCTAGCCAGTTTTTGTATTGTAAAACGATGCTGGAAGGTGCAAAAAAAGGTTCCCTTTTAAATGGTAATGCTTTCTGGCTTTATGATCAAATATCGTATGTTATTGAACGCTGGCGTTTGCGATATTTATGGCCTTTTGTGTTATTGAGCCAATGATCTCTCGATATCTATGTGGACGACATGGTGAAAAAGCTGCGTTCTTACTGCGTTTTTAACTGTACGACTGTATATTTGTAGTTTAAGTGGATTAATTCGTTTATGCCTTTGCTCGGTTTAACGGACTAATTAAATTTGGAATTTAGTGTTATTTAACATTGGATTAAAATTTCTGTTTTAACTAAATTTTCTTTTTACGCAAAGTATAAATTTAAATAACTTATTCAAACAAAAAAATGAAATTAAACTGTCTGTTTTGCAATGAGCGTCGATTTATATCGGTATAAGTGACGATATTTTAAAAAATTTGGGTGTGTGGTTAAATTGCAGGTGGATCGGGGGGAGAAGGAGGAAGGGCAGGGAGAGGGTGGTCTGGCGCCGTCTGGCAGCGGTGCTTCTGGTTCGAGAATGGGCCCTGGGCCCGATTCCGGCAGCAGCGCTCCCTCTTCGGTTCCCCAGTCGCTGGCCACCTCAAGGGACGATGAGGACGACGAGGATGAGGAGAGCAGCGGTAGGCGGTCCAATGGTCACGGAGGATCGAGGTTAGTGATTCTTGACACATCTTTGCATCCCGATCATTCGTGATTATCTTGATTTTAGCTCATAGCATTTTGTCGCGCGGAATAATATGTAGAAAGACGGATTTGCGCAACTGGCCAATTTTCCGATCTGTATTCTGATTCTTGATACGAGCAGGTTTCCGTGTTACGCGTCCAAAAATTCTTTAGATTAAATTAAATTTATATATTTATCTATTTAAAATGTATCGTTTTTTGTACTGTGTGGAATAAACTGCATATTATTCAAATTAAATTTATGTGTCAAAATTTTTCGTAAACGCAAATTAAAATCTCTATTTAATTTTAATTAAAAGATTGCTAGTGCGAAAATTAATGATTGTTTTTTTCCTGTAATTTGTCATGAATGCTGTTTCCGCGTTCGACGTATCGGTTAACAATTTAGCGTTAAGCTCATTAAACATGAACTCGTTAACGTGTGTGTTCTGTTATGTGCGATTAAACTCGTAATTACATTCTGCATTCTGTCATGTAATCCGGCATGAGATCAAAGTTTGCGGAATAAATACAGCTATCTATGCTTTGCTTAATAACATTTTTATCTCCTTTATCGTAGAACTACGTTGAATTTTTAGTAAACGGTACAATTGAGAAATGCATAACGCACACGTTGCACGAAGAATATCGATTATCAATCGCTGCATTTAAGAAACGCGATTGAGAAGAACACGGAAATTTGCTTTTATATGTGCATTTGCTCTCAGAAATAACTACTTTATATTTCTCATTTCCGCAGGGAATATAACTACTCTATGTTTCTCGTCTCTTTGTGCAATTGATTAATTACAAACTAATTCAAGTGCATCAATCAACCGCACTGATTTAGGTGTCCAATCAAGGAGATTCGATTTCTATAATTTTGATGTGTGCTCGTGTATATAGAGAGAAAATAAAAACGAACTGCTGCTGCTACTGCTTTTTACATGAACTATAAGAAAATGAAAAATATTGTAGGTACATATCTGCGGAGGAGTTAGGTTTATAGGAAACTAGATAACGCTGAACCATGTACAAGATTCTCTTTTATCCATTTTCCTTTCTTTACTCAGAAAAGAGAGGTAATGGTCGTTAATGACTATCGCACGTTGTGTAATCTCGAAACCGGTCTGTCCCCTCGCAGTACGCGTGTCAAATTTACACAGTAATTTGCAGATAATTTACACAAAATGTGGAGAAACTCGCTAAATGTTGTCGTACTTTACTTCGAGTGCCCCACGAATTCTATCGTAATCGTGACGATAGTACAGTTGCTGCTGCGGCGCATTTTCTGTGTTTTCTCTCTCGTGCCTCGTGCAAACTGCAATACTTTGAAAATTTTATTCGATACTTGGCTTGCGTTTGATCCTGCTCATGGCGAGAGTGCTTTAAGTGCCGCTAACGATTTTGCTTTTAACGTACATTAATATCCAATGTTTAACGATAAATGCAACAACCTGTACTATAGCATACGATATCTAGGATATTTCACGTTGTGTCTTTTTTAGACTACACCGACATAAACTTGTTATTTTAATAAACCTTTTACTTCCGCTACTCTTTAGTCGATAAAATAAATAACTTCCCATTCAAAACGATACGATGGCTAAAATCCTGTTTACAAATCTTTTGATCATCTGGTTTCTTTTTACGTGATGCTATGTAAATGTCACAATATACGCCAAAAGCTTTCGACAAGGTTTATATCTGTGAAAGGTATATGCAGATATTCGGGATTGATATCCTGTTTTTCGTCTCATTGGAATAGAGATCAAAGCTGCAAATGTTGCGTGTTAAATAGTGAAAATCTTTCCGTGCATAGTACTTGATCGAAACATTTCAAATATTCAACCAAATCTCCGCATTATTTTACCCCACATTTGTTACACCGAGATGGAAAATAAAAATACAAAATATCAATGTATCATAGACGGATAACTATTTCCATATAGCTGTCGATACAATGATAGCAAAATGAAATCTCTTCGTTAATTCAAACGAATCGTTTATTAATTAATACCGATCGTCTCTCTGTAATTGCGGTAAGTTACGTTCGCAGAGTAACATCGTGAAACTGTCGATTCACAAAATACTCTTTACGGTGCAAATTGCAGTAACTCAAATTACAGTAAATCGCTTTAAAGCTAATAGCGACGCGTTCTCATTATTCGATTTTCGCGTCGCAACGTGTTTCGGCAACACGCACATCACACGCCTCGAAAATGCGCTTTCAATACGCTACGGTAAATTTCAGGCGGAACATTTCGCAATGGTAATGGATGGGACTTTAATCGAGTGATGATGAATTTGGCGAGTGAGAGCCACCCTCTCGTGTTTCGTTTTAACATTTAAACAGTAGTATTTCATCCTCGTAACCACACTCGCGTCTGACACACTAATTTTCAGTGTGAAATATTCACTGCTACATTCCCCGTATACATACTTTGCTTCAGCCGAGTGTTACATAATAACTTTTTTATCTTTGATAAGCGATACGTAACAATTATCTGAATATATTGACGGGGAAAATATTGAAATTGATAGTCGCGAAAACGTGGAATATTTTAATTTCTTAAAACTTGTGTCTCCAAAAAGCTTCTCTCTTTCAAAAGCTCAGTGTCGTGAAAGAAGTTGGGAACGTTATAGAAAAACGAAGTGGAAAACAGAAGATTTTTCACATTGCATTGTTACTAGAAGACACAAACTTTTTGCCATCAGCATTAATGATTTTGTTTGTGCTGAGTTTGTTAATGGATGGATGTTTCATTTTGAGAATGAGTCATATATTCATTTAATTTATCCGTATTTTCCGTAATATAATGGAAAATCTAGATATACACATATTCGTATAAAACACGTGCACTTTATCTGATTATAGTAGTATAAATTAAAGGAATATATGTACGAAATATGGCTGAATTAATGACAGATTAAGTTGATAACATAATGTTTTTAGTCGCAAAGAGTTAGTCATAATGATTTTATGCTATTATTTTTTATTCTTGCTAATACGTTTATTAATTCAGTTCAATTTATTTTTTAATTTTATAAAAAATTAATTTTTTTCTAGCTAGAGAATTTTTTTCTTATTTTGCAAAGAAAAATTCTTTATTTTTTTGTTTTTAATATTTTTCCTTCAAAATTTCATGGACGCTATGTCTAACGAGAAATTGAGAAATTCAGTATACGCAAGTTTCGCGTTAGTCGAGTAAAAATATGTCAACATGGAAATAAGATGAAAAGAGAAATTTATCGCACATCGAAAACCTCTTAATTTACCGTACTTCTTACGAAATGTTTAAGCTCTCGATTGCTTCGGCCCCCATTAAAGTTTGCTCTCGAAGTTCGAAAGCATCAAGGCTTAATCTCCTTCTTATACACTTGGTTGATCGCGTCGAAGCTTTTTCAAGGACCTAACGATCGTGATCTTTCTCGGGCAACTCTCGTTTCATGGCGAAAGCGATAATGGAAATGATAATTCAATGAAATCTTGCGTGTAAATAAGCGTGAGAAAATATAATCCGGGAAATCCGGGAATAAGACAGGGGGAAGGAGCGAAATTTTGTGGAAAAGTTTCTCAGCTTGTTTCATCAATCATGACATAGGCAAAGAACATCGTGAAGCTCGGTGTCGCGTTTGATAAATCGAAAAGAAAATAATCTGAAAATTGCGAGATCGGGTTTGCGTTTTAGATACTTGGAAATACATTTAACCGGTTCAAAAGTTGAATATTGATAATAATGATTATACAATAATCTTAGTTTTAAAAGTGGCAATACATGAATATAATTTCTATATTTTCAAATTTTTTTCATAGAAAGATGAAAAAATTCGAGTAATACATTCTGCAACGAGTGCAAAATTCTGAATCAAAATTTTGAAAACTAAATCAAATTCGCCTAACAACTTTAACTTTTTGCTGTACTGGCTTTTACAGTACCGGTCCTAAACTGATTTCATAATTAACTGGAGGGAGAAACTGGGAGTGAAACTGAGATGATTTATACGCTATTTACTGGACAATCCCACAGCACGATAACGTTTTTCGATGCGGTGATTAGTTTGCTCTAATGACATTAGTGCGGCTCTAATAACGCCGATCCGATGGTCTTCCAGCGTGGATCATTACTCTCTGGCCAATTACAGTCTTCGGACGGAAACTGAGACGCGACCCATTTTCACTTGGATGCAAAATGTGAGAGATTTTCTTCCGGCTTGGAATTATATCTCGAGGCAGTATTTTCTTGTCGCGCGATCACGGCGGACAATGTAATATCGCTTCTTGCAAAGATATCGAGTGAAACGGTCGTTCTTATCGCGAGGTTAGATTCTTTTCTTGAGGAAATATTTCAATGAGGAAAAACTCATATAAAGAGATTGAAGTAGTATTCGTGCGATAATGATAGATTCTTAACTCAGAAATGTTCAACAACTTTTTTTATTCTCTTTTAAATGACAAAGTACTCCTTACATTTTTCTTATTAATTTATTTCAAGTAATATATTAATTAGAAACATGCATATTTCTCGAATCGCTCCAATTGTCATACAATACCGTGACCCGAAGTTATTTATTTTTTAATTAATATGTAGGGACTACAAATCGAGAACGTTCGTGCATCTCAATTAAACTAACATCTATGTATGTGTTATGTATCTCGCTGCACGAATGCATTTTCTATCTGAAAAAACGTGAAGAGCATGCCGACGGTGATTTTTAATCAAAACTCAAGCACTCGTAGATTACGTGATCACCTGTACTCTACCATAATCGCGGGAAGTTCGTTAGAAGAAGCGAGTTCCACGATATCCGAGTGAGAGCATCGTTGAGTATTTTTCACCGTCAACGGGTAACGTAAATGCTTCATCACGCGTTCCACATAAATCCTTATTTTCGTTAAAATTTTCAAAGCGGTAATTTTGTTAGCGATTTTTTCTTTTATGCAATGTTGCGTATTGCATAAGACTGTGTATAAGGTATTGTATTTCAAAATTGTCACGTTATAATATCCTGTTTTAAATATTTAACTATCGTATTCTTTCTTTTACGCGCGATTGTCAAGCGGATAAGAATATCGTCAATGATGAATGGAAAATTTACTACTTTTATTGTTTCTCTTTAAGCTCTCCTTTAATAATCTCTCTTTTTGTCTTTATTTTATGACTTTCTGGTGAAATAAGTATCCTTTGAGTTAAATTTCATAAAATTTATTTCGAAAATTATGCTTTGTGCCTATAAAATAGAGAAAAGTTGAATGTTACTTTATAGAATGAAAATAACCATTGTACTCTGAAGTCGTACAATCATTTCTCGACAAAGTAGCCTTTTACGAGCATTTGGCAAGCGTGTCGTATTTACATAGAAAATTCCTCATTTCCCAACATGTTAAGGGCGAATTTAATGAAATTCATTGTCTCAGCGTCGACGTTATTTCAGTTTCATTGGAAGATGTCACGAACTGGACTATTATTTCCAATTTTTAAAGATGTCTCACCTCTGCCCTCATTTCTCAATTTTCAACAATTATAATTGAATAACCGCGGTTTGAACGAGAACATTTTCAATTTTCTCTCGAGTTATTCGATAATATCACGATTATTTCTTGTATTATAGAAATTTATAATACCTCGACTCTTAGTTAAATAAGTGTAACTCAAAAGTTTTCCATTTTCTCTGAGATTTTCTTATTCAATTCTTTTTCATTCCGCAAAAAATTAATTAATTAATTAATTTACCGATGTATGTGATATTTAAGGTGGAAGATATCGTAAATAGATAACCTTATTTGTTAACACCGTTACGATGTTGTTATAGAAGTGTAACATAATTGCGTGGCAGAAGCAAACGAGCAAAATTCAGCGTGTCTTCTTACGTTTCTCGCTTTTCGCGACAAGATATCAGGTATCTTCATTCCGCTTTCTCTAGAAAGCAGTGAGAAACCAACATTCGACAATCAGGATGGGAATTTCGGATGAGATGAGGTAGCTCTGTTCTGGTATTTTCTTAATTTATAATTATATGTGGATAAATAGATACAATTTTATTTTTCGTCACGAAACCCGAAACTCTCCCTCTTCGGAAGGACATAAATAAAATTGAAGTTCTCTAACCTGAACGCTAACTTGATAACATTCATTAAATTTATGATGGACTTTTAACTCCTTGAGGCATAGGTATTGTAGAAATTGATTACTAAGTAATTATGTAAGATATTTTTGCAAAAAGACACGAGAAAAATTTCTTACATTTTTTTATATTGAATTTGTTTCGTATACAAAGTGATCTGAAAAATGTTTTCGAATAAAATTTAATATTTATCGTACTATTTTAAATAATGAAACATAAGTGAAGAGCCATTTGGAGGATTTGTTGCCTCAAAATTACAAGACCAGATATAAACAAGATTGAATATTTCTTTAGAAAACGACCGTTTCTCTCGTACGATTGAAAAAGCATGAGATTATCTCATTAATTCGATTATATTTCTTTTCCAGCTCCGCTCTAAGAACGAGCATTGCGGTCGAACGCGACCGTGCATGCGGAGCTTGCGTTTAGCTTTAGATTTAATGGATACGGTAGCGAAAAGCGGATTCAGCTTCACTGTTTCTACGTTAATTCGAGTGGACAAAGAAATTTCGCGTGTTTGGTTGCAATACATTAAGCACTCTCCCACAAAGGAGCAATTTGGCTGAGAACGTAAGCTGAAAATCGACCTATATATCTAGCGACTTGAAATGATTGTATCTTGAAAGCATTTTTTTACCAGAGCGTTGGTAGTACAGGAAATCAAGCAGAAAACTTTTGATTGGATCATTCGTTTATTGTACTCGGCGAAATTTTTCTTTTGCAAATAGGAAAACTAGAGCTGTTAATAAAGTCAATAAAGTCTCGGCAGCAACGCGCTAATGAAATGTATGCGTAAGGTAAAATATTGTAGTTCCTCTTTTACCAGATAGCTGAAGTAATATCGCGAGTTTTGTAAGGGAAAAGGAAGAAGTTATAAGGATCAAGTTAAGTGAGTCACTTATTGTAAAATAAGTAAGCAGTCGTGGAATAAGTAACCGTTTCCCTTCAGTAGTGTCTCATATTTTGCCAAAGTCTCATGTACCGAATATATCTTTTGATATATTCGGATATCTAATCGAAAGTTCTTGGCTCGGTGCTCTTGTATGCAGAATTTTGATTTAGAAGGTTCCTAACTGCAGATTAACGTCACAGAGATCAAAGCATCTGTTAGACAGGATGGTAGCTCAAAGATTTTGTGACTTTTCGGCGATAACTCTTCACTTACTTTATAATCAAATTCCTCGTGTATCTATTTCAAACGCATCATTTCGTTGTGATAATCATTACGGGAAAAACTGAAGAAACGTTGGAAGAAATGACGAAGCGGAAGATATGCGGGCATATTTTTTTCATATTTTCTTGTATATAATTGGATGAATTTTGTCATCATTTTAATGTAAATTAAATAATAAATGGATTAATCTCTCTTTCTTTTCTCTTTAAATCCTTATGAAAGAAAAAAACAGATTGCACTGTTACTTGATTGATTACTTAGATTAATTAGTAGCAGAAATAATAGAATAATTACGTGCAGAACAAAACGGCCAGAGTAAATATCTTGTTTCACCATGCGCAAATTTACCAAGAGAGGAAAAGAGAGAGAGAGAGAGATGCCCGTGTTGCCTGCTGTTAATATTAAAGTGGAATTAAAATTTCCGCCAGGCGCGGAATAATTGGAAGAGGCGACGCAACTAATTTCCAAGTTGAAGCGTCCGACAGGGATCCACGCCTCGCCGCGTGTCCGTTTCCCTCTTTCCTTTCTTTGCTTCTTTTTTTTGTGACTTCTCAACAACGCGTGACGCCTCGTGCGAACAAGGCGTACAATCAGCAAGTTCCGCCTTTATTTATTCAACGTGGATTCGAGATCCACTTTTCCGAACTTCACGGAAGAGTCCAGGTTCCTCTTTTCCCAGGCCCTCGCTGCCGTCTCTGACAGCGATTCTACCGCAGTCGCGTCCTCGCAATCCTGGCATAGCAGTAAATCGCACTCGGCAAACTGCCGGCGTTATCGAATTCACGCGTCACATCAATTAATACCGCCGTGGCGCCGGATCTCTGTCGTTGGAAATGGCAAAACTTTTTTTTCATGGCTGGAAAAGGAGACAGGACAAATGAATTTAGCGTTCATGTCGTATCAGCCAGCGAGTTTTCAACGAACGGCTTTCCACGATGTGATATGGAGATGGGCAGACGGACACGGAAAGGAAAGGATGAAAGATTGCCTGTGATTGCGCCTGTGTGAGAGTACACGAGATTGATTTGCAGAGAGAGAGAAAGAGGGAGAAGGGAGGGAGAAGAGGAGATATGACTGATGAAACCTGTACTCAATGATGTATATGTTACAGATCATAACTGTATTACGTCGCTTTTATGAGAGATCGCTCCCCGTGATGAAAGCTTTTTTTTTGCGAAACTGCTGTTTGCATCGCGAATGTGTTATCGATCATGGCTCAAGATTTAAGAATCACAAGTGACGTTGTACAAAAATCAATCATCGTCGAGAAAATATACATTCGCGACGACGTGCATTTTAAATACGAATTAAAACATTCAAGTCATCCCCTAATTGAACGAAATAAAAACCCGGAAACGTTTGTCGAAATGTTGATTTTTCCGAGAAGACTTGTTTTTTTATCTTAAACAAATTTATATTCGAGGCTTTCTCCTTTTTCTTCTTTTTCGCGTTAGGAGTGGTAATTGCGAGTTGACCTTTTAGTATTTTTAGAATTAATATTTATCCATAACACACGCTATACACGCGAAACACTCCCTCGGGACCCGGAGAAAAACTAACAGTCGTGTCCCGTAGTACAAACTCGCGTGAAGAAATCATGCTGACATTAAAGGAAATCATCTCTGAGTGAATGTCGTATCACTAGCTTATACATAACGCATCCTAGGACGAGTGTGTCCCGGACAGGCTGGGAAAGGGCGAAAGAGGAAAAAGGGCACGCTAGAGCAGGATATGAGAGAAGAGATACGAATGAAATCGCGTGAGTGTGTATGCGAGGGAAAGAGACAGTGAGAAAGAGGGTGTGCGAGAGGGAGAGGCAACCCGTGTGGGTTCTGTGTCTTCTTCGCAGGTCATCGGAGATCTACCGTCGACGACACGCTGTCTCGGGCCATCGACAAGCCTTCGCGAGCAGATCGGCCGGTGCTGGATTCGTTGCCACTTCGACCACTTCGGAATCGCTGGAGAGCTACGCCCATGATACAGAGATACCCGCTGCAGCCAGGAGGCCTCGTAGCACGAGGGGCTCACAAAAATGGAGTAACGTACGCGCGGTCATGGCGTTATATTCCTCTCTACGCAAAATCAAGAGGTACTCCCGCCATTAGCCGATATGGACGGTAACCTCTGGCACTGTCATTCGCACACAAGACACATTACACACACACACATACACACACAGACGCAACTTTCACGAATTGTGTTGGGAACTCGGCACGGTGCCTTGAAGCATTCACTTGTAGTCAACCCCCATATGTGTATTGCTTTGGAACTTCATTTTGAAGGCGTTATACGTCTCGTACAGTTCTTCATCCATTATTAGCCCAGTCAAATAGTACATTTAAAAAAGAAAGTGAAGGGAACAGCGGGATTTTTTTTTGGGCTTGAAAAGGGGGTCAAGGAGAGCTTAACCCCAAGTTTGCACCCCTGTAGACCTTGAGCTTTTTTAAGGGGGTTAAATTTGAAGTAAAAATTTTACTTTTTTGCTTATAACTAATTACGGTCGCGAGATATGGAAAAATTGTTCAAGAGAAAGTTGTAGACAATAAAAAAACGAACATTTTACCTTTTTTAATCGTTTTATTTAGTGCAAAATTGCGCTTTGTAGAGCGCGGCAAAGATGCAAGTCAACGTTACCGCGCCATAATACATAATACTTCCACAAATTATTTATAAAAAATATAAAATTATTTATAAATTTTATAAATACCACATGAAAAATGTCATTAAACCTAATTTTAAAATCGAACAAATTAAAAAACTAATTAAATTAAAAAACAAATTAAAAAAAAAATTAAAAACGAAAATCGAACATTTAAAAAAAAATAAGCATTGTTTATTACGTTAATGGAATCGAAATATAACGGTCGACGCACAAAACATTATTTTAAAATATCACCAAATATTTTTTCTGAATATATCATATGATAATTAATTTTCATTAAAATTTGTAAGAATATACTATTTTATTGGAACGTTATTATTATTATTATTACTATTTTTAACTTTTTTTATTATTGTTATAATTATTATTATTATTGTTGTTGTTATTAATTATTTTTTTGTAAATGTACTTTTCGTTATGTTCGTTTACATTCATTTGCGTTATTTGTAGTACATGATATAAAAAATACTTTTCCCTGTTGCGCGAAACAAATGTTTCCTCTTATTATGGCGCGGTAACGTTGACTTGCATCTTTGCCGCGCTCTACAAGGCGCAATTTTGCACTAAATAAAACGATTAAAAAAGGTAAAATGTTCGTTTTTTTATTGTCTACAACTTTCTCTTGAACAATTTTTCCATATCTCGCGACCGTAATTAGTTATAAGCAAAAAAGTAAAATTTTTACTTCAAATTTAACCCCCTTAAAAAAGCTCAAGGTCTACAGGGGTGCAAACTTGGGGTTAAGCTCTCCTTGACCCCCTTTTCAAGCCCCCAAAAAAATCCCGCTGTTCCCTTCACTTTCTTTTTTAACGTCGATTTTTGTATAATTTGACTGGGCTATATAATAACTATCCGTAATACGTTAATTATGTATTTTTTAAATGCAAAAATTATATATACATATATATGTAATTTATATATTTTACATATATATGTATATTTTGAATGAGACTCTAATTCGAGACTAGCTAGGTAATTAATTAATAAGCAATGTAGATCGAAAAGATTCTAAAAATGTAAATGTTATAGTTTAATTTTTAAGACTAAATGACGCTATATGGTATTGATATTCAAGATTTTACGATTATTATTTTACATTCCAATTTTTTTTCTGGTTAATTTTACGGTTATTTAAAATCAAATCAGAATTTCCTAGTTGTCTAGAAAATGTTACTAGTGTTTACACATAGTTTGAAAATGTCTCAGGATACTCGGGAGCAGTTTTTGTTGAAAGTATTGGAAATCTTGCAGTGCGCATCGACGCGTTTTGCATCTTGTCAATTATTCATGAATACACGATAGATTTTCGAATACTCCGATTTTTAGGACTTCGGTTCTCCAGACGAGTTTTGAAAATATTTCGCGGATTTTCAACGAGTGAATTATTCAAGACTGTCTCTCGCGCACGTAGCGGCTCTAATCTGATATTGTTCCTACACGATACTACGGCCGATCACCGATGTAAAACGAAGGAACGTAAAATTTACGAAGCCTTCTGCTAAGTAAATGTACGAACTGCAATAAAGTTTGTATAGAAAAAGAAACGTCGTTATATTAAATTCAAAGGCAATGGTGTTGGATGGCGTATAAGAGAGACTATCAACTTTATATCTTTAAAAAATTCACGGAAATTCACGCCAATTCAGATAAATTTGGTAACAAGGTGTCATAAAGCGACATGAAAAAAGCATAAAATCCAAAAATGTTTTTTTAAAAATGCAAATGTTTGTTACACGTTTCAGAGCGTGACAAAATGTCACATGCTAGATACGTGTATGCTACTTGCATCAATTAGATAAAATACAATTGAGTGGCAATTTATACGTAATCTATGCGTCTTTAACTCTGGACGATTACTGAATTTACAATTTAAAATATTGTCTTAAAATAGTGTCTTAAAGTAGGTACATGTAGTTGATGTTAAAAATGATAGTCTCAGGTGAGTTTTAGATACTCGAGTGTCGGTCCGATCGTTTTACCTCGTGAACCTTACCCTGCATTCGACATCAAATCGCACGAAAGTACTGGCTACTCGCTCGTCACTGCAACTCTATCCTATCTCTCGCCATTCTCTCCTACTCTATTACCTAGAATATTGTACGACTCGTGTTCTACTCTGTATTAGACTAGCTGACAGGTGACCGCTGCATTTGTTCTCTGATATCCAACGACACTGAAATTTCAAACGTTAATAATGAACAAACTCACGAACCTGGGCGTTGATCGTTCAGCAGCTTTATTCACTGATCAACGATCCTTTGCTCGTCATTTGCAAGTAAAATTCGCAAACTTTTACCTTACGGTAATAAAATTCTTACTCGTCGACAGCGAGATATCTCGGTTACCGCGTTTCAAGTTTCTGGTTAATAAATTATTAAAATTAATTTCAAATAAACGGAAATTAATGGTGATGCACAAGAAGCATCTGCAAAATAGCAAGAGAAATTGTATTATTAAAGAACGATTTGTATTATTAAAAAGCTCGTGAACTCTCTGTCCTGTCATTTGTGCATTTAGCTGATTGACACGCATGTATCGATAACGACTCATTCTCTCTGTTTGCTTTGTATCGGCGCGATCCGATTGATCGGGAAATATGATATGCTTGAATTAATACCAAGCGACTGATTCTCGATTAATCTCGCCACGAATGAAATATTTCTCCTCTATTGGCATCGTGTGTACGATTTGGAACGAGCTATCCCGCGCGGTAATCGTTTCGCGGTAACCAACACTAACGTCGTTTACATCTCGAAATCTCGAATGCTTTAAATTTCATTTTCTTTTTTCCTATTGAAAGCTGTTGGTGAATATCGGTCGACAAAATCATATGTTAATGGTACTCGTGACTTTTTCCTTTTGAGTTTTTTTCTTTCATGCGGATGAAGTTTTCATAAACAAAACAATTACGCTACTCAGTAATCGTTTTAAAAAATAGATGTAACTGATATTTCCAATAAACACGTTTGTAACATAGATGATGTTTGAATTAGCACCTTAACAGAAAAAAAAAGCATTACAGCAAAGAGGAAAGATCTGGATGGATCAGAATGTTTTAATTTAAGGGTTATACAATACAATGCGCGACAACATACACATACATCTACGACAGAACACTGTACATGAATGTTACATTAACGATTCAAGAATGCGTAGTGGCATAATAACGACTTTTAGTTTCGTTACTGTCTCTGTCTAACGTATGCGATTTTTCAGTGTCTCTGTCTCTGTCGCTGTCTATCTATCTGTCTGTCTGTCTGTCCGTCTGTATGTCTGTCTGTCTGTCTGTCTGCCTCCTATCCATCTGACACTCTAGCTAATTGATCTGATCTCGATTCTCGCTCATTTCTTATTTCAAGCAAGAACTACCTTATCTTACATAGAATTTAGAGAGTACGACGAGTGTATTCGATCTTCTTGAAAAAAAAAAGAATGATATGTTTCTTCCATTTCATAGATTTGAAGAATGGAACGACTATAGTAGGAATATATACCTATATACCTATGTACCTATGTACCTTCGTGTGTGTTTGTTAGATAAATAGATCATAGCGAGGACTGCGGAACGAGGCGTTTTGTAATGTGTTTTCTGCGCGATTCCTGCGTAGCGTTTGCGACGAAGCTCATGCATGCATGAGGTTCGCGAGGAACCCGCGGTATTCGCAGTCACGCGGAATCCCGATTAAAAGTCACGTTTGTGAGTCGCGCGATCGTACTTTCTTCGATGACACACGCAAGACTATAGCGAGCGAAACTGGCATGCCTCGCCAAATCTCGAAAATACCGATAAATCTCGAATTTATCGTCAACCCAAATTTATCCTCAATGCAAGCGGATTAATCGTATTTATCAATCGTAAACAGTTTGCGATAATAGACGCGGTTGATTCGAATCCACGTTTACGAGAGCATTGCGATATATTCGTCGGCGACACGGCAAGTTTCCTTTAAGAGTGACCTGAGAATCGCAATGTTTTCTACTTAATTAGTTTTCATGAGTGCGAGATGTAAAATATTCTCTCCACAGACTTGAAAATTTGATTAATTGATCAGGTACGTAGTTTGTTGTTATGTCTGCTTGAAAAGATACTTTTGCGTTTATTTTTAGTTTGAAGAAATTTTATATTGTGTTATCAAAAAATGATGTATTTTTGATTGTAAAACACTGCAGAAAATAATGAAAATGGAAATATACGTGTGTTGGAGAATAAAACTCAGCTATGGGAATAGATACCTACATTAAAAAGTAGCAATAAACGGGGGATTAATATATATTCAAATTTTCTACAAAATAGTAAAAGCAAAATTGCAGTGATTATTTTTTTAGTCCCATTTGTTGTGTTTTTTTCTAAATAAAATATTTGCAAGTTCTGAAATATATTCACATATCAATAAGTTATGATATGACAGGAATAAAAATATAACTTTTTTAGTCATATTTGAAGAAAAAATTTGATATGAAAAGCAGAAAATATTGACTCTCACATTGATTTACTGTTTTTATTTGAATGATAGACAAGTTTATCCATTATTACCTTCATAAATCCGATGCGCGTCATCAGAACAGATTGTTTCCGTCCGACTAAATCAGTCTTTAAAAGTACATACTCGATTCCTAGGGAAGATACTCGTATATCACGCGGTTCATTTAATACTTGTAGATACACGCGAGAGACGCGTGATTATTTATCGAGCCGACAATCCGTGCTTATCGGTTCCTCTCCCGCGCTACGGAGGGACAGCAGAAAAATAGGATTTCGTTGCACGGAACGGGATTTTCGAGCGATAGGAAAAATATCTCCAATGGCATTTTGTATCGCGCAAAATCCCCCTTTATCATGTTTGAACTTTATCTTTTTGCGTGCAGACACCGCCCGATAATTCATAGGTCAACGCATACGATTAAATCTAATAAAGTAGCGTGACGTAAATTTACCGTAAAAATGCATAGCGTCAATATTCAAATAATATAAGTCTTTTTTTTTTAGATAATTTTATTGAATCTTCTCTTTCGGAAGAAAAATATATATATTAATATATTATATTAATAACAAAATATATATACGTAATATATATACAAAATATATATTATTCTCCATTTCGCTCAAGTAAGTGTATCAAAAATATTCTGGACGGATATGACGCCAATATCGAATTATGTTTCATATGATGTTTGCGAGGGCGTTTCATTCTCGCGGATGATTTCCGGAACGTTGATATTTACTTGCAAGACCACAATTTATGTATTTAAACGATTCTATTTAATCCAACGAATGTACGCGGCGGAATTAATGTTTTTATTATTACAGTTATTTCCCTTACGCTCCCAAAAAAGTTAAGATGGCTTTAGCCGACAATCATGTAACGTTTTCCTTCGTATTATTCAATGAGATTATTGATTTATACACGATTTATAAGATATTTTCTCATTTATAAATCAAAATGTGAGCAAGATGATTTTATCTTTTCATTATTTACGTCGAATAAAAAGCAACATAATAATTTGATTAAAGGATAAGTTGGATGTGCATTTGTCCGTTTACTGTAAGCTTGAAAATTACAATAAGCTTTTTCAAGCTTACGGAGTATTATGGATTAGTATCCACCAAGCTACAATAAATCGATGGAGGCTGGTTCGACCGAGCGCAGGAGAGATCCGCTGGATCCGCGCTCCGTTTCCCCTTTCGTCCTTGACTGGCGACCTATTTATCTTTTTGCCCGCAGAACGAAGAGCAATCAACGGTGGATGAAACTGCGCACGACCGTGCAGCTGTCCTCGGCGATCTCCACGATTCAGAAGAAGCCGCCGCTGAAGCGTGAGGACTCGTTCCTGAAGAGGTTCTCTACTAGGCAAATACCGGAGAGCCAGGAGACCCTCGACACCGGAGAGGGCGAGGGAGACGCGACGGACAAGGAGACGGGTAACCGGCGCCGCAGACGACCCCGCAGGCCCCAGAAACCACCCAAGACCGTGGTCAATCCCGACGAGAACTTTTATTATTACTGGCTGATGCTGCTGTCGGCCTGTGTCCTCTACAATCTCTGGACGTTGATCGTCCGTCAGAGCATGCCAGAACTGCAGATGCTGGCGCCTAACACCTGGCTCGCTTGCGACGGCTTCACCGACGTCGTGTTCTTCCTGGACGTGGCGGTGCAGTTTCGCACCGGCTACCTGGAGCAAGGCCTGATGGTCTACAACAGTCGGAAGCTCGCCGGTCACTACCTCAAGTCCAAGTCCTTCATCCTAGATATGTTCGCGATGTTGCCGCTCGATTTGCTCCAGGTGAACCTCGGTCGCCATCCTATGCTGAGGTTCCCCAGGTTCCTCAAGATCTACCGGGTGTACAATTATTACTACATGGTGGAGTCGCGCACGGTCTATCCGAATCTCTGGCGCGTGCTGAATCTCATTCATATACTACTTATATTGGCGCACTGGTTTGGCTGCTTTTACTACCTGCTGAGCGAGGCCGAGGGCTTCCAGGGCGACTGGGTGTATCCGTACCGGCCCGGCGAGTACGCCAGCCTGACTAGGAAGTATCTCGGCTCCCTTTACTGGTCCACCTTAACGCTGACGACCATCGGTGACCTGCCCACGCCGGAGACCAACGCCGAGTGAGTGACATAATCTCTACCGAAACACGTACAACACTACTTTTGCTTCCCGCTGTTCCCTTTCGTTTTCTTCTTCTTTTTTCCCCTTTCCTTTTTTATCACACCACGCGCGCGCGTCTCACGCTTGTATGCGCGTCCGATTTCGTCACGACGAAGCTTAAGAGAGAATGGAACGTCGGCACGTCGCGCCTTCTTCGCGGAAGACTCTTCGCTCGCCTCTCGGACCGATAACTATCGGCGAGAATACCGGTACATATCAAACTACTGTCGTATCGAGGCACGGAAATATATCGTGACGATGATCTAAATTGTACAAGCAATATTTTTTTAGACACATTTTTTTAATGAATAACGTACAGCATGAGAATATGGAAATGAATAACTAATTAGCTCGAAGATTGCTATATAAAAAACTATTTTGTAATTTTTAGTTATAAAGTTCTAGTAAGTACACCTTGGAAATTCTTCCTCGCAAAGTTACTGTTAATAAACTTCGCCACCATATTTCCCCGAGTATCGCGTTATTTCTCGTACGATACGGTCAGACTTGTTATCCTCTGATTAATTAAACTTCACGGAAAGTACTAAAGAACTAAACGAAATTAGACTTTTTCGAGTTACAGCAATCTTTCCAACAAGTGGATGAGATTATTGAACCCTTTATATGTTTCTACGACGATATCAATTTCCTCGACTTTCTAATTACATTCGTATCAAACGGTTCAGCGCAAAATCCCATTGATCTTATTTTTCGAAGAGCTTGGGAGAACAAAGCAACCTTCTCAACTCTAAGATTGATTTTCTAAAATTCCTCCAAACGTAGGCGTATCCTTCGTAAATTTAAACTCTTGGTAAATTTTTTTGATGCCGACACATATCGTGAGTGCCGAGACACCCCTGTCAATCTGAGCAAGTTTGCATTCGTACCGGACGTTTTAACATCCTAAAAACTGACTGCTTCTTCAGACGCGGATCAACAGGTAGCCATCCGGTGCATAATTTTATTTACTTTACGACATTCGTTCTTAGGCCGCGCGACTTCATCAAGCTGTCCGCGTAATAAAATTCATGCGCTTGTAAAAAAAGCTCGCGTTTAAACCGGAAAAATTTCAAAGGTAACGAAGAAAATATCTCGACCGTCAAAAGTATCCGGAAGCGATTGTTGATTTACAATTGACAGATTATTTTCAATGACTATTTTAATCGTAGAAAAAAAGGAGTATTATAAAGAGAGATAAAAAGGAAAGATTATCGCACGGTACAAATTATTTATTGACGTCTATCCTCGAGGTTCCGTGTAGACAAATCATTCTGCACACAGACGAGTGTGGCGTTATATACGCTCTGAATTGCAAAAATTGTTATATGTAGATCGATGCGTGTGAGTATTCCAATATCGACAGAAATTAACGCCTCGCGAGAGAACGCCGTTCAATAATTACAGTTTCTACTACGTTTCCCGATCCACGTATTTTCGGAAGCGCGTCACATTCATCGGGAAATACAATACATGTTATTGGAACGTGTCCCGTAACACTATACGCCGCGCGTATCGCGCGTTCACCGAGAGCGAGATCCCACTAGACCGAGGGCGAGCGCTCTCCACCTCGCGTAAGTCGGATTCAAATACCATTTGAATGCAAACGGGAGTGTTACACGATCACCCAACTGTCATTGTTATGCAGTCATTCGTTATGCAACGGTATCGTCCTCGAGGCGTCCTGAATTTCGTAGGCGTTGAATTCGAGGACGGACGCTGCGTGATAAATCCTGGAATTAACGTGTTCTAAAATCGAGTCTCGATCGGTTTCGCAAAATGTCACGGTGTTATGTACATAAGTCAAAGATTTTATTACGGATTATCATGGTAATAGCAGAGATTCTCGAGGATTACAATGAGTAAAGAGCGTTCTCCGCAAGCTTGATTTAGAGTTCAGAACACAGATTAGAATAGAATTCTGTCGATAATTCGAAAAGCGTTTGAAAAGTCGGAAATCAGAATACATACAAAATATGTAAGTAACACATATAATAAAAATACACGGCATATAAAATTAAAATTAAATGGAACTATTGAATATTGACGCGAAATCGTGTAAAGTGGGCTCTAGTTTCGCAAGCGTGGAGTTGAAAAAAGAGATCCTTATTCAATGAATATCGTGAATATCGAGTGGAGCAAAAATGCGGGATCGACATAAAAATCCTTGTGTCCTTTAGCATTCGGAATGATTTCGGAAACTCTCGCGTGTTTCGATGCGTCACGCGATACGCGGTCGCTATGCGGAAACAGTAATAATATCGTGTGATTTAACATCGCCCGTAACGTTCGTAATCGACCTCGAATTAACTTATACAAATTAATCATCGACTAATCGGTGCTAAATCGATTGACAAAGCGCCCATTATGTCACACGGAACACGCTATGTACGATCGAGCTTAAATGGTGTTGCAGCATTTAGTGTTTTATCGTATTATCTCGTGCGCTATATCAGGTTGAACGCGATCGCGTTGAAACAAGATCAGCGAAGTCGATTGATCGGCGATCGATCGTCCCCACACGCGTTCCACTTTGTCAACGCGAATTTCTCTCCGTTCGACATCGAATGGTCACGAAACGGTAGCCGTCCATGCATCGTCCATTTTCTGCACCATGGAGTTTGTCATTGTGCGACGATAACAAACGTGCAAGTCTCTCGTAGTCGCGTTATTCAGGTCATCGTTAAAATATGTACTGGGTTCCCGAAATCTACGTCCACCTTGGAAGAAGTGCAAGAATGCGAGCACGTTTGATTTGCGAAATAAGTGAAGTAAATGGTTACGACTCAAGTTTTGTGTATCTTTCACACAATTCCATTCGCGTTTGGAATTTCATCCTTCCCGGGTGTTGCGTTCCGCGCGTCGATTCAGCGCGCGATACGAGAACGCCGGCGGTTCCATTGTCTCTCCTAAGTTAGTCCCTTAGTGAACTTAGATGCCTAGGAATTAGACTCGTGAAGCGGCCTTGTTGTTGTTGTGTTGGCAGAAGCATAGCGGGCGGCAATCCCCGGAGCCTCGCTCGTCGCGGCCGACTGTCCCGGCTTCTGCAGTTCAAGCATAATGGAGGGTATCTGTATCGTTTCCAGAATAAAGAAAAAAAAACGATATGAGAACGGAAAGAAAAAGGGCGAATGAGAGTAAGAGAGAAAGGCGAGAGAGAACGGGGTTGCGAGAATTGCGAAAGCGCGTGCGAGGGAGGAAATGGATCAAATGATAGGGGTTGTATGCAGAAGGGAGTGAATGAGAATGGAACGAGAGAGAATGCATGTAAAAAGAGAGAGAGGAAGAGAGTGAAATGAAAAAGGTGAAAGTGATAACATTTTTCTGAGAGAGAATATCTTTACAAATTCGAAAAGAGTGAGTTCTGTAATTACAAGATCTTTTGTTAGCTCTCGCGAAATAGTATAGTCAAGGTGAATTCGACGTTAAAGAATGGAACGAAAAAAAAAATGAAAGTCTTTTAGGTCGAATTTCACGAGAAAAAAGTGAGATGAACGAAATCCCGACTATAATGGTGAACCTCACGGAGAGAGGATACGAAGTATCTCTCATTTACATTATGTTGACACGAGGCGGGCGGAGGGGGAGAATACTCGTTTGAAAAATGATCGGGACGCGTCCGGAGCTGCTCGTTACCGAGCAACCGGTGATTCGAGTGCGATTTAATTCAGTGATACAATAATGTTAAAGTGGCACGTCTCGCCGACTGTTCTGTCGGGAATGTTATTTTTCAACCATAACAAATTCCCTGCGCGAGAGTACGCGTTGTTTTATTATACGACGAGAATTTATATTGCGCCGCGTGAAATCCACGTCGCTCAATTAGAAGGGACAAACAATGCACTTTATTCCGAATTGCATTTTTCGCAAGGACGGATCTTTCTGGAGCGCTAGATGAAATTTTTCCTTCGAAAACAGGAGGAGTTCATCGGATATTACGCGGTAATGGCTATTTGGATCAGTGTTTATCTTCCAAACGGTATTATATTTTGGTACTCTTTGATTTCGTCCTCGGCATAGACATGGACAAACAATTCTGCAAATAACTAGACGATGAAAAAGTGACGATAAATCCACGTCGATTAATTTATACAATCACGTATGTACGAAAGATATAATTATCTACGTGATTATGAATTAATCAATACAGATTTCGCGTTACTCTTATAATCCTCGCTTAAACAGAGCATTACCTCGTCCAAGTACGACGTATTGTTTCAAGCAAATTCGTCACGCTGCACGTTATTTAGTTAGATCGCAGTTAGATATAAATACGAACTGCTTGAAGAATGAACACACATTTTCACTCGCAGAATGTAGGAGGAATTTTTACGAGCGTAAAAAATTCACAAAATACCTCCCAGGCAATCGGGAGGGTAGCTGTAGAAATCTATAAAAAAGGGGAAATGGGAAAATGTTTGTGTCTCGTAACGATATTGCGTTCCGCTGGATTATTGACTGACCGACCGTGTGCAGAGGTGATTTATGTGTCGTGTGTTATCGCGGAGAAACGCGCGTGCACGAAAGCACGTGTTGACGACGCTCACGATCTTTAACGACGAAACGGGAGATGACGTAGAGTCCGTTCTCCGGCAATTAGTCTTTGCTCCGGATAGTTAAACGGTAAACAGACCTTACCACGATAACTCAACTTCAGACACGATGGAAAACGTTTCTACGTTACTACGTTCATATTAGGTTTGACGTAAAGACTGCTTTATAGCCGGTACTCAATTGCAAACATTTGAGACAAAATATATCGAATTGAAGGATTAGATTTAAAGTGGTATCGCTAGGCCATTTAAATGTAGAAATTATGGGGGTTAAAGTTATATCACGCGAGATATTATATAATGTGTTCCCTGCATGTAAACTGTCAGCTATAAAGGTGTAAAAATCGTTCTTATCTTAAAATCGTCGCAAAAATACATGAAAGTACGGTTATTCGAAGATGCACTTTAGCAAAGAAGGTATCGGTATAAGTGCTTTATATCAATGTCAGCGAATAAGTGCCACGATGAGACGACACGTGGTGGAAACGTCTCTCTTAAACTTGCGACGGACTCAAAGTGATCGATGAGTCGCCGTCGAGACGTTTTATCGAAGAGAGGAGCGAGGGAACGAGGGAAAAGACTGCGAGACAAGGCTAATAATTTCGCTCGTCGCAAAATTGTCCGTAAGAAAATCGTGCGAGTCGACGGATAATGAAGCTGTAAGTCGCGAGATGACAAACGATGGGTTTGTGCCGAAATTTAACAGCGAATCTACATTTCTCATAGCTCAACGAGCTTTCTCGTAGATACGCACAAGACAGAGATCTCAATGTAGTTGTGTCTACTTGAAATCTACTTGAAATTTGTTTTCTTTTCTATTAAAACGATAAAAACTCAAGTAAATGATAGAAATTAAAAGCACAAATAAAAAGCACACAGAGAGACATAATTATATTGCATGGATATTCACGCTTTTAGACGCGATTTAATTTTTATAATTTATCTGCAGATAAGTCAATGTATTTATTTAATTGATTATATTTATTATTTTATCAAAATCGAGAAGTTATAATTTTAATGGTGAAAATGACTGGTAAAATTGAAATAAACAATTATCCCAAGTGAAATAAAACACACAAAACGTGAAGGAAAACGTGAAAGATAAAAAGTGTAATCCTTTGTCTATTTAATTGGCTGTATTCATTTATTTTACTTAAAAGGATAAAGTTACAGTTAATGAATGAATGAAGGCGATATGGGATTAGAATAAACGGTTGCAATGATGTTTAAAGTGGAATAAAACGGATGAGATATAAAGAAAAACGTGAAAGTTAACAATAAGCACAATCTTTTGTTTCTGCTTGTTCTTTAAAGTCAATTCTGTCTCGCGAATAATCCCCATTATTGATGATACTCGCGAAGAAAATCGATTGAGACGAGCGGTCGCGCTCGTAACAAGAGCTTTAAAGTAGGAATTTATCAATCGGGCGACAAATCAACGTATACCGACCACTACTCACCGTGAATCCGGCGGATTCACCCTAGCTCGACTTAAATAGGTAACCATATTGCAGCTAATTACTCATTGTTTGCTAGTGAATACTCCAGATTCCGGTGTAACAATGGTTGCGTTCAGTAAGCGCGGCAGAATTGTTGAGTGACAATAGCGTGTGATTGGTATGTAAACCCCCTTTGATCAGGAATTCAGTTCTCGAGGATGTGTCCATCTTCTTGAGATGCTTCCTCGCACGTGTTATCACGAATTTCTCTTTGAATTATTCTTAGTTTCGTATTTACAATTTGCGAAGAGTCAGCTGTGAAATCTGTCATTTCATTGTATACAAAACTGAAGCTTTGAAATTTCAAGCGGAATTTAATAAGCCAGATTTGTTGTTCAAAAACTACACCGTTTGTTTGTCAAATGTGAGTGATACAGCTGTGGTATCACGCGGAAGGATTTGCCGTTAATTGCGCGTGTTTTTCGACTAGCCGATCGAAACGAACATCGCGACTCTCGCGGGACAAGATATTTTTTCGTGATGAGATATTTTTTACGTTAAACGTCGAACGTAGGCGTATCACGTCAGAGTTTGGGATTTTTCTGTACATGCCCACACGAATTCTTTTTTCGCGAAAGTTGCTAAGTCACTCGAGAGTCGGACTATTTTCACTCCCCAGAGCGCAAAATGTATAATAGGAACGTGGAGTACTCTTTATTTGATTTTATTTTAACCGCACGAGTGTAACAGTGATTTGCATAATCGCTGCTTCATAAGTGAGATCGCTAATATTCATCGATTACGTTCACGATGTCGTGTCCATAAACTGTCGAACGTAGCTTATTTCGCAGCGAGATAATCTGATCGTCCATTTTTACACCGTACATTTCAGGCTTAGTTATCGTACGATCGCACGTAGTTGTGCAATATATTATAAATGCAGAACTCTGAAAATTATTTTATTTTTAATTGCAAACCTTTTATTTTATTATTTTATTTTAATTGCAAACTTTTCGAAAAAATATTTTACAAAAGTAGCTGCAAAATTACAAACGTCATATAATATATTAGATTTTGTTCAATTAAAATACATTTTATACATGTAATATCATATAATTATTTTTAATTGTATAATTATTTTATTAATTTATTATAGGTTTAACTTATTATTAACTTATTATTAATTCTTTAATAATGTCTGTTTATAGGAAAATGTTTGAAATAGTAGTTTTTTTACAAAAAAATCTTTTTAATACTTTATTCTCTCTTTATGCCTCTCTTATCGCCAGTTATTTTTGTTTCAAGAAAAAAGAGATATCTAAAAATATTCATATTTTTTCCTCTATAAAGAGGATAAATATTTCTAATGCTATTTTCTACTGTTCTCTGATCGCTAGTTTTAAAATAAAGCATAGACAGGAGAAAAAATGGATTGTACCTACAAATATTTGAACAAATCGGATTTTTTACCATGAAGAAATCCAATTTTTTAAATGTTGTTTTCTGTAGTCTCGCTCTCTTTCTTTCTCTCGCTATCCGTGGTTATTAGAACATGCAAGAGAATATTCAACATTTTCCCCGCGTGGGCGTACAATTACGTATGTATCGTCGTTTACAAGCCATATACGATGTATGTAGAATCAAGTCACGTTATACCGGTGAAATCGCAGCGTGCGAAGCGAGGAAACGTGATTTATACGATAATCTACTTAAATGAATTAAACGCAAAGCGCAAGAGAGAATGAGCACTGAGAGAACGAGCACCGAGGTACAATCGTTTTGCGGTTCCGTCGCAATTTTTAAAATCGAGCTTTTAATTTTAAATATAATCGATTTTTTTCAACGTGTTTTTGTGTGAGACGGCTGAATGTCATGTCGTGAATATCGGAAAAATCACAACCGTATCATCACGTTGATGCTTCTTCTGTCGTGATGGATTTGAATTAATCGATCATGGTATTGTTACACATTGTCTGACAAAAAGCTCCCGAAGAGTCGCTTTGACCTCGCAAAGTGCATCGATACGGGGTAAGTTTCACACGGGATACTTTGCGACGTCTTAATTTTCAGCTTAAAACTTAATATCCCTGAAAGCTCTTAAGAGATTGCCGAAAACAGAGGGCACGAGGTCATGGAGGCAGCCTGGTCATATCGGCGACGAGACACTCGCGTTTCGTACTTTGGAATGTCAACGACCCGGTTAAAACTCCATCCCTCTGCAGTCGGGCGCGGTAGGGATTTCAACAGTCCAGCATTACAATTCGTATCTATCGCGGCCGGCGACAGTATTCAGCCACACCCGAGACCAATTTGAATAATACCCACAGGAATATTCCATTTTGAATATTTTTCCCGCGCGGACCGCGTTCTTTGCCTTTTCGTCGAAGTTTTATTTGCTCTTCGCGTCGTTTTACATTAAGAGTCAATGTCACGTGTACTAAGAAGATTTGCAATTGCGATGTCTGACATTAATACGATTTATAAATCTGATATACGTGTAGCGTATGGACGCTAGGTACGCGGTTAGCAAGCAGCATATAAGACATTGTGAGTGGAGTTCTTTTTGTCTAAATATGTATATTATTTATATGTACATAATATTATTTAAATACCATTTAAAAGTTCGAGTATTTTATTGATGATTACAAATGTTGGTGTAAAACTCATTTATACAAATCTCTGAATACATTTTCCATTAAAATTGAAAAGTCTAAATTTGTGATTTCATACTTTCTATACTTGTAAAAAATTTAGCAAACTGTAATAGATCGAACATAACACGATATAATCTGCGTATCAATATGGAATGGACGACAATCTGTATTACTTTACCTTGATGGTAGTTTATGAGTGTTTTCTTAGTCTTCTAACCACGATCATTTGTCTGGCTTTAAGTTAGATGCTTTTGAAAAATCCGAAAATGGCAATAAGCATGATTCATAGAATTTCGCGAACTTTTTATGATTCTTTTTTCAAAACTTTCGTTACGGCCCTTGCCACTTGCTTGCTCCAAGGCATCGATATATAGTACCCGAGTTCCATTGACCTACATCATCTATCAGAGCTACGACCAGCTATGATATTTGCGCCTGACGCGAGAATTATATTCTTTTCTTTCCACGTAATTTTTTACGATTCATTTTGCAAAAAGCATAAAGATACTCAAATAATCAAAACAATAATAATTGTTGCTTTATGTGAGATTAAATCATTTACAGAACAAAATGATTAACAGCAGCGAAAAATAATAAAGAATTATTACAGAGTTACATAATAGTTGCATAATGCTCGTAAATTAACGTTGGACGTAGAGCGATAATTTATAATACCACAGCAATAAAACTAGAGATAGATATATCTTCATAATATCGAATGTAATTTCATCGCGGTCTAAGAAGAGTTTTAAATTTTGGTTCCAAATTTATCCATTATTAATAAGCCAAGAGAAAATGGACATTATATGTGATACGATCGAATTACTGCCCTAATTATGATTAACAAGGGATTAGCTCGTGACCGCTTAATGCGTCCCCATTCCATTAGATCGCGTTATATCGACTGTCAATTCAACTTTAATGTCAATAAAATGCTGTGCACCGCTTTTATCCACTTGTCCTTCGATTATGTACGATTTGATCATGTAAATTTGAATGCGATACGCAGCTAGAAATTTTAGCTGATGTTACGTTAACTCACGTACAATATGTATAGCAGAGAGTTCTACAAATCTATGAATAATTCAAGATAAATCGAAATAAGACATGTAAGAGACGCCGAAGGGAATAAATCTAAATTTAATATATAAAAAACTGCAACTTTTCCTCTCTCTGTCTGGCTCTTTTGACCTCATTGCTCGCCACAGGTGACACGATTCTCGTGAAAGAAACGGCATTGAGATTACCATGAGATCCGTTAATGCATTTTTAATATGAGATTGATTCGAATTAATTTCGTTTACTGACCGAAAGAAGCGTAGTTTTTCAATATCAGCACGATCTGCGGAGGTAAGCCTTCTCGGCTTTGCGACATCGATCTTCGATATCGTTAACATTATCTTTCGACTCCAATTCGTGTAATAGATGTAACGGTCGTTACATCGATGCTTTGCTGTGATAGCAATTTGCTTTCCAACCGGATAAACCCGGGAAAGATATTGGCCGGTCGACAACGCAGGACAGCGTTGTGTCTAGCAAACAAAATTTATTATACTAGAACAATAATCTCGATTTTCCTTGATCCTCACAACGAAGTTTGCTCTCTATTTTAATAAAATCCAGTTGCTTATTTTATGCAAATAGGCAATGGTGAAATGGATAAGTAACATTGTGGAAATGCAACTTTTAACGTGACACAATGTAATCGATAATACGATTAGTATACACCAAGATCGACACCGCAATATTGATCGTCCGTGTAACTATGATTAGTGTGACTTTAAATAAACGCGTATGCGACGTTTAATGCCGCAGCAAATGGAAACTCGATACAATATCCGTTTTCGGACGTGCTCGACGGAACGGAGCAGCAAACCTTGACTTAACGGAATTATCGTGTATCCGTCAATAGCAACTCAACGATTGCGCGACGGATCGATTTATCGATCGGAGTAACGTGACCAAATACCATCCGTGAATTTTCCATCCCACAAAATAACGCACGGAAAGCTTCGAAATAACGATGTCGAGCATTTACGCGCCTTTGACACGTAAAGCATATTACATAAAGCGTGAAAATTTCGATATTGTTCAGAACGATCATTTTCGATTTCTTTTTTTTCTGTCATATTAAACAAAATTATAGATTCTGAAAATAGCACGAATATTCTTCATATTTAATTAATATTTATAAAATTATATAAAGGATATTAGAAAGATTGTGAAACAGTTATTGCAATGATACTTTTTTTGTGTAGAAATGAACAAAAAAACAACAATTACAGTAGATATCTTACAGAAATTTATGAAAAAAAACATTTAAAAAATTTTTAATTAGAAATTACTATTAATAATTATTAAATTATTAAATTATTGTGAAATTAAGAATCATTAATTTCAATAATTTAGTTCTTTTTGACAGATAATCTTACTGAAATTATAGTGACTTTTTAATATTGTTTGACATTTAAATGATAAATGAAGTGAGAATAAAAGAATATATTTATTTCTTTTCTTATTTCTAACTGAAACTTTTATTTCTCCTGTTTTTTTAAATCTTATTTTTTAATATATTCTTTAGAGACTCTTTTACACCGTGTCGAAAGTAATAACGAAGTATCGAACACAGCATATCAATAACTACAGAATAACAATGAGAAACGAACTCAGTGAAACAAGTCGCGCAGATTATCGCTCTTCTTACAATTACTTTGACCCTTGATAATATTAGCATTATAAGAAACTCAATTTAAAAGTTTTAATGACAACGTTTAACTTGAAAAGAGTTATCTATTCGATTGTACACATCTACTTAATCATATTTTTTACCGAGTAACAATTTTGCTTAATTTTAAAAAGTTACAATACTCTTTCATTTGCACAATACATTTCACATATACCAACAATATTGCATCATCCGTATCTCATTCTTTTCTCTCGAAATATCGGTGATCTTGAAGTGAAAATTCTGAAGGCGCGGATGTGATTGCCATTGGTAAGCATTCCCTTTCGAGGGAAAGCTAATTTCCTGAGAATTAAAATCTTTACTTAAACGCGAATACCGCGAGGAATATCTTCAAGAGGGGGTCACCCATCCTCGGACTCTTCGAATGCGCTTTACGAGACGATTTAACGAAATGAGACCCACGAGATTGCTTTGCCTACTTGATTAAAATATCGAGGATTACTAGCGCGTCCGCACGGAACGCTAGAAGGAACTTTACGGAAGCAAAGCTCCGAGGTAGACCTCTCTCTTTCTCTCTCTCGCTCTTTGGCTGTAAAGTTGACAGCGGATCTCGCCAATTAGAATGGCGATGAACGATAAAGCTCATAAGCGTTAGCACACTAACAAGCGGCCTAACAAATTACGAAGGCCTTCCGTGAAACTTGTGCCGTCAGTACGAGATAAGTTTGTACACTACTTGTACAATATACGCGTCCTTTGTTGTTTCAACGCGATCTAGCACGAGACGTTGAACGTGTACCAGAACTGACAAGTAAACCTACGGAAGTGTCACTCACCGATCTTAATGAAACTTTGCACATTTGTAAAACTATGAAAAATATTTGACACGTATTTTTTTTTTATCGGCAATGGTTCGCTTTGAAGGGTGAAAACTATCCCTTAAAGGTGAGTAGATTCATATATCAAACGGAATAAGTTGAAAGTTTTAGAAAATAAAATGCTTGTAAAGGGTTTTTGGGATCGCTGAAACTAAATTTGATGTTAAAAGTAGGATTTGATGTCAAAATGGCGGTCAAATTATGGTAGCTACATACTAAATATGCATTAAATACATTTGCGTTTATATTACATCCATATATAGATGTACATAGATAGCTATATACATGTGAACTAATTAAAAAATATCTTTTATAAAAAACGAAATATTAATATTTGAAGTTACCATTTAGTTTTTAATAAGATTACTATTAATAATTTGGTCCTGCTTCTCGGTTATAGGAAATATACAAAATTTCATAAATATTATCATATAATTTATCACACTATGCGTATTATATGGGACCATTGCCGATAAAAAAAAATACGTGTCAAATATTTTTCATAGTTCTACAAATGTGCAAAGTTTCATTAAGATCCATGAGTGACACTTCCGTAAGTTTACTTGTGAGTCTTAACTTCCAATATCTTCTAAAACAAAAAAAATTGCGTCGTTATGAGAAAGATGATGAATTGAATGCACGTAAAAGTGAATATTTTAGGGCACTGATTTCTATCTATGCAAAAAGTTTATATCTATATTTTTGTAAAATTACGAAAAATATTTTTTTTATTTCTTTTATATTTATTTAGTTAATTGGCTTGTCTTATACAAAGTAATGGGTATAGATAATTTAGCGTCAGACTAAGGGAATAAATCCATGAAGATCACTCGTGAGACAAATGATATTCGCGCCATTCTGAAGTCGACCCGCGAGAAACAAATCATTTCATGAGATTCGCGAACTTTTCTGCTTAAATGCCATTGATTCCGCATACGTTTCCGGCTACTTGGTCCTTGACTCGTAGCCCGATAGTAAGATCATTTAATAGCCAACGAATATCCTGCAGGAAGATCTATAGGACTCTCTAGACAGCGAGAGAACGATCGGTCAGAATCTCATTTTAGTTGGGGTCAAATTTGATCTTGCTTTACCTCGAGTTACGAGCAAATCGCAAACTGGTTTCCCACGATTTGACAATGAATGTAGCTTCCAGGGATTTCCTCGTCAAGCCTTCCGCTCTCGATCCTCGATAGCATCGAGCTCGTCGCTCTTCTATAAATTACAGATGATATCGTGTGTCTTCTTGATTCACACACGTTTGTTTACGTATGTTACTCTGAGCTTTTAAGCTCGACCACACAATGGATTGAGATATTGCGTTTAAGATTAAAATAGATGAGTTGCTCTAGATTAACTACGCTTCTTATCATTCGAGGAGCCTTAAAGTTGACCTTTGCTTTAGGAAAATATTGAGAAAATTATCAACCATAATTTTTTAGTCGTAAACAATTGAATCATTCTGATCTATCCTTCATGCAACATTTCGGAGATGTTTATCAGTTCTTACTGGCAACTTCTAGCCGAAGTGTATACTCGTACTTACATACTTAAGATAACGGAATTGATTACGCTCAAGTAGATGCGAATCTTCCTAGAATCTACAAAGTTTCAAGAAATAAACATTTTCTCCAGTTACAAACTCTTAAGAAATGAGCAATTTAGTCTCTTACGAGAAAGTCGCATAACGGATAAACTGTGACTTTAAATCCATTTAACAAGTACTCACTTTACAAATTTTGGAATAAATTTAATCTTTTATACACACAAAAATTATATTTTTTTATGTATTTTTTTTGTAATTAGTTTTTTTTAAATTATACGTATTATACTACGTTAATTTATTTTTAAAATATATTAAAAAATACGAGACATCTTAAAGAAATTATAAACGCAGGTCATGAACATTTAATCCACGTATATATACACATTTTGAACTTATTATGTTTGTCAATTAAATTTGTATTGTGCAAATTCATATATTTATGAATATTCATGTATATATGTATGGCTATAGCTCGGTTTTATATAGTGTGTAGAATTTTTATTATTTTTAGATTATTATTTTTACAATTTTATTAAATGTTTTATATAAAAATGTCGTAAAAACAAATCTTTATTTTTATGTCAATCACAAAAATATGTCATATCATAAAACGTAGGTAAATTAAAAAATCAAAAAAATTGCAACTAAAAAAGGTCGATATCATATTTTTTTGTGATAAATAATTAATATACGATAAAATCATGCTTTGATGCAAATAAATTTATTTTTCAATGTTTTTCAATATGAATTTTTAAATGTTTTATAATATAATTATTTCTGTTATTTTTTCTTGATTACTTAATACCGGCGAATTTTCTTTCATTATAAATAATTACATGATTAGTTATAATTTAAATTTATAATTTTTATTTATTTTGTAATTTTGTAATTTTTTTCTTGAAACAATATACAACTCAGTTTATCTTTCAAAAACACTGTTATATAAGTCCAGTGCTTTATTGGAATAGATAGTAGATATATTCATTAATACACAATTTTAAGATTTTGTGAGTCGCACATTGATGTGATTCGTGATTTATCTTAAATTTCAAAGATGTTCTCATTAATGAAACGAAAGCATTGAATGTGAATGAAATGAGCAAATAAATGATTCGTAATAACGAACTTAATAATCGAACTCGAACTTGATGAAAAAAAAATACAATTGTGCAGAGCATAAATGTATAAAAAGAAATACGTGACAGTTTGATAATAGACGAAAATCAAATGGACATCCATACGCATACATGTGTTGAACGAAGTCAAAATAATCGCGAATTTCGCCAATTCTGTGAAACAGCAGAAGTAAAAATAGCAAAAAAAAAGGGTGGAGTAATCTAGGAATGAGTGATGTTAAGAAAGCGAATACAGCCATGTAAAAATATTTAATCAAGCGATACAAACCTTGATTTGATTTTCTTTAGTTTTCCCAAACGAATTACTATTAATTTTATTTAATTATTCTGCGCAAAAATATTTATGCAATCGACCAATGAATATATGTACCGATTATTTTTTTCTTAAAATATCAAAGAAATAATGTGAAGCTTAAATGAAAAGAAAATTCCTCGAGTACCGATTAATCGATAGAACACCCATCACCCATCCTTGAAGCTGATGGGTCGAGAGACGGAGTGAGGCCGTCTATAGGGAATGTATGTATGGGAGAAACACTGAAAGGGGGGAAGTTCGAGGTTGGCGGAAGCGTGAGAATTCTGCGCCGGAAGGGACAAAAGGAAAAATAACGAAAGGGTGTTTTCCTTAGAAAACCGAATGGATTTGAGGCTGTCGATAGAAAACGGAAAAAGCGTGTTTATGTGTGTATGTATGTATATGTGTTATCTATTTATGCGTGTGCTAATTGTGTGTCGATACAAGAAAAGTGGAAAGAGTATCTTTAGAGGAACGGTGAATCGTGAAATGTAGACGAATAGGGCAAAGAGATAGAACTGTCGGTTACGAGTCAGAAAGATCGTATCGGTACCATTATGGTAGAGAATACGAAGAGAATACGAAGAGAAGTATCTCGAAATCACAGAACGTTATTTTAACCGCTTTAAATCTTGTAAGCTTTCAACTAAATGAAATTTAAAATTGTTTGAAGAATATGATTCCATCGTTTATTTTCTTTTTCCCGCACTAAAAGTATATGACTTTCAATCATGAATTATTCGAAAATTATCGATGAAACTTGATTGTGTAAAATCCAATCCGACGAAACATGGCTATGTAAAATCCATTGGAAAGAATATAAAATTTATACACCCGAGATAATGAGAGCGAATATTTTCCTTAAATTTTGTAAGCTGATTGTAGTACAGAAGTACATATATTGTAAAGTTTTATTCAGAGTCTTAAAATGCTGGATTAATTTATTAATTGCAAAATTTTTGAAAAATTATTATCGAAGATATTGTTTTAGAATGTCTAAATGTTCGGTTAGCTATTAACAAGTTGTGTAAGAAGCGAGTTCCGAGTTCGTTTGGAAATCAAAGCTTTGGAAATCAAGGAATCTTAACGATCTATAATGACACTTGACTATTCATCGATTCAGCAATCATCGTTCGGTCAGAATACCAACGAACAGCTCTGCGGCCGAATGCAAAGTACGCGTTTTATCGTCGTTCTTTCCATTTTACGAATCGGCGAAGAGATCAAATCGAGGGTACGAAAGCGAGTTGTCGTGTGTGTGTGTGAGAGCGCGTGTACGTGTGTCTGAATATCAGTCTGTGATAGAGAGGAAGGGTGACTGGGAAAGAGACAGGGATTGCACGAAGGAGAGAATGGAAAGACGTATACGAGATGGTTCGAAAGAGAGAGAAAAGAGAAGAACGAGTGGGAGGAAGGCAAGTAAGAAAGAAAGGAAAAAATAAAAGAGAGAAAGAGGAGGAAGGCTCCGGCGGGGGCCGCTCGTCCATAAACGGAGGACACTGATCACATCCCCCTCGGACTGATCGGCTCTCTTTCTCCCTTCCTGATTCGCAGGTACGTCTTCACGATAGTCAGCTACTTGATTGGCGTCTTCATATTCGCGACCATCGTCGGCCAGGTCGGCAACGTCATCACGAACAGGAACGCCAATCGTCTCGAGTTCGAGAGGCTCCTGGACGGTGCCAAGACCTACATGAGGCACCATAAGGTGCCGGGCGGTATGAAACGACGAGTACTCAGGTGGTACGACTACAGCTGGTCGCGCGGCAGGATACAGGGCGGGGGTGATATCAACACCGCCCTCGGTCTACTCCCGGACAAGCTCAAGACCGAGCTGGCGTTGCACGTGAACCTCTCGGTGCTGAAGAAGGTCACCATTTTCCAGGTGAGCTTCCTTGCTC
Organism: Crematogaster levior; assembly: GCA_901521435.1. Classification (NCBI taxonomy): domain Eukaryota; kingdom Metazoa; phylum Arthropoda; class Insecta; order Hymenoptera; family Formicidae; genus Crematogaster; species Crematogaster levior. Next base: position 868,129 of record CABEGB010000557.1, on the reverse strand, counting down.
ATGCACACGCGAGCAACCCTCCCCTCCGTATTTCTGATGATGAATAAATTCAACGAAACTGGTTGCAATATATATATAAATCTAAGAGAGGATTTCCACAATACTCGTCCACAACAGAAGTCAGGCTCTGAAGAAAACGGAACGAATGTTTTTCGTAGTTGTTTGTTGAAGCTTCGACAAATATCAAATATTGGAACAAATATCGGAGTACTCGTTTATATCTGAATTTAGGACGCTTACTTTTACAAATAACATGTAATAGAAGTCGCGAAAGATAAAAAGTATGAATTGTGCATTAAAATTTTATCGAACGCGCGATTATTGATATTTGCAGCAAAAGCGATAATGTTCACAGGAAAATAAAGTTCTTTAAAACGTGAGGCAATACTTTGCAGTAAAAACGAGAGATTGCTCATGCGAAACTTGTTTTCAAAAGTATACTTTTAATTTAAAATGAGTGCTTTTACTTCTCTACCTTCGTTATTTAGTTACGAACTTGTTTTACGTAATGATTGGATTTCTATCAACGCTCTCCTTTCCTTCTGCGACAAATTTACGTCGACCAGAAATTTTTTTCGTCATCCAAAGGAGAACAAAGCTAAAGGAGAGAACGGAAAGAAATAAGAGTAAGGTGCATACTGATACCACAAAAAATGAGAATAAAATTGGCTCAATCAGTGTGTAGAAGTACGATCGATGAGAATGAAAAATATTTTCTCGATCATGTTCAAAGTTTTATCGGTGGTAAACGGAGAAATGAATAAGGTGGGAAAAAGGTACAAACGGTTCGCGAAAAAGAGTGTGCTCCGATATTTTATTTGAAAGGAATCGAAGGGTTTTTGTTGTGCCTTTATTTGTGAAGGATCGTAAAAGACACGCGAACCTTTGCATAATCGTTGTTCCAAAATGTGCATTACATGCACCGTTAGCTTCCATTTTTCAATGAGCAAATTCGCTGTATTTTGTACTTGAAAAGAACCAAACGGAATAAATTCAAAGTTATCGAGAATATGTTATAGCTTTTATACATTATTTGTATTATTGTGAAACAGAAAGAAAATAAGTTTTATAAATTGAAGAATAGATTCATCTGATAAAGTTTTCATAAATATCATACAATTTGCAAATATTGCAACGTTGCAATGAATAAATAAAATTAAATTCGCTTTGAAATAAATTAAAATAAAACTCTGTAAAAATAGTACAATATTTTTACTACATATTTAAATGAGACATTAGGTATTCTTATTTTAAAACAGATTTCCATTTTTTATAGCATGCACATATCAGCATATTTACACCGATACATAGCTCCAATACATAGCTACATTTCGTTAGCAACTCTAATTACTTTGTCAGTTAAAAGTAAATTCACATTATTCATAGGATAATATGATTAGTTAAAAGTAATGACATCTCTAGAATAATGCATTTTGCATTTTCCTTCATTTTCATTAACAACATCGCACAAACATCGCACAAACAACTTAATTCAGTAAATATGTAATAAGTTTTCATGTAATTCGTTATGAATGATGTAAACAACAAATGTTCTTGATATTTAAAGACGTTTAGGAAGAAAGCGTGAATTTTAAAGTTAAAATATTTTAGCTTCTCAGACGTGTAATAACAAAAATCTCTGATATTTCAACGCAACTTGTTCTTTGCTATTCTTATTATTAGCTTGTGTTAGTTTCTTCGACGAAACAAATTCGAAATCATTCTTTTTCATCTTCTTACTATGTCATACGACCCAATGTACTAATAGTAAGTGCAATTTGTGGTGATAAAATACCGCGCGGTTTTTCACAAGAAATATGATCCCAAGAAAGATTTCAGCGGACTCGAGGTATATATATGAATTTGTGTTAAAAGAACGATGTTAAAGTCGAGCAAATATTTGAGTAAAACATTGGTTTGTGTACCGCTACGTCCAGAGGAAAATTTTTAGAAAAGCATACGAGTAAGGTTCTAAAGACATACATTTATGACAGCCATAATTAAGACAGCCACATTTATGACATAACTCAATTAGAGTATTCCTCCTCTTTTTGTTTATGCGTATTATTTTTTATTTCATTCCGCAGTGTGCGCTTTAACTCTTTCGATTCTAAACTCAGAGGAGATAAGATAGTAAAATAATTTTGTTTTGCGGTAGAAGTCTGCCTTCAAGTTCGAGGGTAATCGTAAGAGGGTCAAGTCGTTTCTTTGCGACGTAGCCACTTAAGAGTTAAGGATCGAAGGGTTTCCTTGGACGATCAGTTTATGATACGTTACTGCTAGTCGATCGTGAAAACTTGAAGTGATTCAAGAACTTTAATGTAAAGAAGATTTACTCGTGTAACTACTTAAGTCCCATCGTTATTGGAACGAGTAGCGATTTCTGCCTGTAATCGGTGAGTCTCGGCGTACCTCTTGTAAACGTAAACACTTTTCCATGGTTGGAAGCTTATTGTCCGGTAAAAACGAGAAGAAACAGAAGAACAAGAATACAGGTGCAGAGAAATAGTATTTATTTGGAAAGTTCTACAGTGAGAGAGCAGATAATCATCACAAAGGAGATATGATATAGAAACTTTGTCACGGTAGATTTGTCTCGATTATCTCGAATATTTGCGTTGTAGAATTTCTCCCCCGAATCATCTCGCATGCTAAAAATAGACAATAAAATTATTGTGTAATAAAATGTGTAAAAAATTTTTTTTTACTTTAAATTTGCTTGCAAAAGTCGCGTTTTTAATACGTCGTCGTTAAAAATGACCATGCCAAGGTTTTTCATGGAACTTACGCAACGGCGGGAAAAGGAACGGAAAAAAAGCGTGATACAGAAGGTAGATCTAAAAAGTCCCTGGAAAGTAAATGGAGCGTACGTGATAAACTGATATAAAGTGAAGTGCTGCTGTTGGAAGCTTGCGAGGCTTCTCGAAAACTGTCGGCGAGAAATCGAGAAAAATTGCAGCAAATCGTAATTGTTGAAACGCGTACCTTCTGCTCGAAAAATTCAACACACTCCGCGCGTGAAAATTCCACAATATACGATCGAATGTGCAGTTTATTAGAATACATGGTTAATGTTTTTTTTCTCTGTTTCTTCTCTCTCTTTTTCTTTTCCTAGATACAATCTTGTGATATATAATAATAATCAGAGTAAGTAATTAAGTTTGTCGAAAGTGCGTCAACATCCACTCCCCTTTCATGATTCGTTTATAGGGAAACAAAAAATTCGAAACTTCGCGGATCTTGCTTCAACTCTTGTGATATTTGTAATATAAATTTGTAAACTCGTAATATTATTTAATGACCGGATGCTCGATAACTTTGGTTTTAAATCCTTAAAAAATGTATGAGAACGTAAATACATATAAATACATATGTTACATTACATGTAAACGTAAATACATATAAATACATATGTTACACAATTTATAATTTTATTCCTGGTATATTTTAGGTATAGTTGACAACTCGCGGTAGAAATATAATCACGATCAGATTCACGCATTTAATTATCAATAGAATTCTGTCCCATCCTATCGCGAATTATAATTTATAATAACGGATTAAAGAGCAAATTAAACCAATCCAATTTATATATATTTGGCTCGCGCTCTCCGTTGAAATCGCAATAAAATATTTGAACTTGAAATAAAATATTTTATTTATTTTGCATGTCCAATGATTAATATTGCGATGACAGATGATTTATTGCGAAAGTACATTACATCACCTCGCGCAATTTATACGCGTTTAGACTCAGACAAATTTGCTAACGTATTTTCTAGCGTAACAGATGAACTCTAGGTGGATCCTTACTCGATATATTATAACTTGCGCAAAACGCGAGCATCTGCACGCTGCTGCAGACGTGATTAAATTTGATTCTCTAACGCCTCTAACGAGAAGATCATAGCGAGTCTCAACGTGGAAATTATAACATATTTGATAATGTGTGGACATCCTTTATTAATATATTTTTCTTCTTTTATCGACCGCATTTTTTATTCATAATATTCTGAAACCATGACGTTATAATGAGATTTCCCGATTTCGCAGCCGTTTTTTCTCGATAAGATGTTTCAATCATATATCACATTTATATTATTTTATCTGGAAATTGTGTCAGATTTGAGACTGTTAGGAGCTTCTAAATAATTTTTTTCTCTTTAAGGTAACAAGCATAGTCCAATTATCGCGGGCCGGAATAACAAGGTCAACGCGGTTCGAACGTCTGTCAAAACAGTCGGTCGAAACGGTCGTCTGTGAAATTAATCAGAATGTGTCGTTTTGACGCTTATTAATTGCTGAAAAAGAAAAGTAGAACTGCACTAAACTATATCAAATATTATATCACTTGTGTGTGAATCGAAGCCACTATCGAAGTATCCTAGATCTTGCATTTCGGAACTAAAAATTGAACATCCCCAGACGATCAAATCAAACCTATTACACTGTGTGTGTGTTGTATTACTGATTCAAATTAAAAATACTTCAAAATGTGAAATACTGTTTATCCCCGACGGCTTATCCCACATAACATAAAGTTATCTCGCGATGTGGGAAGTTGGACGGTAACAAGAGACATGAAATATATGAATCATGCTGCAGAAAATCCGACCTCAACTCCTTCACACATACCTGGCGAGTCGACGGCCGACAGATATATCTTTTATATGCGCGACGCGTGAAAATCCCATCTTATAAATTCCACATTCGCAGAGATGCGTTCGTGGATTCGAAGACTACTAGCGATCAATCGTGCAGTTAACCCACTTTTTTAAAAGTTCGGAAAAATTGATTTAAATTTAATTTTCTCAAACTCTTCACTCTGCCAAGTTCTTAAGAGAACGGAATCGCTTTTACGCTAAATCCTTCAATACCATTGAAGACCATCGACGATCCAATAAAGTAAAATGGGAAGTCAACTTCTTTTACACGTTGCTCGACTAAAGATCGAATCGCACGTGTCAATTGTGATCAATCGGAATTCCGAGAACGTGTAATATAATGATGCTTGTTGACCGTATGCTGCGGATATAATATTCGCCGAAATGTTAACACCGCTAACCACCGTGTCGACGACTGATGGCTAACACAATGTTGTGTCGCCCATGTTGTGTCAACCACCAACAGGTAACGTATTAAAGCGATACGTCGACAAATTGAATTTCGCAAGCCGCAGTGCTGTAACTGGGACAATTTTGCGCTCGAGCAAATTACGTAATGTGCAGCCTTCGAAAATTATAACGACAATTAAAAGTTAGCGTAATTTAGTTCTTTGTTCGTTTTTTAAAAATGATCAACACCAATTAACAAAGCAGAAAAACTACATTCGTCTCATGACATCTAATACATCCAGATCTAGATGCAGTTCGATTTATTCCCTAAACCTGGAGTTTTATTGTTATATTTGTAATAGCTGTCTGGAAAAATAAAATTATATTAAGAATGTACAATAATTTTTTTTTATTTAATAAATAATAATACTGCGTGCTTTCATAATTTTCTCAAGTTATATATCAGCACATTAGATTTATCGGATCGCATTTACATAAATTTTATTCACTCTCGTTATTTGCTCGTTTACTCGTGTTATCAAAGTGCGCATCTTTTGGCCTATCTGATATCGCAGGATCTGACTACCGCATTCGATAACCGCAGCGAGGATATTGCTCGAGAAAGAAATGTAAGCAGATAGAAATCGGTGAATTGGTGAAAAAGGAACCTCGACCGTTATCTCGACATCTCTGTGCGTCCGAAGAATTTCCATTACTTTAGAGACGCCCTCTTTTGTCTTTCTGTTTTCCTTTTTTTTTCTCCTTTCCTTCAAATGCTAGGAAAACCGATGAAAGGAAAAAGAGAAGCGACGAGAGGAAGGTAGAAATAAATGACGCTGAGATAGAGTTACGCGTGACTGTGTTGCATTCCGAGCAAATTCTTTTCAAATGTCTTGCGATACTACTGGTATATAAACTTTATTATACAAACAATATTTTCTCAGAACACACCGGACGCGTTATTTTATTATTTTATTTTACACAGAAGTTGAAATGCAAGCAAGCAGATATTCAAAAGTGCGAAATCTTCTCGAGGTATTTCGAATTTATTGTGATACAAGACTCTTGTTTTCTTACAAACACAAATCGCCTCAAATCGCGATTTAGTCAAAGCTTTTGAAATTGTAATCGTGTCGCGGGAAGCTGCTACTGCGATTTTATTCGATTTTCGGGATTTCATCTCTAGCAATAAAATTTATTTTATTTACTCGATGTCGATTCCAAGGTGGAATCGGGGAGCTACTTATCTCGCGCGTCTTCTACGGCTGAGATCTAAATTATGGCTGCGGTTTTCGGGTCAACCGGGTCCCCCGGGGATGTTTTCGAGAGAGCGACTGACACGACGTAAAATAGATGAGACAGGCGCAAAAAAACCGGTGGCGGAAGGCGTTGAAAGTCGCTTTAATCGAAAATTCAGTTGGTCCCTGCTGGGACACGGAGACAAAAATTGTTTCATTTCCAGCTGTATCCGGTCCTCCAATCTATTTTCTCGTTCGATACGTTCATTTTGGAGCAACCAACTTACTTCACAATAGCACGCTTAAAGTGTTCTATCAGAGCAGATCTTTTCATCCGTAGACAATACGTACGAACTTGGAAAAAAGTCACAGCTCAAAAAAATGGTATCTTTGAAAGGCGAAATTGAAAAAAATTGATTTAGAGTCATAGAATCATAGATTTTTAATCTTCTATCAAGTATTAAGGTATACAATTTTGTTTTTTAAAAACATGTGAAAAACTAAACTAAAATTTAAATAAAAATACAATTTTTGTATATTGCAGATAGCAAATAAAGTTTATTTAACATTGTTAGCATAACGATTGAAAAAGAAAAAAACTTGATTAGTTTCTCGAATTATGCCATTTTACAGCACATGAAAATATCAATTTGCTGATGGTAAACGAAACCATTTATCATTTTCCTCAAATGCTCTTTACAAATTGTTTTCTGATTTATAGTTATATGTACCAAGTTCATGAATTTGATACAGTGCGTCATAGACTATTTAGCATCTAATCTATAGGAGCTAAAAAATGAGAGAATGGTGCAAACTGCGAAACGGAAAAGAGAAATCACATTTTACGAGAAAAATTATATTTAATAAATAGATCGATTTAATAAATTAGGAAGTTGGAATTTAAGGATGTAAAATTACAGAATGTGGTATTTAGCTCGTTCTTTCTCTCTCTCTCTCTCTTCTCTTTCTATATTTTTCAACTAATTTTCACAAATTCAGAGCAAAACAATTGAAAAAAGATATATAAAAGCGGATTAGCAGTTTGACATCAATTGATTGAATATCACTTCCTCCTCTATATAAAAAAATGTAATATCGGATCGATCGGTCAGAATTAAAAATAGTTATAGTATACCCACATGCAAAGCAAAATCATCATCGTTAGAATCACCTTTGAATTGAGTGTGTACATTTGAAAAAGCTCGTATGGTAGAAATAATGAAGTTTGTTTGGTGCCGCCAAATCTACATAGATTGAAAAAGCTGGAATTCCAAATTTAAAACTAAACGGTAATCTACTTCAGCTTTCTCTGATTAAATTACGTGATATATTTTTTTTCAAAAACAAAACGATGTATAACGCGCGTTGAGAATATTCCTAAAATTTATGGAAAAATAAAACTCTGATGTTAGATCAATTACTAGCATTTCTATTCAATCGTTCGTATTGCGTAATAACATAATAGAAATGCGAATAGAAAAAAAGAATTAAAAATTAAAAACATGATATAACATAATCACATAAAAATTAATAATGTTTTCAACAAATTGGAGTTGTCATATTTCTTTTTCCGTCAACTTTTTCATTTCTTCGAGCATTTTGGTCGTCGTCTTCCGATGCTAATCGCACACTGGCTCATATTTATTCCGGTAGAGTGTGCGAGATATATATCGTACTGCAAAGATAATGAAGTTCACGGTGCGACGAATCTAGATCGGAGAGATCTCGAATCGCGAGCTTAAAGCGACCAGGTGATCCAGTTCACGTAATCCACCGGATCCCTTTTATTTTATCCATTCCTCCGGCGTTTCTTCTCGAGAAGAGAATTATAAGGGTGCATTGATGGCCAGTGAACAGAGAGGGAGCGAGAAAAAGTTTTTCGCGAAGTGCCATTATGATCGTCTGTAATTGACTAGTCTGTGTGGCACTTCTAATTGCGGTCGCGCTTATCCCATTTCAACAGGAACATTTCTGAAACCTCGGCGGTGCTAATCACCATTCATTGATTCATTTGCCCATTGTGTCCCAAACCTATAGTGTGTCAAAAACTGGTTGTTGATTAATTACTTCATATGTCAGATGTAAAAAGGCGAATACACTTCCATGTTCATTCACGATTATTCTAACTAAAAAATCAACGGCAACTTAACCGATTTTCTGTGTCTTACTGTGACTATGATATTTGGTGCCACGTAAAATATACAGTTTTATGTAACAATATTATGTAGCAATAATACATATAATCAAATTCAAACTATTTCGCCAGTGAATATTAAACAATAATTTCGATTGCTTATCGACCCGTCTAGCAAATTATCTGCGTGCTATCAACAGATTTGTCGCTTCTTTGGAATGCAGAAATCGTCAACTTTAAAATTGATATCGATTTTAATTTTTTGGCCTTGCATTCCAAAGAAGCGAATCTGTCGATAGATTGCAGATGATTTGCCAGACGGGTCGATAAACAATCAAAATTATTGTTTAATACATATAATATAACATGCAGTATAGATAGATAGCAATATAGCTAGATCGTATATACCATATACGGAAATATATTTTTCTTTCAAGCAAGAGAGAAACGCAAAATAGCGAGCGCATTTTCACAAGACGAGCAACCGTGACTGCATGTGCAACTTACTGAAAACGCTTTTTGCGCAAGAGTGCTTCGCTCACTCACAATCGCAACGGTCGAGTTATTAAAGTTATGATAACCAACCCGCTAGCGACATGCAACCCCGACTTTTCTACGATAGCCATCAAATACTACGTGAGATGTATAGAGTTTTAGTCATTAATGCATAATTTTTTAGTAAATTTCGCAAAAACTCAACAGAAAAATGATTTTGATTCTAAATTGAATAATCGAAATATTATTGTTAAAATTTAAAATTTCTTAAAGATTGTCTAAAAGAAAAAAGATTTTGAATTAATATGAAAAAATACTGCAAACTCTGAAAAATCTTTTTTATCTAGAAATTAAAATTAGTATTACAAAATTCGCAAATGTCTTTAATGGCAAATTAATCGTACATTTCTCTCTGTAAATTCTTAATCTCTGGCATTAAATATCTTGACTTCAAATTAAAATTTTACTTTATTGTCGAGAGAAAGAGAGGGAAATGTCGTTAAATATTTTTCTCTTTGTAAGATAAATTAAGTTTCTGTTGAGAAGCTAAAACTCGATCAATAAAATACGTTTTTATTTATTCTCCCCCGATTCAGAAAGTCTTTCATGTCTCATCGTTTGTAACTAAAAAAAATTGTTAATATTCTCACCATGAAAGAATCGACTTTAAACTGGCCGAAGAATACGCCAATCTGCGTCATCAGTTTAGACACCCTGTATTTTTTTTCACATAGTCGTTGTGTTTGCGCCAATATACACGTCCATTGTGACGTATTTTAACGAAGTCCATTGTAGATTGGCTGAATAAAGTCGGCTTTGATGATCGAGGATAACAGCCTCGAGATATCCGGTCAGGTTCTCCTCACAAATCAAAGCGGGCGGTGTGAGAATGTGTAAAACGCATCACTAGTCGATGGTGTGCGCTGTCGATTGAATGAAATATCACAATGGAAGATCGAGCTGGATCGATTCTATTAGCAGGGGTCTCCGAGAATCGACAAGATGGTCGGGTAAAGAATCGTATCTCACAAAGAGTTACGACTGTCGTCTCGTGACCGTCAAGGGCCGCAAAATGTGACTAAAGTAATCTCGCAAACATCGGTCCATCTTTTTCTTCTTGCTCGGCTTATTCTGTCTCTCCAGACTTATTAAAACTTAAATTAAATAAAAATATGTGAATAATCTTCTCTTCGCCAGTGATATAAAACTCAGAAAAGAAGGCAAATTAAATTAAATAAATTATATGTTACACAAAAATATTATAAAGAATTAGTATGAAGAAATTGCTTGTGCATTTATATCAATGAATTAAAGTGGAAATATAAATATGTTGCGATGAATTGGTATAACTGTAAGATGCAGTAAATCAATGAATCTGCGATTTAACTTGAAGAATAAGACGAAGACATGACATGAGTTTCGGACAACATGGAATAGGCGTGGTAGACGATGATCCGATAAATTCATCCGTTAAATCGTTTAGTCGAAAAGAGATGTTAATGCCATTGGTATAATAGTACGCGAATTAATGTGTCCAATATGATACTTTATCAATATCGAGATTAAAAATCGGAGATTATCGGAAATAGTCTCATTATTTTCTTAAAATACTAGCTTATATTAATTTAATCTACTTTAATCTTATTATTACTAGAAAAATTCTTTTAATTAAAATTGGTAATATCTTTATAATTAATATCTCAATTCATTTTTCTATTTCGCACTTTAGAAATTAAATAACTCACACGATAATGTTTTAGAATCTGATAGAAAAACATAAATGTATTACAAATACATATTTCTCGTAAGAGCTACTTATTAATTTTATAATTAATTAAATAATTGAAAGAGATAGAAACTTTTTATATGATTAACAGAAGATTTATGAAAGCAAAGGTAAAAATTATACGGATATATTCACGCGAGAGTAGAAAATGCGATAAAGATTCAAGACTAATGTTTAATACGCATTAAGTCTTCATAAATTGTCTCTTTTTTTACAGACCGCGTGGAAGCTTTAAATTTTTAAGGTGATTATAAAGTTAGAAATGCCGAGCGAAATTTTCACTCTCGAACTCTAATGTAATAAAATCTGAACGGCTGTCCCTATTAGAAATAAAATCTCTCTTTTATTGCTCGGAAATTTTATGATGTTGGAAAAAAATTAAAGATATGGAAATACTAATTTTCCAAAGAATCCATGAACTTACTTGCGTAGAGTTATACACATACAATACGATTGTGAATATAATTAATGAACATCTTAATGTCGTAGAGATTGTAAGAAATAAAATATTAAATTGTTTGTATACGTATTGCGAGATTTTTGTAAATTCTCTCATCTATTAATCGCAAAAGAACTCGTCAAGTTATACTTGACGCGCTCTAAGGATTTGCTTGAAATTTTGTTGAGACACCATTTCTCAAGTCTCTTTGATAAATCATTGGTACGATCTTACAGGAATGTCAACCGGAATTCCTACACGATCTCGTCCTAAAGATGAAGGCCTATATTTTCACCCCCGGCGATTCAATATGTCGGAAGGGAGAGGTCGCCCGTGAGATGTTCATAATAGCCGATGGTATTCTAGAGGTGATCAGTGAAACTGGTAGAGTCCTCACGACAATGAAGGCCGGGGACTTCTTCGGCGAGATTGGTATACTCAATCTGGACGGATTAAATAAGTAAGTAAAATTTTTTCAGCTCTTTTTCTCGGAGTGTGATTTCATTAGAATTTATAATTGATCCACTTCTCATCTTGCGTAACAGTTGAGTCGAGTTGAGTCAGACAATTACATGAAGCAGCAAAAAGGACTCGCTTCTATACATATAATTATAAATTCTAAAAAAGATTGATATTTTGGAGATGATAAAAATATTTTTAGAAGAATTAACTTTTCACAAACGATGTAAATTGTAGGGGGCTATAATTAAGATCTTAATTTTGCATACCTTAATTAAATTAAAGCCAAAACTCTGAAAAACTTTCAGACGCACAGCCGACGTTCGTTCGGTGGGTTACTCCGAGCTGTTTAGTCTCTCGCGGGAAGACGTACTGGCAGCAATGAAGGATTATCCGGAAGCGCAAGAGATCCTGCAGAACCTCGGCCGAAAACGACTGATGGAAGCACAGAGGGTAGCGCGAGCATGGCAGCGCCGGCCTACATCCCCCGGTCACGATTCGTCTGATAACAGCACTGGCAAGAGGATCGTTGACAAGTTGAAGAGCGACGTGAAGGGCCTAAAGAATGTCCTGCGGAAGAGCAGACGCAACACTCGGCCGGAGGAGAGCTTGGAGCTTCAGCCATTGGCGCCGAAGGTGGCGGTCCTAAAACGGCAGCAGAAGATCGACGACGGCCAGGATCTATCTTTGCCTACTACCCAAGAACAGCCAGTGTCACCGCTGGGCGCCGGTCTTCCGCTGCTATCTAGGCTCAGGTTGTTGAAGGAAAAGGAGGAGAGGGAGGAACGGCGCAACCTGATGGATATACCGAGCCATGCGGCGGAGCCACACGCGCCGCCAGTTTCAGAGGCCTTGAACCCCACGAATCCGAACCTGCCGTTCCTGCAGAGGATACTTCTTCTGAAAACGAAGAATGAGCAGGAGACTACTCAAATGGAAAGAGAGATATCCATTAAGGAGTCCCTGCTGCCTAGAAACACCATTCCCGAGGAGACGAGCACGCAATCAGACGAGCAGTCTTCGTGTGCTCAGAGCGTCGCCGTGACCACCGTGACCTCGCAGGTTGAGACACGCATGGTCAAGACGATCAAGAAGCCTTGGACCACACTAAAGAACGCGTCGTTGACCGTCAAGGACAATTCGCCGCAGAAGAGCCCGCCTGCTAGGAAGTTGCAGCAGACCAAGATGTACGCCTCTGTCGATGACCTCTCGCCGGAGTACTGCGGTCTGCCGTTTGTCAAGAAGCTCAAAATCCTCAACGAGAGACAGAAGTTGGCCGAGCTAGAGAAAGCAGTTAGGAGTTCGTCTCTTGATTGCGGCGAGAATGTCGAGCCGGAGTTCGACAGCAATCTCACGAGGAGCCACTCGGAAGCTTGTGCCATTGAGTATGCCAGGAAGCTGGCCAAATATAATCAAGTAAGTAGATTGTCATTAGATGAATTTTTTGAATAATAAATTATTTTTATTATTTCTTACCTATCGATTAGGTAAAAAAAGAATTAATATTCTATATTTTCTATATTCGATATTAGGAATTAGATTAGATAATTTTTTTCATTTTTTCTCCATAAATCCGATTCTTTAAAAGCGAAATTCGAAATTATCGATAGTGTAGAATAAAATTTATTCAGACTTCGTTTTTCGAGAAAAATGGAGAACCACTTTGGCGATTTCCGGAGGTATGTGTGTATCGTTTGAGAGATTTTGCTTAATACAATATTAATGCTTCAAATGTTAAATGTGCTGTTTGGATACAATTAAAATGCAGTGGAAACGTTTCTGTAAAATTTGGATAATGCATCGACAATGACGATAATAATTAATAATTTATAGCAATAAAATGCAAGCACATTGTTAATAATTTATATAAAATAAAATAATTTAATTCTTGCTAATAATTAATCATAACACAGAAGAAGGATTTTAATTTAAAACACGATGCAATTGTTTAATATCGGCTTTTCAAATTAGAACTTTGGTTTTTTATAACAGGACCGACAAGCAGCGGCGTCGTCAGCGGCGGAACAACTGTCGCCGGAGAATGAGACACTTGAAAGGCGGAACTTGAAGAGCATCTTGAAGAAACTGTCGGCCAGCAGTAGAGCTGGCAGTTCTGAGACCTCGGCCACGAGCACGCCGGATCGCGAGGCCGCAACCGCCGAGCTGAGGAGGCTGATGAGAGCACCGACGATCGAGGGTTACGCCGCGCGGCATTCGAAGCTGTCCAAAAGCGTGACCTTCAACAAGTATACGCTGCAGAGCCCGCCGTCCGAACAGCCCCTGCAGCCGCCGTCGAATTACCCGCTGTCCGACACCCAGGATCAGCCGTCACTGCCGCCGCCCAATAAATTCAGTTTCCGTCCTGTGAGCAGTGCCGGTGGTGTCCTGCAAACGGTGTCCCGGCCACGGGAGGAGGAGTGCCTGGGCGAATTGCTCTCTGGGGTCGGCGAGGTCATCAAGGCGGGCCTGGTGAGTGAAGAGCACGCGCGCCTGCCGTTTCCTTTGTTCCTGCTTTCAATGGGCGAGCTTTGTGTAGCGCGCTCCCTGTCACCATAGGGAATGACTTTGTCAAAGGGCCACTCTTGTTAGAGGCACAAGAGAGACGACCTCGACAACTCTCGATATCGATATTTATTGACAGAACAAATAATCGGTCTATCGGCGGAAGTAAGTAGAGATAATATATCTCTGTTACTGGTAATTTATATGTAATTTTAAATTGTTTTCTAAATCTGCTATTATCTTTTTCTCCCTTGTGAGGTAAAAAGAGACAACATATTCATTCTGCGAATTTAAGCCTGTCATCATTCTAAGCGTGTTTCCCAAAGTCTCAAACTTGATACTTATCGCCAGATGTACGTCCATCAAGCCCATCAATTATCCAACTCCGTTTGCAGAAGTTTCCCATTACCGTGTGACACACGGCAGATGTCCCGATTAATCATACCGACGCTTTTGACGTTGCAGGAGGACATGCAGAGCAAATTCGTGCGACAGTTTACGTCGCTCGAGTTGGAGGTCCGCAAGCGTGACGAGATAATATCGCAACTACAGTCGCGGATCCAGGAGCTGGAGCGAAAGAAATTGCAAGGTGCAGACGATTCCGGCGGGGACAGCACCGAGCACGACGCCTCTATGGAAGAGGACCTCGAAGACGATCACGATGATCATCCCTTCATGCGTGACAGCTCTGTGGACACCGTCCTCGGATCCATACGGTCTCGGCACTCGTCCTCGTCGGTCGGCTCGAGCTTGCGCAGCAGACGATCGTGGGAGGAACACTCAGAAAGAGAAACCCTGGAACTGCAGGAGCTGCCGAACTCGATAGTGCCACAGAGACTGCAGGAGGATGTTGCGATCGACCTTGAATCGAACAGCGACAGCAGGTCGGACGAGGAACTTGACGTTTGCAGCCGTCGCAAGGGCGACAGTGATGAGGGCGACGAGGAGGACGAAGAGGAGGAGGAAGAAGAAGAGGAGGACGACGACGACGAGGACGATGATGACAAGATCGTGCGGCAAGACGGTTACAACAATTGGGAAGTCGCCTTACTAGCGAAGCAGCTCGAAGCGAGGAGAAGAAGTGGCGATAATGCCAGCCCGGGTTCCTAGCGCATTAATGAGATTCTAGAAATACTGTGTTACCTCACGAACACGTTACGCTCCGACGGATGGTGCAATCCGCTGGCTAGGTCCGGCGGTAGTGCAGCTTTTTGCGAACACGATCATCGCCCGTACTTACAGTTAGACTTCGATAGTATGACTAGCTGCAACGAGACTATGATGTAGTCTGATCTCGCAGGGCGTTGTTGATATTTCTTTCTCCCTATTTTTAATCCAATTTGATCTAATTCAGTTTCCAGTATCTGTGATATGTCTCCAGCTCGATGAATCAGCGACTCTGTATAATTTTCAATTTGAATATTATCTCGCGTCCTTTTTCTTCTTTTTTTTCAACTTTCTTCTTATCGTCTTTTCTTCTTCGTTGCTATAAGCGATCGCAGATATAGTTAGTTTAAATTAAATTTTTGATTTCTCTCAAACGTACATTGGATTGTAAATATTCACAGGTGTGCCTGAGGAAATATACATGGGATATTCAGGACTTTTCTCTTATTATATAGACATCCTGAACGTACAAGAGTAGCTGTGTAATAGCAAGATTTGCGACTTACAGGGAGTAAGTTTCTTAAACGTGAATTTAAGCCTTTTTCTCAGCAAAAATCGAAACTTGAGCTAGAATGCCATGTAATAGTATCCAAACACATTACATCTCAAAAATATATGTACATCTTTCTTGCCATTTTGTTGGCAATGTCCGAACATTCTTCTCTATCCCCTTGTCCCTCCCTCCCCCCAGTTTATCCATTCATATCCAATCATATTCTTGAAAAGCTGCACCACGAACGAACGGAGATATTAGTCGGTTGTACGAAGCAAGAGGAGGAATTAGTAATTTTAGAAAAAAAACAGAGAGAAAGAAAGAGAAAGATATAAACAGAGAGATATAATTATAATTTGAAGTGACAAAACTTAATGAGAATATATACGTATACTGACCAGACCAAGCTCAATATTTCTAGAGTCTTTACAAGATACATCTATTAAGCGACAAATGATTATTAAAGTAAGGAAAAGAGAACTATTAAGATCTTGTACATATTAGCCGATAATTTATTTATTTATGAGCGAAAGAGGAAGAACGAATGTAAAGGAGTAAGATTATGGAGAGAGGAAGTAGGAGATACAAAATATAAAAGTTAGTGCAAGAATGAATTTTATTGGATTATAAGGAGAGAAGCATTTTAGATGCTGATATGTACCTAATATGCGGACGAAAGGAACATACAATAAAGCAAATGTTTTCAAACGTCGCAATTCTTATATCCTAGCCCCCGAGCGATAATTTTGGTAACTGTTGTAATTTTGGTAACTTTTGCAATCGATTTATCATAACTTTTTAAATATTATTTATAAATAAGTTTAATTATTATATTAAATATTATTTGTTTATTATTATAAATAATGCGAAATATATATTTTTTTTACATTAAAATTAGACAAAAGTAATACTAATTTAGTAAATTTATCAAATAATACTGTTATTTTATTGAAAAACTTCATGGAAAAATTATACAATTAATATCTATTTTTACTCAGATTTAAATTGAACGTATATTTGATTATTGATATACATATGTCGATTAATACTAGAAACAATTATTTTTTACATTTATATTTTTTACATTAACATTCTATTGTTGTGTAAAAAAAATAAGATTTTGAAACTTTACTAACTTTTCAAAATCTCTTTTATTAAATAATTCATGAAAAATTAGGAAACTTACAATCTACTTAACCAGTTAAATTAATTAAAAATTTTAAACTATCCCTTCTGAGTAATCAATAAAAAGAAAATTTCAAAATTCTATATTTATTTACATCAGAAAGTTTTCCGTAAAAACGATGCGCTTTTGGGATTCGAATCACGCGCCATTAGCGAGCTGTGGCGCGCGCGGATCAAGCTGCGTAGCGCCACGCAGAGTTCGCGACCATAACCTGCAATCAAAATAACAAAAGCGTCGCGACGAACTTTTGTTATCAAATACTGCGGAGTCATATCACGGAGCACGGTTTCGCGCGTTTGACACCGATATTGTAATGTCGAAAACGTGAACCTACCACGGACGTTTCGGCAAGATGGGCGACATACGGGCTGGCCTCGAGGACCTGAAGCTTGACGGTGCTCTGTTTGCCAACGTTAAATACTACGTCAGCGGTGAGGGCGATCCGAAGGTACGTTGCAAGTTCCCGCTTGTTTCTCGCGGTAGTTTCCGTCTCGGTGCCGCGATGGACCGAACAGTCGTGAGATTTGCTGTTATCCGCGCGATGCTTCTCGAGAGCTATGATGCTCTTTTTCTTATGAAACTAGTGGATCTGAATTGTCTCATCGAAGGTTATAATTTGGAACACCATTTCACACAAATGTCGTCCTGTCGTTGGACTGCTTCCCTTTTCTGTAACAACTATTTTTTTAAGTATTTGAAATGACAATGTTGAATTATTTCAGATTTATATGCCTGACGGTAGAGAATGTTGTTGTTTATTAATTATAGGCAATGCTTTTACAGATTTTGAATTTGTTGCAAGAAGGTGGGGCTGAGAGGTCTAATTATTTTAGTGATTTCGTTACGCATCTGATAGCAGGCAATGAAGCGTTAGAAAATGATATCTCTGAGGCGAAGGATCTGTATGAGATACCAGCAGTTACACAGAACTGGATTTTGTATTCTGTTAAATGCAACAAGCTTCTACCGTATCCTTTTACGAAAGATTGTTATTTTAATATTAAAATTTTACATGCTTACAAACATAGTCATTCTTTTTAGGATTTATAACAATAAAATTATATTTGAAATTATAATTTTTATTTAAATGTTTTTATATTCTAAATCAGAAAATTTTGATTAACAATTTTTAATAGGTTCTTAAAAAGAGAATCAATGTTAAGAAGTATTAAAATGGAAAGCTTACATCTAAAAAAACTAATAGATCATTAAACATACCATTAAATTTATGACAGAATGTATATTTTCTTAATGAATTTATTTAAATAGAACGCAATATTTCTCGCCAGAAGAGAATCAATTGTTCTCGAACATATGTGTTTGTCTATCTCAGGTAAGTCGAGCAGACAGCAAGTCCCTATGGGCAATGATAACATTACAAGGTGGCAAATGTCAGCTACGTTTGGATAGATATTGCACTCACCTGGTTACGGGTAAAGCAAGCGGTGTAAAGTATGAAGCTGCTACGAGACATCATATATTCATCGTAACGCCTGACTGGATAACGGAATGTTGTAAAAAAGGCACTCTCGTTAGCGAAGTAGAGTATCATCCTAGATTATTAGTGTCGCCAAATAGCTCGACAGCTATGATTACTGGATTCATGGATGAAGACACAGATAATAACGTCGTGCAAGAGGAACAAGATAGAACTAAGGCCATGTTGGAGCAACTCAAGCAACGTATGCCATGGAATCAGCCAAGTCCCCCAGTGTCTTCGAGTGCTTCGCATAGCCTTGGTGTGACCAGTACAGTAACAGTTCCTTATTCGGCGAATGGACAAAATATTGTGAATATGCAGTCACAACAGCATCTTCCACGATCAGTTTCCTCGACCAATTTGAGCACTTCCACAGCTGCCTCATCAGTTTCTGATCAGGAAGTTATGAATCAAACAAATTGGCTTCCACAGACATCTCAGCAAAATAACATTTCTCAGCAAATAAAAACTGTACCGTCACAAATGCAACAGCAAGAGTTGTCTCCGCAACAACAAATAAATATGCAACATCAATTGATACAGCAGCAGCAATTAACGCAGCATCAACAACAGTTGCAGCAACAACCATACAACCAACAACTTTTAAATCAACAGCAGTCACCTCAGATACAGCAGTCACCTCAGATACAGCAGTCACCTCAGATACAGCAGTCACCTCAGATACAGCAACAATTAGTAGGACAACAGCAATCAATAATGTCCCAACAGCAGCAACAAACAATACCTCAACATCAGTTAAACACACAGCAACAACAATTATTAACGTCGCAACAAAAGCAGTTAAGTCAACATCAAATTATTCAGCAACAACAATTACAGACTCAGCAACCACATTTGACACAACAACAGCAACAAGTGCAATTGACAGCTCAACAACAGCAGCAGCAACAACAACAAATAGTAATGCAGCAGCAGCAATTACCTTCTCAACAGCAGCAAATAGCAGGTCAGCACCAATTAACTCAGCAACAAACTCCACCGCCACAACTCACTCTTGAGCAAAGGCAACTTATTTTGTTGCAACAGCAGCAACAACAACAGAAGATACAACAGATATCACAGCAACTACAACAATCTGCTCCGCAGAACTCTCAACAATTCATTATAAGGGACGGTCAATTACAACAACAGCCACAAAACCAGCAGTTAATTGGACCGAATCAACAAGGATTTATTGTTCGAGACTCACAATGGCAGCAACAGCAGTATCATTTGCAGTTACAAAGACAACAGCAACAACAACAGATTGGACCTCAGAGGTCCGAAGGACAATGGAATCAACAACCGCCTCAAACTCCTCGACAATTGATTCATTTAGATGCGCAGACAAATCAACAATTGCAGCAAATGAACACGCAACAAAGAGCTCAGTTCATTCAAAAGATTCAAAAGCATCGAATATTGCAGAGTCGACAGATGCAGAATCGCCAGGGGCAACCAGGCTCACACATTACCATTATAAGGAGTGGTAAACCAGTGCAGCCAGGTAGTTTGCAGTGGGTTCAGCAAGCTCGACCGCAAATGATGGGACCGCAACTCGCGCAAACTCCAGGACAGAAGCCAGTACATCCCGGAGTACAGCCACCAGCATTAGCTCCAATAAATTCTTCCAATCAAGTCATTGTGTCAGCCGGTCAGGCTGTTCAAGGCCCACAAGTGTCACAAACAGGCCAACCATTCCAACAGGGACAGTTGACATCTCAGCAGTTGGCGCAATTGCAATTACAAAAGCAGCAGATGCTTAGACTGCAACAATTGCAGCATCTACAACAACAACAGCAGCAACAACAAGGTGCGCAGCAAGAACCACCGTTAGCATCCCTGCCGAATAACGCGCAAACAACAACAACAGCAGCAACAACAAGGTTAGCATCCCTGCCGAATAACGCGCAATACCGCCGGATCAGCAGCTTGTTGTAAATGCTAAAACAAAAACTGCGCTAGCAAATATGTTGACTAACAGATTGCAAGGCGGTGCTGCCGAGGGTAGTGCAGCTGGTCAATTAAGATTAATGACTGCGCAGCACCGACCTCCACCACCACCTTCACAGGACCCGCAACTCTTAGCTGCTTATCAGAGAAGAACTCTGGGGAATATAACGAATGGTGCACCATCAGGAGCACCTATGAAGATGCAATATGCTCCAGTTATGCCACAACCTAAGGCTCAGTTCTACGGGCACAATCCAAATCTGAAATGTAGGTTTCTTTTTTGTTTTTTATCATTGTATCATCACATTATTTAATGGATAGATAATTTCAGAATAAATAATGACACTAGAGAGTAATATAAATAATGAAAAGCTATTCTTATATTTATATGTGTACTTACAGAATAATATACATATTTTCAGTGCCGCCAGATTTGTTTTTGTTAGGATGTATCTTCGTTATTGTCGAATATGATGTGCAGCGCCCTAATGAAGTTTCAGTTTGGAAACAAGTTATTGAGAGACATGGTGGTGAGGTGGAGTCGCAATATTGTACTCGTGCAACGCATGTGTTAGCTATCACGCAGAAACATCCGATTGTGGTGCAAGCGTTGCGAGAGGGAAAACGTTGCGTCAGTGCACATTGGCTTTCTGATGTTGTCAGCAAACAGCAAGTACTCCCACCTTGGCACGTTCTTCATTTTCCAACGCCGTTTAGCTTATCTGAGCTTCCATGTGGCAAGCAAATCATATCGTTTTCTGGATTTGAGGGAGAGGAACGAGCAAAAGTCAAATATATGTTAGAGGCTTTGGGTGCAAAGTACACAAATTACTTTTCCAGACACAATACTCTTCTTATTTGTAGAAGGTACTATGATCTGTATTTCTTCGGCTGTTCTAATTATATTTTAAATGTGTTATTAATTGTTTACATTATTCCGTGAAATGTTTTCTGTCTTATTAATTGATAGTTTAATAATCTTTCGATTTTTATACAATAATTATATATTGAAATAAACTTTAGACCAGATGGACAGAAATATAAAAAGGCACGCGAATGGCAAACCAGTGTGGTAAACGCACAGTGGTTAACAGATTTACTTTGCGGTCAGATGAATGCTTTGCATCAATTTGAGGGTCCAAAATATCAACAGTTTAGTCTGAGTAATCCTTTCAGACTAGATTATTCACTAGTGCCTCATCTCATGGGTATAACTTATTAAATTATCATAACACACACACACATTATATATATTTGAAAATAAATGTCATTATGTACGGAGTATTATCAAATTTTTTGATTCTAGCTGCTTGGAAAATGCCAATAAATATTACACAAGAATCGTATGATAAAGTAAAACAGGTTGGTCAGGGTCCAAACTCAATCAGAAAATATAAAAAGCCACGCCTGGATGGTCCATTGTTGAATAAAGATCCACATCTTCTGGGTCTGGATGAACCGATTGTCATTAGCAATCCTGATCCTCCGCCACCCGATAAACAACCAAGAATACTATTTTCTGGTATAAACCCTAAAAATCATGCCAAGGTATAAAATGAATACCATTTATCTTGCCTATCCGAAATTATAAAAGGGCATCTATTTTCTGCAATTAATATTTTATTCCCTATTAACTCTATATATGTCATTGCTATATGTGTCAGCGCTTGAACTACCATCTTGTTCCCTTCATCTTGTCATTTCTTCTCAGTCTTTATTGCTTACAAATTTTTCGTGTTATCAATAATTCTCATGCTCTTTTCCTTTCGTGTTTCTCCAACTTATTTTCCGAGTTCTTTTCCATTGTATTGTATCCAATATATCCTATATGTATATATTTATTTTTATTTTTATATTTATAAAATGTATTAATTTATACTTTATGTATTAATTTGTATCTATATTATATGTATATTATTTTTCACAATGCTTTGTTATAAGCAATGCAAAATATTTTTGTATGTGTAACGCAAAAAAATATTTTTGAGAAATAACAAAATGTAAATTTAATATTTTATTGCCTTAAGAAGCAATTATTATAGTACAACAGCGAAACCTTGATGTAATTAAATTAGAAATGCAAATCTTATGGTAAATTTCGTCATTTTATAAATTTTGCCATAATTCTATTTAAGTTTTTTATTTTCTGTACGTAGTTTGAGTTTTTGCTACGAATGTTTTACCAGGGTTCAAATCCGATGAGGTGCGATAGTCGTTCAAAAACTTGGACTTTCTTAGCGACAAAAAATTCTTTTATTAGTTTGGGGTCACTATCGTGTTAGAAAATCCAACCAACGTGACATTTTTCGAATTGCAGTATATGTTAGTATATTCCGATACATTATAGTGTTCATAGTATCTTTTTGATCTCGATCAATGGTCGAATCAATTCTAAAAAAATGATCCCTATTACGTTACCTTCACTATATTTTACGGTAGAAATTTGGTATCTTGAATTATGTCTTGTGTCCGTTATAGTTTCTACTGTCACTTTCGGATAACTGAAATTTTGACGTAAAAAAAAAGTACTTTTCACCAATTAATAGTCCAAATATAAATATTATTAACATTTATTAATATTTTCTTGTAAAAGCTAATTGTGCCTTTTTATTTTTTGCACTAATTAAATTTTTTTAACACTAACGCATTCTATAATTCACATTTCCTTTAAACGATATTGTACTCCGACTAACATTGGATTATTTAGAGCAAGATTTTCTTCTCGTAGTTCTCGAGAACCATTACATTTTTTAAACAGCTGCTATCGACTTTCTTTTAATCATTTTATCGATACGTTTTGTATTGCGAAATCTATTGTTTCCTGATTTATCAGCTAAAGAGTTCGTCGACTTGTATTTTGCTATAATTCTAATCACTGTTTTTATTAATTAAGGAATTAATAATTTCGAGAAATTTTTCCTTGTTGAAAAAGATTAATTACGGCTCCGTATAACTAACGAAAATTTAAATGTAAAAACTAAAAAACACTTTGTGTTTCGACATTGTGGCAAGCAATAAACTGAATTTTAGTTGAAGCAAATACTTACGAATGAGTTTCTTAAGAAATATAAACAAACCGTGCTTATAAAGTCACAAGAAGAATACAACTCAATACTTTTGAACACAGATAAATATTATTCGACTATAAATATATAGAAAATATGTAATTTTTTTAACGACACTATTATTTGTATGATTAATTTTTAGAGCAATTTAATATCTTATAATTTTAAAAAGACATTTGATTTGAGACTTGTACGCTACTGTATATTTTATCCATATATTCTCCTATATCCAGTATTCCTGTATCCAGATGTTCTCCTAGTATCTACATCATATATATATATACACTAAAGGTACTAACTTTATATTTATTCGTAATTAGAAATACTAATCTATTAATTGTAATATTATATTATATTATTATTGCGTTGTAGCAATTTTTTGAACAGAGTCTATGTAATTTTTAGAGGATTCGAGAATTGGGAGGTGCTTTAGCTGCTAGTTGGCGAGATGCCACTCACCTCGTAATGTCGGCACCATTACGAACGGTAAAATTATTGTGTTGTTTATCACGGTGTAAATTTATCGTCAGTCTTCAATGGCTACTCGAATGCTCCGCAAAAAACACTTTTGTGGACGAAAACGCATATATGCTCGGTGATCCGGAATTTGAGAAAAACTTTAATTGCAATATCGAGAAAACTTTAGCGAGTCCCAATCGAGGAACAGTACTTAAGGTAACTAATTATATTGCTTTATACAGAGATCAATTCTTAATCGCATACACTAACATCGTAAACACTAATGATATTTTAAATAGGTGGAAATACGATTTTATTTTTAATGTTTTCTCACGTTTTCACTAACAGGGTAAAATATTTTATGTCACACCGAGTGTGATACCATCCCCTTCGGCGATTGCGGAAATAATAGAAAGTGCGGGAGGTACTATGGAAAAGACACGTAGATCGATCGTCCAAATACAAGAGATGAATACCGGGAAATTAAATTATATTATTGTGACCCATGACAATGACCTCCATCTCCTTTCTGATGTCTTACGTTCAAATATCAGTAAGTAATTAAACTAATTTTTAATATTTTGATATCTCGTTTCCTTTGCATAAAAGAAAATTGATTGCAAAGAAAAATGGGAAATTAAACGGAGTAGTTATTATTAAGCATAACAAACATTGTATTGCGTTATACGTAATTTTTTTCTATTAAAAATTTTACAGATGTGTACAGTGCAGAAATCGTATTAGGCGCAGTTGCACGTCAATATTTTCAACCTGATGCTAGTTAAGTCTAAGATGTGGTTATACTTTACTATATTTTTATCCCTATTATGGGCCTATCCATTCTTTAGTGATTTATTTTCGAAACGAAAATTTTTGCTTACTTTCTGCAATGGGACAATAAAGAACATAATTTTATGATACAAAACAGTTATACATTTTTACACCTATGACATTTTCTTTCAATTGTAATTTGTATTATCTAAAGATAAATGTGCAATAAACTTTATATACGTTTTATTATTGTGCAAGGCTTTACTTATGTCAGAACTAAAAGTTTTATATAAAAGTATAATTATATAAAAGTGATATATTAATATTAAAATTTTTGTATTTTATATAAATCATTTGTTATATTTTATACAATGGTAATCGGAATGACATTAAAAAATATAATAAATATTTCATAATTCTAAAGACAGCGAAAGAGGAAAACATATTATACATTTTTTTAAAATAAAGTATAAACTCTCGTTCTAGAAATTTGAAAGTATGTTTATAAATTTTGAGAGATTTTTGAACCACTTCAAATAAATGAAAAAGTGGTCGGACTCTACCTATGTTTGTAGAGATAAGTATCATTTTCAAATTGTAAGGGTTAAATAGAATAACTTACTGCAATCATTACGTTTTTCCTCAACACTTTTTCAATCTTCTCGTTTACTTATTCTTATTTACTTATTTCTTATTTATTTCTATTTATTTGAGTCACGCCTTTGAAATTCTTTTAGCGAAGCACTTTGAAACGTTTGCCGAGATGCTCCTTTGAAATGCAATCAGCTCTGGATATTCAGCGTAAGCTAGTAAACTATAATAACGACTGTAGTGTCGTAACTTATTTAGCATATGTTTATGTATGTTGATAGCACGAATTGATTTCACGATCGGAAACGGTATGATTGCGAACGTGGGACGCTACATTAAACCGTGATCGTGTGACAAAGTGATCTTTATAAACTGTCCATTCTTCTTTCTTTCAGCCTTATTACTATGTACATTATATCTTAAAAAAGTAACGAGACGCAAGTATTTCTTAAGAAAAAAATATCAATACACTTTTAAATAGTTTTTGAAAAATATTAAACGAGCATATCGGCAAGCATATTGTAACGTGATTTATTCTTAATTATTAATAAGCTTGCTATGTCAAATACTTATATCCACTTATACATTTATAAATTACGTGATAATGCGATTATATAATTTATATACATAATATAGATAATATTCGTGTATCTTGTTCATCATTCGTGTATTAAATTTTAAAGTAGATAATTAAATTAGAGAACAAGATTTCGCAAATACGATGCGGTAAATGATTTATTATTATTTAGTGAACCAGGAAAATTGATAAATTTGATAAGTTCGAAAGTTATAAGTAGAATATTATTACGACGTGTATCCAATTTGCTTTAATAGAATATTATGTATATGAAAAATTCAACCAAAAATAACATAATACAATGTCTATTAATTGAACAGAACGATATTTCAACTACTCGCTGAAAAAAGTGAAATTATTTTCTTTTTATAAAACATTACGAATTTTTCTACATTACATCATATTGCGTTTGCAAACGTTGTTTAAGTAATTAATTGAAACGTTGTCTCCGAACAGGCTATTCTCTGTACTTCCGGATTTTGCTTATATTTATTTTTATTTTAATCAATTATAGAGTTAAATCAATAATAGAGTTGTTATATAAGTTATAAGTATATAAGTTATTTGTATCAACGATCAATTTTACTTATAAAAAATTATTTTCTTGATAAAATAGATTATAAATAGGATTAAAGAACTTGTAAATGTATTTACTGAACACTGTATTCGTTCTTATTTGATAACCTTAAAAGGGGGTCAAGCGCATGTCTAATACGCCATAACAAGGTCAGCGAAAATAATAATTTCGCTTTAAAACTTCATTTATTTTCTAGCTGTTATGAACCTTCTGTTTTAACGATGGTTACGATATTTTAAATTATTTTGAAAAGTGAACTTTCAAATGAATTTGAAAATTTAATTAAATTCTCATCTTTTAAAAGAATTAATAATTCAAATTTAATATCTCAAACACTTATCAACAGTTTCGAAGAAATAATCTTTTTATCTAAAATTACTCGAAAAAGAGATATTATTACGCAGATCCATATTAAAACTCATACAAAACGATGGAAACTTTAAAGTTAGTAAACAAAAAGTTTGGGATGTTATTAACGAGCATGTAGAGTCAGTAACGAATGTATATGATATATCCAATTAAGCAGGCAATAAAATTGAAAATTTTAATAACGCATTTAACCTTTTCATTAATTCGGTAGCATTTCTACTAACAATCAATTTCGTAAAAGAAACATCAAACTTTAATGATAAACGGAATATATTTAAATGTACAAATCCCGACCGTGAAAATCACTAAAATCACTAATTATTTTTTCAATTACATATAAAAAGAGAAATAAAATATCATTCCATATGGCGAACAGACATCTGCCTGTGAATGAATCTTTCGTATTCTACGAAATTTATTTTGCACTTAAATTATTCAGCTGTGTGGTTATAACAAGTATAATCATCACTTTATTTAACGAATTTCAAACTTTGATGAGAACACGACTCTTGTGTATAACTGTTTGCTTTCACTTTATTATTCCACTTCGTTACGTCTCTTTACTGTACTCGATATCAGTATTCATGTTTTGCTTTTTTATCAAAGTAGCATACTGCATTTTTTTATCGATCATCAAAATGTGCTTCGAGTTATATTTCAATATCATCTGTTTCACGTACATTTTTACTTATTTATTTATTTATTTTTTATTCTTCTATTTTTTTTCTGGCACAATTGTTTGAAACACTCTTCATAAAGTATTTCTAAAACGTAATAATTTCGAAATGGAATTCAATGCTGCGGTGATTGGTTCCGGATATTCAGTATGCTAATCCTCGGAATTACTTCTTCAGTGTCTCACTAAATCTTCATAAGACTGACCAGTTTCTTTATCGAAATATTTCAAAATTTGGTTATAGTTATGTTGAAGACGAGTTCGTGAATGGTGCAGTAGTGGGGTATCCCGGAAGTCAAGGTGATCCTGAGTCGCGTTATATCAAGACTTTTTTAAATATTTCCGCTGAAGATTTTCCCACATTCTCGATGATATTTTTTTAAAGCTTGTTTCAGATGAATAAATTTTTCGTTTCTTCGCATACATTTTATCTTATAAGATAATTGTAATCTCTTTTCTTCACCCTGAGAGATTCGAGTTTAACAAAATATATTTTCTGATACATTTTCTTAAATCGCTATAATGGAAAAAATTTTATTAACACTTTGGTACATTTATTACATACTTCTAACTAAGAGACTACATTTTACCAGAAAAAAATAGGTAAAAAATTCTCCGAAAAATTATGGAATCAATCGATATACATATGATACAAATATGCAATAATGACTGCAGTCACAATTCTTATTAGACTAAAATTAATATTAAATTAATATTTATTATTTTGTTTAGGATAAGGAATTATCAAATATAAGATTTATTCGATTAAAAACGTAAACTGTTCATTAAACTGCTTATTATCGACTAACTAGAACGGTATGACAAAGCACCAGCGCCATAACCCTCGTAAGCCACGTTATCAGCAAGCTGTTCAGCCAAACGTCGTAGATTATCGTCGACACTGTCGATATGCTCCATCTGCAACAACAATTGCCCTAGTAACCTACCCCTGGTAGGATGGGCATTCAGATCGACTTGTCCTATCTTCGTCTCCAAGTCGCTCTGCGACAAAAAACTCTCCAAACTTCTGTATTCATCTGTGTAGGTGTCCAAACCTGGCAAAGCCTGAAGAAGATCCTTAATGTCGACATCCTCAATCATCTTCTTCCTATCGATTTCGATTTCTACTTGAGTAAAATTAGCCAAGTATGTTTCTAATTGATTGGAGCACTCGGCCTGTCCTTGATTGAGTCTATTATCGAACGTGGTTATCAGCTCGGCGATATTCATTGACAGGACACCGTACGGAAGGAGACCCGAAGCTAACAGAGCCTTCAGCATTTTCAGTACGGCGTTTATCGGCCCACTGATGTCCCCCGAAGAAGCGAAAACAAGTGCTTTCCGCCAGACTTCCAGCTTGACTGTTCTGTCCACGGCCACATCCATGAGTAGTCTTCGAATCCTGACAGAGTTCTCTCTTCTGGCTATCGCGGAGAGAACCGGTGCGGCAATAATAGAGTTTCTCAGAAGTTGCCAACGCTTCCGGTTATTTCTCAGGATCAACTCACCGTAGATGCTGTCTACAACGTTTGAAACTTCGCCCTTATGAGTCTGTTGACGCCTGAGTTGACTTACGAAAGCCAGCAACAGATCTTTCCCGGACGCATATTCAAAGGGAGAAAATTGTTCTATGACATCCAGCACATCCGTATTGTTCTGCTGAATCATGGAAAGAAACGCGATACCGTCTTTCGACTGAGAGATCATTCTATCTCGAGATATCAGTAGAGTGTAATTCAGAGTGTTGTTTTGAAAGAAGTTGGCGAACTCGACGGATCCTCGACATTCAGAGGGCCTCCGCAAGAATGGCAGCAACACGTTAGCGGCTATCAATGTCTCGTTTTGTAGGGACAGACTCGAGACGATGTTGGCGACCAACGCGTATGGATCGAAGGACATGTTGAAGCCGGTCAACTTGTTCTTGCCGTGCGATTTTAGGTGTTCGACGAGAAGCGCGACCGATTCTCTCACCTCCGTTGTCGCGTCGGGTATCCGCAGGTTCGCTAACATATACGCAATTAATTCAGAGCGCGGAGGGATGATCTTGTCGTGGATTAACGCTGCCGTTTCGCCGATAATCTTCGGCCAGGGTCCCTTGACGTCCTTGATTGGCACGCGATAGGTCAAGGGCGAAGTCGCTTCCTTCAGTTCTCTCACAGAGATCTTCTCCAATGGGTCGGCTTTTGGTGGTCCGAAAGTGGGTCTGTAGATCTCGTCGACGTCCAAAAAGCCCTCTGACAGGGTTCGCCGTATCAAAGATATCGCCGGCAGGAGATACTCGGGCAAGCGGTCCTCCATGGATCCAAGGATACTGTCTATTTGCTCCGCAATAGGTGCGTAAGTTATGGAAGGTAAGACGTCGAGACACTCGAGTAGCGAACCACCGTTTTTCAAGTAATCCTCGATGATTTTTACAGAGTGATGCATCTCGTAACTCTGTATCTGTGAAAAAAGTCAATGAGTGGAGAACGTGTAAATTCTGCCGTTGCGCCAAAATGAAGTAATTCAAGTTCTTAATTTAAAAACAGCAAATATTATTTATGTTAAATTAAACTAAATTTGACTTTATTTATGTTAGATAAAAATGAAATTAATACTACAGCATTATCAATCTTTACGGTTTGATGGAACCTATTTGTAATTTTTATTTTTTTATTTTTTTATTTTTTCGGAAATGCATTTTCAGCGTTCCTTTTCAAACGAGAATGTTTACGTTCTGTGTTTGGAAAACGAAACTTACAGGCAACTCGTGAAGAACTTTTCCGAGATTGTGCTTCAGTCGTGCAGCCGTTTTTAATTTTAACGTCAATTTTCTCTCCAGAGATGAGGGATGTCTCCCGGCATCGTCGAATGTTTTGGGGGAAAATTTCGCGAGGAGAAATCCGAATAAATAAATTAGTATTCCACAACGGAGCCACATATTCTCTGTATCGAGAGCTGATTTGATCGTACTGTCGATGGTGTCTAGTTGAAGGTATGTATAAAAGTATTGTTTGAACTTATGTGTACGTGCGCGATCGTAAATAACTTTTATTAAAGCGTACGAGTGCATACATTGATAGTGCGAATTGAATTCTCGATCAGGAACGGTATAAAGATTCGCGATTGCAGATGTGAGTAGTATTAATGATCCTGTCACGAAGCAATTTCTGCGATTCAACATTTCTTTCTTTTATCATTTTTTCTCCCCTTATAATTACTTGCAATATATCAAACAGAGTAATAAGATGTTCGAAAAAGAAGTCAATTTTTATTATAATATGTGTACTTCAAATATTTTTAATATATAAAATTGATGTAAAAAAAATACACATATAGATTATAGTTTAACTTTTTAGTTTAATTTTATAAGTTTGAACAATATTTTTGTACATATTAGATTGGTAAAACTTAAAAAAATCATTAGAATTATAATACATGTATGTACTTATATGTATTCTGAACACGGGGCTAGTTCTTGCATCATCGTATGTACAAAGTTAGCAACGCAAACAATATTTAAAAAAATCTTAGCCATTTCGTGAAGTTCTGTTACCAATCAAGGAAATACATTATAAATAATCAAGGAAAAACATAGTTTATAAATACTTAATTTTTATGAACAAATCTTAATATTTAACACAATTTCGAAATATTAATGACTATGATCATCAGCTTCATTTTTCCACCCAAAAAGAAATTATTATGCAGTTTGATTTTATAAGATTTAAATAATTTCATATACATGTTAGATTTTTTATTAGAAATTTAAGCTCTTAGAATTATATTTAATATATCTTTTGTCATGAGCAGAATTTCTGATAACATAAACGCAGCGATCATGATACATCATTACACGTAACGTGATACGATTTATTTTTAATTTTTAAAAAATCTCCACTTTATCTGTAAAAGTGTACTTTACTTCTGGTTTCTCTGTTTCTAAAATACTTATTATACCAATAATAATCGTATTAAAATGCCAACATACAGTATTTTGCTAATCGAAATACGGAAAATGTATCCTCACAAAATTAAGAATGGGACGCATAGCTTTTATCGTTTTAAATTGACCGCGCGGGAGACGAAGCGCCATATTAATTCCGTTTCCTTTCCAGAACACGGCCGACACGGGACGGATCGACTCCGGAACGAGTGGCGTCGCAAGTCGTTTATTTGGTAAGAATTATTTGATAATAATATCCATTAACATTGCATTTATTATTTACCGCAGTATCTATCTATCGCGTATCATATTCGGTGTTCAGATATTAATTATTCTTAAAAATAGTATTTCACGATACTTCAGCCGAAGATGTATCGCTCGGGCAATCACGAAAGTAATGGTAATATTTTCGAATATCGTGAATATCTACCTGAAATATTAATACATCTATTCGTAAAAATAGTAATCATAATAAATGCGAACATATAGTATTTGCTGTATTTCAAATACAGAAAATGCATTTTCGCGAAGTTAAGAACGGAATGCGTAGCGCTGCGTCACTTTTGTCGCATGAAGTTATCCGCGTGAGAAACTGCGCCTGCGCCATTAATTGCACTTTCATTTGCAGAACGCGGCGGACACGAACGGATCGGTCCCGAAACGAGTGGCGTCGCGATTCATTAATTGGTAAGGGAAAAACTTATATCAATCTTATTTTATTTCTTTACAATAACTATCGTGTAATATTCGGCATGCATATGTTACTAACTCGTTCGAACATAAGACCAAATGTTAGTAAAGGCTTGTTCGTGAAAGGTTAAGAGGCACTACCGCTGGCGCTGCTTTTTTGGCGCGCAAAGGTGATCGCGCGGTAAATCTTAGATGCATTCCATTGTACACATTTATTGTGTTGAAATATCGCGGACATCGAATGTATCGTAATTTTGACTACTTCTATTTTCCTGTCATGTAACAAGATTAAGTATGCGTTATGTATGAACAAAATTGAGAATGTCGCACAAAGTATGATACAGGGCGATCGTGGTATTCTAGAAACTATAATTGCGCTCAATTTTAACTAACAATTTATTTGTTTCAGTGAACAGATGTTGCCTGAGCATAAGTGAAAAGAGAGAGTTTTGACAACATGTACAATGATGAAGGAGAAGGCTTGATAACTCGAGAGGAAGGCAGGCCTAGAAGAGGCATCGTGCATCGGTGGAGCAACTTTGCGGTAAGCATTATTGCTTGTAAAATTAGTCATTTCTGTCTGTTCTGTCTTTTTTTCTGATTGTCGTTTTTTCAATAATTTAAATAATAATTATAGGAAAAGGATCAAATTTTAATTTTCTTTAATTTTCTAAATTTTCTACCTAAAACCTAAAAGTTTATAATAAATATTCAGAAGATCAAAGGTTTACGGATCAAAAAGTTTGTCCTTATAAAAATCTTTTGGAAGAACATATAATTATGAATATAATTATATAAATAATTATTTTAATAAATATTTATTTAAAAAGGACTTAAATAATGAAATTAAAATTTCTATGCGTGTAAAAATTATTTTTTAAATTATTGATTATTGAGTGAGCGTTACTTTAATTTAAATGTTATGATTGTATGTTATAGAATCGTCGTAGCTACGTGGCTGATATCTCCACTGTTGCGCATCGGTAGGTGAGTGATAAAAAACTTTCTTAATAAGGTAACGGATCTGTTAAAAATGTATAAATATATAATGACACTACTGAAAATATATTAGAAAATATCAAAATAAAACTATAAATATAAAACTTCATAGATCCATATTACCTTAAAATGGATGAACTATAAAAAATTATGATAAGAATAATTAATCTTGGACTTATTAATCTTTTATTATTGTTAATTTGATTATTAATGTGCTTGAAGCACAGGTATAACATACAGAGAGAAAATACAACTCACAAATATAAAGCTGTATTGTAAATAAAATATTAACATTTAAAAAATATAAAGTTTTTCTACAGATTTCTTTTTCTTACAAAAAGAATTAATATAAGATATTTATACATATAAAATTTTATCTTTAGAGTTAGGGAAAAAGGTATTAAATGAGTTAGACATGTGATTTCTTTAATCCCTCTCCCAAATATTGGTCCAAGATTAAACATTTTATAAATTGAGGCAAACAAATAATATGTGTAATATCTATAAATTTTTTTTTAAGTGTATATAAATACAAACATTCTTTTTTCTTTTAAAAACAAAAAATGCATATTTCAGTAACGTATATTACATCTGATTTATGTTATACATATGACAATATTATATATGACAATATATGACAATATGACAATATTATACATAACTAAACTAATTTTTTATTTTTATAAAACGCCAATTTATACATAATGATTTATAGTCAATCCATCTAATCAATTGACAAACGACTAGATTTATAATAAATAAAGCAAAATAATGCAATGCAAAGTTTTATAAATTGTTCGTCGCGGAACATAAAGTTTCTTGTTAATAAAGATATTTAAGTTTAAATTTATACATAAATATATATATTTAAATATATACATATATATAAATTTAAAATTAATACATTTTTAAATAAATATTGATACACATAATTTTAATTATGATAATAACTTAATATTAAATAATATAATAAGAAAGTACATATCTTGGCATGCAAAGTCATTAGCACAGGTATATTGTGCGATAAAATAAAAATGCCATCACGATATTAATTTTTTAATAGCTATATAAACTGCTATTTTAGACCTTTTAGATCTCACATTATTACTTCTGAATTTCTCACTTAATATAATTTTGAAATTATAAATTTGAAAGATTCAAGCAATTAACCAACTAAGATTGTATTGAAAAAATTGTATAGAAAGATTTCTATATATACATCATAGAGTTATAATTAATTATATGTATTATTAATTATAATGAAATTGAAATTATATGATGACTAATGTCGGATTACACAAGATCAATAGTTATATTTATATCAATTTACATATTTTATTTTATATTCATAATAAATACGAGTAAAACTCGGAACTTTAATCTTCACGTCGTCGTATATAAATACCGTAACTGAATACACTTTACATAAAAAGCTTGTCGATTAGCACATTTTACATTCTGAGGAGAATAACTAGGGTTACGTAGAAGAGATCTGCTGTTTAATCCAGGGTACGTATTTGGCCACGTCGACAAAGACGATGAATTTTGTGAGATCGCATAATGGTTCATTGCCAAGCACCGAACGCG
The DNA here is from genome assembly GCA_901521435.1 of Crematogaster levior. NCBI lineage: Eukaryota > Metazoa > Arthropoda > Insecta > Hymenoptera > Formicidae > Crematogaster > Crematogaster levior. The sequence continues at coordinate 833,457 of CABEGB010000557.1, read as the reverse complement.
AAACGACGCCCCGCAACTGGTAACGACGCGTGGTAGTGTCGAAAAGCACCAATCCACTCCCGCTGTCACCATTGCAAGGACCGCTGCCGTCTCGCATACCGGCGCAAAAGGTGCGGTTGGAGGTGAGAGAGACGAAACCCTTGTAGCTGAAGTGACAGGTGTCCTATAATTCATATGACAACATCGGGTCTTCATTATTTGCAGAATTTGATTCTAGCACGAGATCCATGTACATATATCCATGTATATGTATATAGTTTCCCGTATATAGATATCCCGATTTTGTTGTCATCAAAGTATCCTCACGTTTTAGACGTATTATTTTTAGATCTTTAGATTTTTAGATTTTAATCTTGCTTTCGATTGAAATTCAACTTATATATCGATCTAATAACAAAATTTACGGAAAGTAAAACAGCAGCTCTCGTAAAGGTTCTTACCAGACTCACTATCGGCATCACCGCCATTCGTGGTTCCTCGGTGTAACGATTACCATATTCGTCGTGGCCCCATCCCACGACATATCCACGCCTATTCTCGACATCCTGAAGATTGGCTGATTTGGACCACAGGCAAATAGGTCTGATGAAAGGGCTGAACTCGACGGGCGTCCTAAGGGTCAAAATCGCCAGGTCGGAGTCACCGGTACTCGTGTGTGCGTAGTCAGGATGGATTATGTAGCTCGCGACTTCTCGATTGACAGTTCCCCTTTCGCGAAACTGGCGCAATTTAAACCGCCCCAAAGCCACCTCGAACACGTTGGGGGGCATGGTATCGTTGCTAGCGAGACTTAATTTCAAACAATGTGCCGCTATAAAAAAATAAATGTATGAAATACATTTTTTGTAATACATATAATTCTCAAGAAAGATACAAAAAATCAAACAGTAAATATTTCAGAGATATTCTTGTATTTGCATACCTTATTAACAACCTGGAAATATTATGTCAAAATGTCTAAACACACACACACACACACACACACAAACAAACAATTAATTATAATAAATTTTTATATGCATTTCCCGATATTATTTCTCGATTTCAGATCAATCATGAATATTTATAAAATAGTATCTTACTACGCGAATATAAATAGGTATAAATAAATTTCTTATGATTCAAGAAAAGAAACAGAAAGAGAAATTCGTTTGATTTATGGAGAAAGTACTATTAAGATAAAATTTTATTTTAAATTAATATACCTGTTAAAACATGTCTTGTAGTCAAAATAGAACCAGCACACTGAAACTCATATCCATTTCTAACGACAAAAAGTGCCACCACCCACGGCCACTGGCCTGGCAACGTTTTCTGTCCGTTGGCGATCAAAAGATTGGTGGCCCCGCTGCTGCCGCTGATACCGCATTCATTGTCGTTATTATTATTATCGTTATTATTGTAATTGATATTATCGTGTTGGGGGATTAATTTAGCTGGAGTCGGCCTTAAGAATTTATTATTGTTATCGTTATTGTTTTGTGGGACTGATTGAGTCGGGGTTGGCCATAAGAATATGTTGTTGTTATTAGTATATTGTGGAGTTAGTTGAGTCGAACTCGGCCTCAGAAATATATTATTATTGCTGTATTGTGGTTGGCCCGGGTTCACATTCAAAAATATGTTGTTGCCAAATCCTTGAGAGCGAGTAGTAGTGCGCTTCGGCTGCGTTGGTCTCGGTGTCGAGTTTTGACCCGATAGAATCGGTTGAGAATTGTACGAAAGCATGTTCGGCAGATACAGAGTATGTTCCAACGTGATAGTAGTTACAATACTTCCTATTGCTGAAACATAACAATGTTATTCAAACTACACGTTTTTAGAGCAAGAAAATTTCGATTGTTTTAATGAGATTTATTTTTCATATCATCTTAGAAATTATAAATAATTGAATACAAAAAATTAATTTGACTCGAAAGAATAGAAGTCTGTGATTTCTTATTCCTGTATATCGTCAAACATTTAACATTTATATTGCCCTTTAAACAAATACTTACCATCGGGGCCCGAACAATATTGTGCACCGTTGAACCATATCCCAGACAATGTCGGAATCGGATAGCGTAAGGGAAAATAAAGATAATAAGACAAATGCCTGCCCTGTTGAACAGCTTGAGCAGATTCCTCTTTCGATCGTGTCAATTCTAGTCGACCGACATATGTCTGAAACACATGATCGATGATTAAACTATTTTATTAGTAGAACATGCTATCAGATAAATCAAATATAAAAATTTAAACAAAACAAAATTTTTAACCCTTAGTCCCGACTCATGGGTCGTTTTCGACCCAAGCGAAATTTCAAAGTGCTGTAAGGTACCTCCATTTCTTAATAACAAACTATATAAAAAAATAATTTTTATCGAAATATTATGATTGGGACTTCAAGTTGAAGGTTGAAAGAAGCTCCATGAATTTTTTCAGATTTTTTAAAGCGTTTTTACTGATCCAAATAACGCAAAGACGCAAACGACCCATGAGTCGGGATTAAAGGTGCCGAAAAGAACCGTCGGGACTAAGGGTTAAATTATTTCTTAATCATTCATTTTTAATTACTAAAATCATAAAAGTATATATATTAGACTTTGTTTTTTTAATATTCGTAGATATGTCAAAAAATTATTTATAGTTTAAAATATATAGGAAATAATCTACTTTCTTAAAACAAATTTTTTACTATATTTACTAATTTTTTTACTATATACTTGATATATTTTTAAGTGTATCTTCCCTTTTAAGATAGTCTTTAAAAGAATTTTTTTCTCTGAGACAGTAGTTATAGAAACAGTACGATTTTAACTAATCAAATTTTGCTTTAGAAATGCTTAAAAAAATTTTGGTTATAGTTAAATTCAATGTGCTTATTAGAAATCTTGTATTAACGACAGATTTATATGTACAAATTTCTCTTCTATTATCAATAATGTAAAAAAAGGATTCTTACCGTAGGCAACCGAGCGACAACTTTTAAAATTACTCTCAAATGAAGTTCACCAGTTTTTGGTGGAGATTGGATTTCGATCTGTCCTATCGTTTCATCAGTTCCAGGTCTGGTTGTATACGTAAAATATTGTGGACATGGAGATTGCTGTCCTTGTATTAGTGTGGAAAGCAATTGCAGCAGCAACGCGATCAAAATACAAATCTTAGCCATCTCACAAAGCTCTATCACAAACATAACAAAATACATGATTATAAATGTTCACTTTTATAAATCGTTCTTAATATTTTATTTCACAAAATTTCGAAATAACTATCATTAATTAAAATGATCATCGGTAGCTTTATGAATATTTCCATTTAAAAAGAAACTTTGTGACGGTCTTGAAAAAATTTTTTTAAATCAGTAACATTGTTTAAAAAAATTTTGGAATACGATAAATTTATTATGCAAATGCGATCTTATAATTGATATTTATATTATTCATATCCATACATTTATTTATAGTACGTCAAATTTTTATATGTCGATAAGATTAGAGAACAAGATTTCGATACATTAGTAGTGCAAAATGATTTATTACTATTTATCACAAGCGAACGAGGAAAATAGAACAGATAACCTCGAATACATTTTACAAATAAAATGTCAAATATGAACTCATCATTCAAACATAATGTAATACAATGTGTTCAACAAAAGCATTTAACGAACAGGACAATACTCCGACTTTTTCACAAATGAAAACTTTGTTCCATTAATATTTTGAACTTCTTATATTATACTTTTTTTTTACTATTTTTTAATATGTAATTACATTAAATAATTTAATTAGAACATTAAAACGGGGATACAGAGTTAATTCCTATAATTTAATCTCTAATTTAATTGCATATCCATTTTTTATAACAAAGCTTATCGTAAGCTTTTTGTACCAACAATATTTTGCTTGTACTAAAATAATTTTTATTAATGCAAAAATATTTTCTTGACTAAAACATTTTAATGAACTGATATGTACACTAAATGCGCACTAGATGCCTATTACTGAACACTGTATTTATACTCGTTACGATAACCCTTGAAAGATCAAACGTATGTCAATACATTACGAGTGCATCAGCTCAGATATATATATTATTTTGTTTTTATAACTTTATTTAGTTTCTAATTTGTATGAGCATTTAAAATTAATCTATTGTATGTTTGAAAGATTGTTTCTCTAATTATGTTTGATCTGTTAGTTTAACAATCTTGTTAAGCAACTAGCTTCAAACAAAAAAGAGCTTTTAACTATTCAGGAAAGAGAAATTATTAAGTAAATCTACATTAAAACTCAAATGAAATGGCGAATACTCATTCATATTAGTAAATAGAAAGTTGTGATGTAGTGACGAGTAGCGTATAGAGTCGATAGCAAATGTGTGCGATATACATATATATCCAATGAGGCAGATAATGAAAATGAGAATTTTAATAGCAACTCACTTTTTCATCAATTTGATAACGTTTTTGTTGAAAAACACTGTAGGTTCTCTTTAGAGATAAAAAGATATCAACTCTGGATAGTAAACAGATTTATTTAAATCACATTTCCAGTCATGTTCACGGTGATTATGCTTAGAAAAAGAACGATTCTATAAAATCTAACACGAATCTGTGTGTAAATCAGAGTATCTTTAACATTCCACATATTCATCTTGCACCTTGATCATTCAGCAGTTGTAGAATTGGTAGAATAACGAATAATGTATAACATGACCGCTTCACGTTATACATTGTTACTCTCAAATGGATTTCAAATTTTAAAAGGAATTAATGCGATTAACTTGTCTACCTTCACTTTAATACTCTTTCTTATATTTCTTTACTGTCAGTATTGGTACCAATTGTCTCTCGTGTTTTTATTAGAACACTGTAATGTATTGTTTTAATGTCCACTAGAATGTCTTATGCGTGTCAAGTTATATTTCTTCAGTGTCTTCTCGTTCACGTATTCTTAGTTATTTATGTACTATTTATTCCTATTTATTCCCGAGGCATTTTTGGTGAACCACTCTGAAGCGTTTCTTGATAGATCGCAATCCTTAACTCCTGTTCAGCGTGCTAATTCTTGGAGCCGCTCCCATAGTATCACTGAACCTTCACTGACCAGTTCTCTACCGAAACACGTTTACAATTTCCGCGTTGAAGACGCGTTCGTGCGCGCGGATGGTACAGTAGTGGGGTACCATAAGTCGAGAAGATCATGAGTTGGGTCATATCATTCAACTTGTCCGAAGTAGCATACAGAACATTGTAGGTTGACGAACGCAACGAGGAAAAGAAGAGATGAACGTGCTTCGAGTATCCTCTCCTCCTGAACAATATACACAAAAAGGAAGAAAACTGGGGAATCCGCGGACGCACGTCCGGTGAGTCACGGCCAGCTCCGCGTGTCGTTTCGCCATCATCACGACTATGATTAAAGTTAAACCGAAGACTTATTAGTGTACTTCTCGATGACGCGCGTATCTAGTTATGCAAGCGTGCGCTTGAAAAAATCACTGCCATGCAATAATTCTTTTTTATTTTTTCCTTCTTTTACGTTTCTTCTTTATTTTTTGCTTGTTCTTCTCTCACACCTGTGTCTAATCGGTGTAGTAATGTAAAGTTTCGTCTGTAATCAATCAGAAGATTAAAATCTTCAGTTAATCACATTCTTTTCAAACTGCATGGTCTACAAGAACAAGACTTTTACTTAATATTTTTCCTTCCTTTAAATATTCTTAATATTTTTTTCAAGCTTGTTTTAAACGAACAAATTTTACTTCTTCTCTATATGGTTATTGTCTTATCTTCAAGAAAATCGAGAAAATATTGTGTTCAGTTTTTGAGAGAAAAAATTGCACTTGAGAATACAAAACGGAAAACGTGTTGTATATTTTGTATATTTTTTTTGGAATTGCCCACCTCAAACTCGTTTGCAGCAAGCATCGCTAAAGAAAAGAAGAACAAGAAAAGTAAAATGCTCTGTGTCAACAATGTGAATATAAGTGGTTTAATGGATCGAGAAATATAATACCAAAGAATCCAGAGACACGTCACTAAAACGCGTTATGTGGCGTAATGTATACCACAAAAAATTAATAAACGAAGAGATCCTGTCATCACAGAAACCCTTTATTGTACTTCACTGTACAATAAAAGTATAAAAATAGCAACCAAGAAGAAATAAATCAATCGAAATACAACTCTACAATTATAAAGTAATAATATTACTCTTTATAGTTATATTAATAATTTTACATAACTTTATTTCAATAGCAAAATTTTTAATAATTTTAAATCTTACGAGTTAATCTTAAATCTTACAAGTTAATTCCTTTGAGCAATTCTTGTGCTGTAAATTCAATTTTTAAGTTTTATTACTCAATTTAAAAAATGTACTATATAAATCATATAATTGATCAAAAAGATTTTTGTCTGTTTCCTTGGAATATGTGTATGTTTGTGTGAGGCAATAACCAAACTAAAGTTAACGGGAATAACCGAAACTACAACTTGATTTATACTAAAGAAATTAATGCATTTGCAACTTGTTTGCATACATGATTCGCCTTTAAATTACGTTAATTAGGTGAATTACATCTGTTTACTTGTTTGCCTCGAACACAAAAATAGAATGTAAGATAATGTTTCGATAGCCTAATAATGAATATACAATAGAAGTAGAACGGTAAGTTCATTTGTTTGTAGGCTACATACATAATTTTTAATAAAAATTATCTGGAAAGACATTGAATTGCATATTCAGAAGAAAAACTAAATTAAAAATGTCTCTAGAAATATCATGTAGCATCTCCTTTTTACATAGCAATTTATTGTTTTACATATAACATTATTAATAAAAATGTGATTAATCGATCTAATAATTTCGATTATAATGTAACATTTTTAAAAATTTTCTATAATTTTTCAACAATGTTACCTAAAATTTCAGATTTTTATCAAATATAAATATTACTTTGATTGTAAATTTAGTTTATATTCACGTTCCTTATTGACGTCACCATTCACACATTTCGCACCACAATGTAGATAACATACGTCATTGTGTCTGTCAATTAATGTTCTTGGAAAGGACTTTTACAAATTGCATATTTAAAAAATTGCATATTGGGTTTATATAGATTTTACTTGGCAGAATGATGTTCCTAAGAATTTCACAAAACATACAATTTTCTCATTAAACTGTATTCATTTAATTAATGCAGATCAGCGCTAAGTCAGTAAAAGAATCACTAGTTTTATTTGTATGATAAGCTGATCGGGGTTTTCCCATACATAATAATGTGTATATATAGTAATGTTGATAATCAAAGAAGTCGCAACAAGGAATATAAAGTGTGTAACCATATTTAACAATATTTCGCATTTTAATAATCGATCAGATATTCTTGTTAAAAGAATTGCAAGATTTTCAAAGATTTTAAATTAAAGCTTAAAAAATATAACTAGAAACTGTTTACCAATCCACAATTTTGTATCTCTTGCCATTTTAAATTTTTTACACGCAACATCATTTGTTTATTAAAAATATTTCATGACTATTATAATATTATTTTATAACATTCCGAAAAACTAAATATATAAATATACAAAGAATCGCTCTTCTCTCTAGACGGTCAGTTTATTAATAGTAATCACAACGTTTAGGGCTTCAGGTTTAGGCCCTTCTCAAGTCAAGAATGTTACATTTAATAATGTGGAATGGATAACGCTAATATCGATCTTATTGACATTGCGCCCAAATTACATCAATCTTGAAGCTATTGGAATCACAAATATTAGTAAATGAACACACAGAAATATACATAATAACTCAATAAATAAAAAACTTACAGATTATGTGCTTCATACAATTAAATCCAGTAAATAACGAAACAGCGACATTACTTCGTATAGATCACGTTACGATATAAGGGCATTTCGTACAAGTACGTTAGAAATATACAATCAAAAGAATAAATTCAGGTGACGGGAGTAAAAAGATAAACAACAAATAATAAATATACATAGATGTCAACTTGTCCGTGATAAAAACATATAACGTTGTGGTATAGTTAAAAGAATGTGTCAGTCGAACGGTAAAATACTAAGTATCATATTTAAAAAACAAAATAAATAAAATAATAAATAGAATAAATAAATAAATAAAAATAAAAAAAAAAATTATGCAGGTTGATGCGGAGACTAAATAATCTCGATCACTTTATCACAAACCGCTGTAAGCTTTTCCGTATCACTCTGCAAATTCAAAGTGTTATCGTATTTCTTTATGAAAAGCATTTCGACAATCTCTCTCTTTTTAGTGTTCGGTTCTTTATGCAGAATTACAGGTTTTTCTCAATCAAAATCATAAGACTGTGAGATGTTTCCATTCCACATTATCAAATGTAACATTCTTCACTTGAGAAGGGCCTAAACCTGAGATCTAAGAGCCTAAACCCGGAACGTTGTGATTACTATTAATAAACTGGCCAGATGGGTCAAAGATATTGAAGCTTTGTTAATTAGATTGCATAGTGGAATAACTTTTTCATCATTTTAGTGAAATCTCTCTAGAATTATTTATTTTATAGAGAATTCACTGAATCAAATATCTCGTTTCTAATGATTTCTAAATGACACTCATATCGAATCGCGACTTTATCCTGAAAAATTTCCGCAGATTAGTAATTGTAAGACGTAAATATAGAAGAATCGTTACAATGAGATATCCGTGGAATATTTGCACCTGGAACATATCTTACGTTTAAAAAAATAATCGCAAATTAATACGTAACTTTTATAATATTTATTAATATTTTAAAGCATATTAACTTGAAATTCTTCTTAATATACCTATATAAGCAATTTTTGTGTAAATTTTGCAAGTTGAAACACTTTTTGTATATTTATTTAATTATTTTTTGGCATTAATTATTGGCTTATACGCTTCTATTGTCTGCGCTGATTCTAAGAACATCGTGCGGAAGAAACGACCGTAAATAATCAGATATTTCTTGTGTTTATAGTCAATGTGTATTCAATCATTTTACAAAATTTATACGATTTCTCGTTATAATGTATCATCTTCGCAATTATAGAGATATGAAAATAGAAATGATTTAATAGTACGGACAAATATCTCGGCATAGTAATCAGTGGACAATGGTTATTTTTTTCTCTATATAAACCTTTGTGTGTATATGTGTGTGTGCGTGCGTGTGTGTATTTATTATTTGGTATATATATATATATATATTTATTTATTTATTTATTTATTATATTTTTATGCTTTTGTATTACATATTATATATTTTAATAATTCTATATATTAATGTTAATACTTCATAAATTATAACGAAGGGAAGACATAGATTTACAATTTTAAACACATAGAACATCCTTGAGCAACGATTTGTGGATATAGTATTAGTAGTATACTGATATGTACCAACAATGGTTTACCAACAGAGGTAGATGTGGCTATGTAGTTTATATCCACTTTCTCACAGTTGGCAGTAGTATACAGGAAATTTAATGATCTTATGAAATGGACCGATGTGGCTTTTCACAAGCTGAGTTTCTTTTTAATATTTTTCAAAATAGAAATGATACAATGTAACAAAAATAATTAAGGAAAATCTGTTCAGAAATTCGTTCGTAACATTAATTATTTAAATTATAAAAATTTATATAGTTTAAATGCATTAATTTTATATATACAATAATTTTAAATTCTAATGTTTTTTTCCTTGTATCTTATTTATTATCTCCAATTAAAAATTTAACAATTTATATTTATGAAACATTATATTTCAGATTAATTTTAAAGAAAAAGAGAATTTATTTATATAAGATAATAGATATGTACATTGTATCAGTTATATATTGTATATGCAATCAAAACAGCGCGATAATATTGGTTAAATAATATTGCCTGATATAGATTATTTAAATAATCGGGGATATTATTAATACCTCGGGCAATATTTTTTAAACAATTCATTACTCCGCGTGAGTCATTATTTCATTCAATATATAGGAAATCTAAGCAAATCTGTTCAATTCCTGCCAATCCATCATCAGATTGCGTTTGATAGATTTGTTTATTTTCTATCAATTATGTTGACAGATCTATTCGATTTCTGTCAGCAGCTTAATAACAGATTTTGTTTGACTTCTGTTAACATTTTGCAGAATTTTATCGAAGATAATAGATCCTATATCAATTCTGCCTTTCTTCAGAATCTGTAACAGACACTTGGCAAAATTTATTTTCAACACTTGATTATCTAAAAAACTGTCAACATATTGTGAACATTTTACCTATTGGATATAATAAATGAGTTTCTCTTTTTATTTGTACCATAAAACTTTTAGCTTGAAATTTGACAACATTTTTAGGTAGAATTTGACAGCGAAAAATAAATTAAGGCAAGTTATTAGACAAGTGAGATAAAGAAATCGATTTGCAGGAAACACACAAACATAGTCAATCATCAAGTTTTTCGGAAGTCGTGCGGAGAAGAAACAGAAGATATACCTGTGGTCCACCCTACGTTAAGTAAGAATGCGCAAAAGGATTCCGAAGTACGTACATAGGGCGAACGTTTTATTACAGTTTTCATCCGCAGATTAGCCCCTTTGGAACCATCGATACTCGAGAATCGAGATTCCGGCAGTTTATAGCCCCCTCATAAAATCTATTTGGTGTTTCCGACTTGGGCCGACTGGACTCAGGCAAGAGTCGAACAAAAAGGTACCTTTACGTTGGCGTAGACCCGTGGAATTTCCAAGTATACACGCTACGTGTAAAGCCTATGTTACGTGTCTCCAATTACGCGCAGGTTGCCGACCGGGTGTCCTTTCCTTTCAGAATTTAATCCTTGAAGATTCCAAAGGATGACGCCGATGCACATATCTCAAGTCTAGTCTCTACCCCACCCGGTTTTCCTTCCGTTATCTTTGACGCCGTGTTTTCACGTGCATTCTGCGAATATCATGACAGTCCCTACGACCTTTTGTAGTCTCTTCGCGTCCCGAAAAATATGGCAGAGGTTTCTGCCTCCGTATCTCTCCTCAATGCGACACAATGGTGGGCAGATGTGCCACAAACGTAGGACTCTTTCGTATTTTTTTATATATATTGCAAAACTTAATAATTGTAACTCATAATTTCAACATCAAAGATGTATAATAAATATTTGAGGATCTCAAACATATTCTTATGATTTAAATTATATGCAAACGTTTTAAGATTTGTAACATACAATTAATTTTCCTCGTATTTTCTTATCCACATAAATAATTTCGTTAAATGTCATATTAACACCTTTCAGCATAATAATGAATAAAACATGACTACACCCCACAATCTATATTCATTCTTGTTTAAACTTCGTGGTTTTAAAATGAACAACAAACCAGCCTTTGTCGGCACGATTCGTTGAATAAATTTAATCTGAATGTCTCCTTTTTGGCTGAACCTAATGTTATTTTCGATACGGCATGCGTGATACATAAAACATACAACATTAAATTGTTATTAATGTTTCCTAGAATACTACAGCATGTAAATGAGTAAAAATCACACTCTCATCAAAATCTAGATTACGAAATTTTATGAGACACGATATCGTTTATGTATTTGTGATATTTCTGTCTAGACGCGTTAAAAAATATCAATCACGATGACTCCTTTACTGCAGTCATCCTTGACAAATAAGTTCGAATGGAAACACAGCGATGCAAAATTCTGATGTATCTTCGCTTTGAATATCGTCCGCAATGACTTTCCTTTATATTCCTCTTTCGTTAAAACAATGATACATCGTCGATGGCGAGGTATTATATCGAACCCTCGTATAATTGACACTAGCAATAATTGGAACATAGATATAGTTATGCACAGCAGGTCCATTAATTCTCCGCAGTACTCATTTCTCATTCCGTCGGGCGCAATCGTCAGATTCATTCGAGACCTTGCACATTGCATTGTTTGTTAACGAAATTATTCTGACACAGATAGAGCAAAACATAGCTATATATAAAATAGTTATACAAAATATATATTAAATACTTATATATTTATTTATTGTATGTATTTTTTATATATTTTATTATTTATTTCAAATATTTTTGATAACTATATTATATATTTGAAAAATATATTTCTGTTAAAAAATTAAAATGAAAATCAGCTCTCGATATTGTTGAGAAAAAAATCTTCATTTATTAACGATATTATTTGCGATCGAAAGTAGAACATAGCTCGTAAGTTCGAGAATTTTTGAAATATGATTTATTTTATCTTAAAAATTTTTTTCCAATTTTTCATGTTGCTATACATTATTATATATAAAAACAATTTACATAAATTCAGTACTATTTGGAAGACCGTTTGAAATCTACATTAATTTTGCTTTATCGTAAATTCGTTTTCTAATTTTAAAAAGAACGTGATGTAGATTTTATTTCTTTGTGTCAAAAAAGAATCACGCACTGAAATGTGTAAAAAAAATTGCATTTTTCTTTGTTTGTTCCTCGCATGTGGTTTTTACCATTATTTATCATGAAACGCAATCACATCAAATAATTTTATTAAAACTATTATCCCATGATTGCGAAAATCGTGTTTACGGAGCAAACTTTCAAGAGACTTTTCGCCGTCGGGAAGAAATCATCGGACTCGAGTTGTGTCGCATAAACCGCAAAGTTCTCAGTTCGCCGCGACAAACCAGCTCGATTGCGTCGAAGTGTCGGGGGTTGGTTTCAGGGAAGAGGAGAGGAAAAGAAGGGGGACAGGGTGGACTGGGGTCGGACATCGATCTGGTAGTTAACTTCAGTGCCCCCGCGGGACTCGTTGCCACCTTCGTCTGTGCTCGCGGTCTGTGGATGGGGTGGACCCGGAACGGGGAGGTGATTCGCGTGCTCGCATTACGCGTTTTTACGTTTGTGTTTACCGCACGATGTCTAACGAGACTCGTTCGCGCCCACATCTCCGCCGTGGAGCGACAAACAATTCACTAAAGGGTACACTCTGCATCCCATAATTCCTAAATCGGGATTAGACCAGCAGTGTGAATTGGATAATGTCGGCCTGACCGCTTACGGTCTACATCCGATTTTTAAGACATGAGAAAAACGCGATTAGCTAACATTTTCACTATCATTTCGTATTGATATATCATTTTATGTTATTAGTATTATTCCGATTATTATTTAAGTAATACTTATATATTTTGAATTATATTCAAAATATCAATTTTGAATTATATAATTATATGATATTATAGATTGTCTAAAGTGAATTCGACGTTAAACTAATTTACTGTGATTGATGCTCCATTATTATCTGCTCTTTTATTCTCGCGATTTGCTATTTCGAGAAATTTCGTATATAATATTGATCATGTTGTCTGACTGTTATCTGTTACCAAAACCTTATACCAATTATTCGTGTTCTTTACTGTTACCTTTTTGTAATCTGTCCTTCGTTTTGGACAAATCTGTCCTTCGTTTAGATGAATGATGTCGTTTTTATTTGTTTCTTAATAGTTTGCTTTAATTAATTAGATTTTTTCTCTCATGGTAATTCTATCTTTGTGTTGATGAAGACTCTGTGAAGTTAAAATGTTCATGGTATTTATTTTGATCATAATAAATTTAATTGTTTATTTTGAATACATCCTTATGTTGGCTCGTGTTTGGCTTTTGACTCTTTCCTTCTTTTATTCTTGTTTGCTTCTAATGATTTTCTATATAAAATGTATACATGCAAATAAGAAATTAATCTTATTTAATTCTCTAATTAAAGAGAAATCTTATTCTTATATTTTTAATCTTAAGATATGAACACTGTATCTCTTCCGTATAATATTACAATATATGGACCATAATTTTTGTAACGTTTGCATTTGTAAAAAGCAACTCAACATGAAAATTCGTATAAAGATGATTAAATTAATTCACAAGAAGTTATTTGAAGATGTGATGAAGATCTGAATATAGCGCATTATTACGCTTTTTAATAATTATCTAAAAACAATCAGAAAATAACGCGCTATCTTTTTGCTCCGGACTGTACGTAATGTTCGAATCCATAATTTATTCGCGAAGCGATCATATTCGATATCAAACAAATGAAGTTATCTCTATGATAATCAGTCGTTGAGAGTCGATGGATCGTTTTATTTTTCGATTATTCTATAAATCTTTCAGCATCTATTTTAGTCGACTCCGACTAAATGAATGATATTAAGAAATGGGAAATAAACAAACAATTTAATTTTAATAATTCATTGAAAAATACGAAAAAAACAATTTAAATCACATATCGGATTTTAAAAAGTCCGGTAACATTATCCAAAGTTACAATTTGTATACCCGTTAGCGAATGTTTTAGAGGTCCTTGCCGATGTTTTTCTTCAGTTTCTTAGCAACGTTTCTTAACACCTTCAAAATCTGCCAAACAATCAGTACTATGTCGACCGTGAAGTAATAAACACATGTCATCGGACACATTCTCACATTGTTCTTTGTCTCAGTGTTATCCTCACATCGCGGAATTTCAAGCATTTTACATTCGTTCACGAAACGACACATCAAGTTAATTTTTACAAGAAGCGGTTTTTTTTCAATCGCGAAGAGGTTTGGTGCGCAAAGAAAAAGGCAAGTACGCATGACCGATCTCGAAATTGTTGTTCAGTTTATGTCGCGTTTTAAGTTCGAGCTCTCACGTCGCGACTTTTTACAGATTCTTCCACGTCTTTTTACGTGTGCGAGCTGCGGTCCTCTTTGCGTGTATTTGCATTGAACATGCGGATCGAGCGACGGAGATGTCGCACATCCAAATCGTTTCGGTATTCATCTCATCTCTCTACATGTATGTATTTTTTATTTATTATTATATATCACACGAGACGGAAATACTGGGCAAGTATCGAGCTCCGGTAGAAATAGCAGGCACGAAATCGCGGCAGCAAATCGATTGAAAAAGTTTCCACATAGGTAAAATATAATATTCAAATATAACGGTTAAAGAACATGTCGCGTCCGCCATGATGGTTAACGTGGCGTCGAACCATCTTTCTCAACCGAAAATTCATCGCGCGCGGTTGGCGGCGACCTGATACCATCTTGAGCTCACAATCACGCTCACAAATATGAAAAAATAGGTCTGAAACAACGGTCGATCATATTGTGTGTATCGAATAATATCAAGAAAGCAAGAAGCAATTACATGGCGATCAAATGAGTTAATTATTTTTTTCCAAAGCAAAGCATCAAGGTATTAGTAAAATTGTTTAAATGATAGATGATTTGTCAAGATTAAAAGATATATAATTTATTATTGACAAAGAGGTGGCTCGGACAATTGAAAATTCCACTTAGTTTCATTGCGGGAATATGTAACTATTTACAAAAAAATTATATTATTACAATACATATGTTATTATTATAAAATACTGGACAGAAATGAATCACATTTCTATAAATATTATATTAACAATATCACTTTGTATTTAAAAAATGAATTAAAAATGCAGGATATTTTCGTCCACGAAAAAGGCATTATTATAACAATATAATCCAAAAATGATGGACAATTTTTGGATTGCAGCAATAAAAAATATTCTTATAGATAAAAAAGATTATAACAGATAAGATTTATTCTTAACTATTATATCGTCGATTTATATCGGAGATTTAAATATTACATTGTTTACTTTTTTCTCACGTTATAAAACAATGAACAATATTATCTACTAATTTTTACAATTATGGAGACAGCATTCCATCGATGCAATCACCATTTTTGTTGTGTAAATATTCACTATAAGAAATATACGAAAAGTCTAGGGAAAATATAGACTTCGCGGATGTTATCGTAATATTCAAGCAACATTTGCTTTGCTATTAACAAATGTAACACTATTATGCCATTATATTAAAGTATCGAATTAGAGAAATATTTAATAATTATCCTCATATCGACATTATCCATTATTCGATCTATACTTTATCTTAAGGCACATATCCCTCTTAATTTTATAATTTACATTTTCATTTCATTTACAGCACGTTTATATACAAATACGTATTTACAATATATTAAAAAGTGTTATTTTTCATAGGTAACGCCTAAAATCGTGGCAAACCCGATCGTCGCATATAAATGACAGCAATGACTGCTATTTTATTATTTTTTTCCCTCTCGTTTATAGTTATTATATTATATTATATTATGAAGATATCGAAGCTGAGTCCACTTATCGACTTTTACCCGATGACGATAAAAAAAGACGGTACTCAATATAATAAATCGCATGGAATTACAATGAAACGGTATGATCGTTGTTTGTTAACCGTGGTTTGGTACTGGTTTGTTAAAAAAAAAAAAAAGTGCTTTTGCACGCGCGGATAATGTCGATACAGAAAACTAACGATCAATCACAACAAACGGAAGAAAGAGTAATTTGTGTGATGTTATGCGCACTTTTCATCTATACCTAACATGTACACGTTCCATCGCCACGTGTACATAATGTGCACCTTCCGGTTTACATTTACGAACGCCGTAAATTACGTTGACTAGTGATATACAAGTGATATCCAAAATTTTCGAGCATCCAGCGTTCGATTCCGATCTCTTTGATTTGAATTGAATCCGAGTTCAATTAACTCTTTAGCTGTGTGTGAATGCTTTACACACTTTTATTATATATAAAATAATATATATTTCATATTTTGATATATATTTATTCATATATATAATAATATGCGTGCATAGATCGAGTAGAAATTGAAACAATTGCAGTAAAGGCAAGTGAAATTTACGACACTTCTCGCGGTTAATTTACGACGTCGTTTTGTGCCGATGGAGATAATAAATCCGTGCAATGTCATAATTGCGGTGTATTTTTTTCTCTGTAAATTACTTACAAAGAAGATCTTTTGCATGCCGTAGTTAAAGAGTTAATAGATTTGTTGGATAACTCGATTATTTTCGGATACTACTATTCCTATCTTAAAGTTAACGTCAGATTATGCGCGTAATTCTTGGTTCGCGCAGACGATTGGATCTCCCTATTATCGGGATAGTCAAACAACTTTCTATTTTTAACGTTTCTCCTCAATCCCCCCTAATATCCAGGTACAATTACGAAACACGATCGTGTAATAGGCTGCATGAACACCTAGATACACGATACGAACGTACGTTTAGAGTCTATTCGGAATCACCAAGTGCGAAGGCATCCATGCAGTCCACATTCGACATTCCCTTCCGACTCTTACGGAATTAATGAACGTAGAACGTAAAATATCGTAGCACGACCGTCATATTAACGGGGATCGCTGTGGACGTGAACCCGACGAGATTAGTGAGATCAAAGCGTTTCTCCACGATCTGTAATCCACGAACGATCACGTTTAATAACAGTCGTTTATCACAGGCCGTTGTGTATCATATGCGAACTACACTTAATTACCTTTATGCGTCTTAATTATTTTACGCGGTTGTCCAGTCGCTTGTCTGTTTGCGAACCCTTTGTACGTTGTGTTCAAAGTGACACAGACGATGAATACCTCACCGTCCCGCTTCCATCGTCCCACTTCGTGAGCCATTCAACTTCCTGGAAGTTCGGGAAATTCCCGGCAGCGGATCCCTTTTACATTGAATTAGAGTGGCCCGGGTATTGCATAGGCAGTGTCGTGGACAGAGACGTAGGCTGCGATGTAGATTGCGACGTGGGCAGAGAGGTAGGCAATGTGGGTAGAGATGTCGATGTCGTCGACGTTGCTGAAAGAGGTGCGGAGGAGGTGTTCTCGTTAGCCTGCATCAGACCGCCCAGCATCCCACCCATTTCCGTGCCGGCGGTGGCATAACCCATGATTCCTCCAGCCATCGCCTCCATCGTTGTGGGGGCAACCGCCGCCACAACGTCTTGCGTTCTCATCTGCCGCTCTCTCGATTGCTCTTGCTGCTTTTTCAACAGCTTTCGCTCTTTCGCCCGTCGGTTTTGAAACCAGATTTTTATCTGTAAAAATGACAGTTACTTTAGGCGACCCTCCCACATAGTAATTCGAGGATTTTTACTGATAATGGACATGATTTACCTGGCGCTCCGTGAGACCGAGCTGAACCGCGAGGTCCGCCTTGCGTTTAATAGTGGTATAGTGATTCATATGAAATTCTTTCTCTAGTTCTAGTCTTTGATAGTCCGTATAGACCACTCGGTATTTGTCTTTTGTGCGAGTCTTCCCTGAAAAAAAGACAGATAACGGTCGGTTATTACGCGGTTAATATCTATCGTGCTGATTCTCTTGTCAATAATACGTTAAAGAGATAACGTTTTCAGCGAGCACGTATATTGCGTGGCGACATTAATAAAGTAAAGGGTGTTCGTAATTAATTTCACGTTGAACTAGGAAATGTGAGAGGCAATTTGCTTTAGCCATTCTGCAAGCACATCTACACTTATAATATGATTAATTATCTATATATTTATAATATGAATAACTGCCTGTCAATTTTATAACTGCGAATATCATAAATATAGTACAATCCAACATATCCAATATATTAATAATAGAGTGAAAAAACAATGAAAGAAAAATATGAGAAAAAACAGTCATGTAAATTTTAACCAAAAATGTTCAAATTGCAGTGAGTAAATCGTTTCGTTAAGATTTTGCCCAAATATGTTATTAATGAAGAATGAAATATTAACTTCAAGTAATATTAATTATACATATTAAAATAGTATTTATCTCATCTAAATTGTGTTTAGCACAAATTTATTCCAATACTGATATTTATATGAATTACATTTAATATAAATAAATAAGTTACAAGAAAGTTTGAAATAGTGATGTGAGAACAGCCGCATTTATAATTTATAGTAATTATTTCTTTCATTGTCAGTGAAATTGATTATCTTAGAGCAGCAATAGTGTGAAATGATTATTAAAATATAAAAACAAAATATATGGCAATTGAAAAAGAGAATTGTACATCATTAATATATTATATATTGCTTTTCACAGTATTCATATCGTATCTCAAAATTAATTTTACTTTCAAATATTAAAAATTTTTAATAGAATATCAATAGACAGAACATATTAAATATCACATTAATAGCTTGCGTTTAAAATGATTATAATCATGCTTTAGACACATAAAAATTGTGAGAAGCTATGGAAAGAAAATAAGGAAAATAATTAAACTTCTAATGATTAATTTATATTTTACGGTAATCATAATCATTACAAGTAAAAAAAGATAATATATACACACTTATACACACACATGTACAATAGCGGTAGCTGAAGCAACGGTGTTCGCAGAATGAGAGATGGATTTACAATTTGCAATAAATAACGCGAAGCGCGATTATTTCTTATAAGAGAGAAAACAACGCGCCAGAAGGCGGCAAAAAGAAGAAGAGATGCGTTAGCAATCGCACGGTGTGAATGCGTTTCTTACGACGTGATGTTCTTGGCGGTAACACGCGCACAAAATACAGAATGGAGAGAGAGAAGAACGGGAAACAGGGACATGAGTGTGCATGCGTGCGTGCATGCGTGTTTGTATGTGTGTGTGTTGTGTGTGCGTGCGTGCATGCGTGTGTGTATGTGTGTGTGGGAACGGCAAGAGATGGCTCAAGAGAGAGGGACACGATTAGATAAGGCTTCGCCGGCGAGATCAAAGGCGTGTACGTTAATCCACCACTCCTCGATAAGGGAACTCCGAGGCCTTCGCGGCATTACGAATAAGCAAGCGACCTTAGACTTTTCGTCGGTACACAGAATGGTTACAGTTTGTACCAGTATGGCTGAATGGCTGATATTTTAGGTTAGCAGGATATCCTCGTGACAAGGATGCACAGCAAGGATGACATGAATAAATAATAGAGTCAAAGGAATCCATAGAAGCCGAATGCTTCTATGAAAGAAATCGAATCGACATCCATTTTAATCAAATATCTGATAATCTTCGAGATCTAAGATTACTTTGTGTTTCTTTTTGGATTTTCTTTGTACATATATATTTTTTAAATCAATAATTGCAAAATTGGATCTTGATATCAGAGAGAGGCCGAGAGATAAACTTCCAGCTTACAAAATAAATTTTTAATTTTCTGATTGAGGATTCCGTGAAATGCGAATTCTTATATGTATATATAAATATATAAACATATTAAAAAATATATATTTTAAAATTTATACACGCGCTTTAGAAAAAAAGAAGTTTACACATCTACGTCTTTATACAAAAAGTCATTTATAAAAGATTTATCTTATTTGTACGTCTTTCTTATATACAATTGTGTAGAAAATTCATGTGAGGTAATGTAAACGATGAGAATTTCAAGAATTAGGCGATATGTTAGCGTTTAGGCGATATACATGTCGACGCATGCAGTGCGTGTTATATCCGTGTAATCTGTTCAAATAACGCAGCAATATATTACGAACTGTCTGGTTAGAGTTTTCATCTACTAAGAATGAGATTGAGAGATCGTTATCGCGGACACTTCCAGCTCTCCGTATCTATGATAATGCTAATCACGTCTTTACTACACATCCTATGTGACAGATGTGCTATATAATATAAATTGACATATTCTTTACTAATCACTATATCTCTTTCGCCGAGATTTTCAATCAGCTAGTTTCCAGCTTCGATTTCGAAATGTGAACTACGAACTTAGCTCTCAATTACTCAATTATATCAAGCTATAATTGAATTAATGAACGAAAAAAACGCGCGTGCGAATTGTCTGTACAAATAAATTTAAAAAAGTGCTGTTTCTTTCTGTTAAATTTGAAAATATTAGCTAAGTGCATCTACAAACTATCTATCTATTTATCTATCGAATTCGTGAATGATTTTGGGGAAAATCTAAGAATAAATAATCGTACAATAGTTTTCTCTTTTTTCTAAAAAAAAAATATTGTCACTTAGGGTAGATTTTCTTTTCGCAATGATCGATTACTTCGCAATTGCGTAGATGTCTAATTAAAATCTCTGTTATATCAATAAAGTGTGTTACATGAGATAAACGAGGAATAAATATTAGACAGCGTTCGCCATAGTTTTTGTCAATATGATATCACGTAATGTAGCTCGGATTTTTCCCTTTCTCTCGCTCTTTTTTCTGTTACGCTGTGTGCATTGTTAGACATGCAAATATTTAACGCGTTAAGAGTAAACGTCGCGCAGCCTGATGTACGTAAACAAACACATGAAACATCCTTAAACCTTATCAAAAGGCAGACTCTTTATCTTTGAAGATTGTAATCGAATTTTAAAAAATTCCAAACTGTATGCGGTACTGGCTTTAATTGCGATAGATTTCACACTCGCGAAGATAACTTCACAATTTCGAATTAATTTTTATCGCGAGGCGAAAGAAGTTACATTCATCTATGATTCTATGTAATGAAAACTGAACTGAAGAAATCAGCCTTTTAGGCAAATATTAACAGCAAATTGTCGCCAGAAATAGCAAATTAGACTTCATCATTATACAATTCTTGCTACGATGATAAATAACTAGTATCATCTATTAAATAATTTTATCAATTAATATTTTAGTCAAAGCTGTATGTACATAATATATTAGTCGTAATGAAAAAGATGATTAATAGTAAAATTAAATACAAAATTTAATTAAAATGTTTTAATATCATATCATATAAAAGAACCTGAAAAAAAAAACGCTATCCATTTAATGGAAGTAAAATAAATTGCAAGAATAATAGCAAATTAAAATTTGCAATTATTGTAATAATAATCTATATATAATAATAATTAGTTGCTCTGTTTATTAATTAACTTTATAATCAAAGCTATAACATATAGTAAATAACTATGAGAAAAAAAATAATAGTAAAGTTAAATTAAAATGTTTTAATAAACATTTAGGTGATCGAAGGTGAATGATTTGCTCTTTCGTAGTAACATCCGACAAAAAGGAGACTTACGAAATCGACATTTCTAGTTTCTAAAACTTTTTCACGGTTAACGGAGCAACTTTGTGCGACTCCAAGTGAACTTTTTATATTCAGAGTCCGTCGGGAAGCTTCGGATGGTTTGTACAGTGTATATGTTGTTGAGAGGGCAAGTCGTCAGTTTTTTTCGTTCACGCACAAACCACATAAGCGTATGAAGTGTTAGGGAAGGATTACCGTCGGCGGTTTTTCATCTTGCCGATATCGCACTTACGATTATCCGATCTCGACAACGCGCTGATTGCAACCACGATATATCAGATACTCCTAATAACTCTTACACAAAATTGTATTATTGTATTTTTAACTCGAAAAGAAAGACAGCAGTCGATATTTTAATCAAGCCTATATTCTAAAATCAGTAATTAACATTGAAAACATTTCTAGCCACTCAATCTTTAACCGATTATTGCTTGCTAAAGTTTATTGCCGTGAACATCGAGATGATTTCTTAAGATGTATCTAGTTCGTTGGATTCTTCATTGTCTATATACTTTCGAACGAACGAATCCAAAGCTATTTTTCCTGGGTATCCGTGCGCGAAATGCGAATAAGCGTGATGGTGCAAGAGAGAGAGAGAGAGAGAGCGAAAGGAAACGCGACGGATTTTACGAACGCCACGAGATGCGGGAGGATAGAGAGATGTGGAGAGAAAGACGCGAGTAAAGGGGCGAAGAAACGGTGCTCCTGGGACTCGTTGCCACCCCATTATAGCATTTGCTCTTCCATTTCACGCCACGGAATGGCAAAAGCGCGTGGCCCGCTTTTCCTGCGAGCGTTTGACAACCCCCGACGATATCTCGTGTCGGCCTAGCTGGAGCCGCGCGCCGACTCGCGCGGGTGCTATTCGTCAGCGGCGTCACAATTACCTCTATTGTGCCATCTCGCATTTGTATATCGCATATCAAGTGCCTGCGAACGAAGAGGAAAAGAGAAAGAGAGAGGAAGAGAGATTTTTACCATACTGGTTTAGTCGCGATGTAACTGCAACTGTTCTTTTCAGTAGGCGAGAATTCTTTTATTTTTTTTTTATATTTCATGTAACTCGTTAATATCTTTGTAACGTCTAATATTGTCATAACAAAATATATACATAATGTAGCATTAACTAATGAAAAAATTTATGTTATATAAATGAATTATATATATATATATATATATATATATATATATAATATATATTATATATATATATAATATATATTATATTTATATATATATATATATGTAATATAATATAACAATTAAGATTATAATCTTTATTATAAACGCATAGCGAATTTAATTTAATTATATGTATAATCACATTTAACAAATTTTTTAAGAATTCTATTTTTATTCTTACATTTTACTGTTTATGGATATAAATGAGATATATAATGTACAGTATAAAAAGAAAATAATTGGAAAAATTATCGAGAAATAAACAGAGGGGTAAAAAAAAGTTTAACATGTATGTGCTAATTGATGAAAGAAGCAACAAGTATATGCGTTAAATAAAACACTACTTTTTTTATCTTATGATCAGTGACTAATGCAACAAATCGCAAACAAACATATATTGGCAAAAGATTAGAAACTGTAGAAGATTACACAAAAGATTAGAAACTGTAGAAGATTACATTGTATACCTGTATAGCACGTGGTCAAACGGAACTCAACAGCTTCCAGACATGATTGATTTATTATTTTGTAACCTTGGGACATTCGAATTCCGTGGCGCACGCGACAAAAAATTGTCGTAAAATAACTAAAAATATTACCTAACCTTAGACATACGGCACGTAGCACGATCGTAAGCATAAGAATGAATGAAGTCAAAAAGTGTTGAAGCTATTTGCTGAAAAATATCTGTAAATTCTGAAACCTTTCAACGCCTCTCACGGTCACATTCCGTCCTATTATATGTTCCGTCCTATACTATGTCCTGGTCAACTGAGTTTCAAGTTGAAGTTTTAGTCGAATCTGGCTGAGGACACCTCGTGGACACGCGGTTAAATTTTCTCATGCCATCAGTACTTTACTTTAGTCACATAATTCACACCGACGGCAATTCGGTTCGAGATTGAGCGCGTGATAAATCGTTTCTTTTAACGGAAAAATAGATGTCTAGTAGCATGCTGCGAGTCGAATCGCGTAACACCAAAACTTTCATAATTCGAGAGTTTTCTGTGGACCAGTCGATGACACATAAGGTCCAACTCAGAAATGCACCCATCTTGCTGTTGATCTCGCTGTCAAAACATTTAATCTTAATGAAGAGTCTAGTCACAGGTAGGTGGAGTCCATTTTACGGATTCGCAACCTTCCTTTAAAAAAGACATTAAGCTGAATGACGAAGGTACGTGTACCACAAGATGCGCGATGTGAAGGAAAAAAGCTTGGGTTTTTAAGATTTAAAGAAATTGTATATAATAAAGAGCTAATTATTTCACTTTCAAGCAATTACTTTCCTTACCGATCGGTATAATATAGGAGCAATAACGATGTGATCTTTACGTGGGTGATATTAAGTCTTCCCTTGTTGTTTATTTTAATTGTACCGATAAGAAGATCGTAGTCAGAATGAAAGCGCCATAAAAGTAGTAGAAATCGCGTGTTCACGGAGGAATCGCTCTCACGGAACGGCGACGATTCGATGCGAACGAGAAAGCGCATGCATGAAGCTGTCCCTCACGAAATTGTAATGCATGCCTCGCGTTTTTGTATTGTCGTGGTGAGAGGCTTTGCCATGTGGCTTCTGCCCGCAATATAACCATAAAACGCAGATAATTGCCGCTGGAAGGTACGGGACGCTCGTTTCAAGGTACTTAAGGTGCGTACTTGCTGCACGCGCGTGAGGTAAAATGCAAATAAGAGGACAGAAGAGGGACGGCGATGGAGGAGAAAAGATGGATTTTGCGAAGCGTTTGGTGGCGAAGTGTATCAAACAAAGAATTTGGGATTTAGAGCAAAGCAGTCTGAATGTATTAACATATTAATCCAGATTGACCAAGTGACCGAGCTGTTAAAGATTGACCAAGTATTCTCACGAGGATTGCCTTTCCTAAAAAAACATTGTGACTCTATGATATCTGGTGTTTACAATTTCAAAATACAATCTTCGATGTACTAATCTTCTAGTACCTATAATATAATACCTAATCTAAGTAACCTAAATTTGGCGGTATTATTATTAAACGCTATACAAAAGATACACAAGCAAATTTTTGGAAACAAAAATGATTCACTATTTCAATTTGAATGTATAGTGAAAATTTTTGCAAGGATGAAGATGAAAAAGTATCGCGATCCCGAGGTAAAGGCACCTTTATGAAGGAGCAGGCCGAATCGAATATAAATAATAACATAAATTTGCGATCTTGTTGAGGTAAAAAATGTTGTCACTTTCGATTGCTGAAATTAATCAATCTCTTATTTAGCGTTGTTTGTGTAGCATTGTCAGTCATTATAAAATATATCTAAAAAACATAATTTTTAAATGTATATGATATACATATATATTGTATACATTAAAAATCAATTTTTTTTAATAATAATTTTTTTAATTCTACTCTTCTTTAAAATATAATAATTTCGATTGCTTATCGACCCGTCTGGCAAATCATCTGCGTGCTATTGACATTGTTCACTGGCGAATTAGAGTTTGAATTTCTCTAAAATCTTACTTTTCATCATTTTCCTTTCGATATTTGCGAACTGACGTATATCTGCAGAAAACACGTAAAAGACACATTCCAAAGAACAATCGAGAGCTGCATGCACATTTGAGATACAATACGCATGCAAACACCAATATTATATACGACAATTAATCAATTGTGATTCGTACCGAGAATTTCAAGTCGGCAACAGAGTTCATTAATTGGCGATGTTGAGTCAGCATTGCCAACAGTTTCAGCGTTGCATGCTGCAACAATGGGAAGAACTCTTTCGTCAAAAAGCTATCTCTTCAGGTGCGTTTAAAAGAGGAAATTGACCGGATTTTTTAACGGCTCGTGTGTACCGAATTACAGTCCCGCGAAACATAGTGAGATTAATCTTTCTCGTCGCGTGTGTTGATTCAGGACGCGTTCCGTGCGAACGGATGGGACTTTCGTTCAAATTCGGTGAAAAATCGAGATGGACGACGAGAGGGAGCGACGAAAAGAGGGAAGAAAAGGGATTATCTCACAAATATTTGAGAGCAATTAGATGTTTGCTCGTTCGTTACCGTGTTTACATGGTTTGCCATATCTAGACCGCTGGAGACGTGTTTACGACCGCGCACGATACGAAAGAAGTGCTCATTAGGTGCGTAATTTCGTCACGTGGCTTTAATCCGATTTCTTAATCAAGCTCTTGAAAATGAAGATTAACTGCTCATGGACGAAGCTCGGCCACGCGAGTCGTTTGTTCAAGGTTCACAATCGTGATTTGCAAAATCGCTTTCTCAGTGCCAAATTTCGCTGACATTTTAACAAAAGTTTTATTGATGGAGATTTATATCTGCAGTATATAATAATTTCTAAGATTTATTAAATATATTCTCAGAAAATATACAGATGTAATATCGAAAACATTTTCTTTGATGAGACGTCTCTTGAATTTCTATGTTGTTTGGACGATAATTTCTCAATTTCCTCAATTCACAACTTAAATGTATATATTTGTGTCTAGCTCTTTTCTATTGAAAAAAGATTGAATCGTTATTATAGCAAAATAAATAATGCTAAAACATAATTCAAAAACTTTTTACACTTATGTATTTCATGTATGTATTTTAGAGCAAATGAAATTTCTTTTAGGTTAGATAAGAATTTTATATTAAAAATTCTTGTTTTATATAGCACGTCAAATTTTTGATAAAAGATAATTGTGAAGAAATGAAACAATTTTTCTATATCGAGTTTGTTTTTTTCTGCTGTTTTAACAATTTCGCCCATTTCAAATGTTACTGTCAACAATTGTTCTCGCGTACAGAATTTTCAAGAAAAATATAACGTTGAGAATGTATATTTTTTCAGTGTTCGAAATTGTCAGCGTTGTTATTCATGCAATTATAAATTTTTCAAATTAAGATTTAATTGTAAACACTCTTGTATGCCACATGTTGTTTTGCTAACCTGGTTTAGGTTGACTTTGATATGATGGCCTTTTCATCCACTCGTACGGGCTTCTTCTCCCCTGGATTCTATGGGATGTGTATAATTGGTGACGTCTCACTGTGGATGACATATCTCTTGTTGTGGATGGCACATCTCTGGACGTCGACGGTATGTCTCTGGATGTAGACGGAATATCTCTAGATGTGGACGACAGATTCATGTTTGCAGGTAGCAGGTTTATGTTGCCGGATGTGGACGATAAGTTCATGTTGCGAGACGTACAGGACAAGTCATCATATGACACAATATGGAAATTTGGAGGTGTTGTAGGAGAAGTGCTATTGTTACTATGGCTGCTGCTATTCATGCTGCCGTTCAGGCTGCCATTTATACTGCCGTTGATATTGCCGTCTACGTTACCGTTCATTCTTGCGGCCGTTGGATATTGACTACGGATCGCCATATCGATATTTACGTTTCTGATGCTCCATTTTAACATCCGTCGCCTATAGGAAATTTCGTATTCCTGTTCCCTCGATGGTACTTGGGACTGAAGATATTGTGGCGGTGAATTTTGTTGGAAGAATTGCGGCGACGAACTCTCCTGCAAGTGCTTCGGCAACGACCGTTGCTGAATGCGCTGCGGTGGCAACGAATTTGGTTGGGTATGTTGCTGTGGTGGAGAATTTTGCTGCAATTGCTGTGGCGATGAAGTCAACTGTTGACTGTGTTGTTGGCAGAGTTGAGGCGGCGAATTTTGTTGCAGGTGTTGATGCGGTGACGGATGTTGTTGACAGAGTTGTTGGGGTGGCGAATTGTGTTGTAGGTGCTGCTGCGGAGACGAATGCTGATAAAGCTGCTCGGGTGGTGAACTCTGTTGCAGATGTGGCTGTGACAAGTGTTGCTGAATACGTTGTTCAGACGGTGAATGTTGCTCTAGTTCTTGCGTAGGATGTTGTTGCGATTGCGATTGCGTTTGAAAATGTAGATGTTGCGGTTGATATTGTAGATACGGTGAATACTGAGTCGTGTAGTGCCATCCGGGTAACATTTCGGGGTGGTTAAAAAACTGCGCAGGAATTGAACTTGGCTGATGCTGAGGATGTAACGCCGGTGTCGCGGGTATGGCTCTGGATGGATATCCGTACCAGTATTGGGTCCCTTCAATGGCAGTAGGAGCCGCAACCGCAACCGCGGTGTGTGGTTGGACCTGTTGCGTCGATGTTTGCTGATGTGTTTGTTGCATTATCAGTTGATGTTGCTGTTGGTTATCAGCGACCTGTTGCTGCTGTTGGCGATATGCAAGGCTCGTTTGATTATAATGCGGCACCATGTTGGCGATGTTGCTGAGGTTCGATATGGCGTTCGAGGATTCTCCAGAGATGATGTCGTCGCGAAATGATGGCATGTCGGTTCTTGCGAATTGGACTTAGCTTATACACAATATAAACGTCTGTTTCTTAAAACACAAATAATTATTGGAGTCACAAATATTGGAGTCACTAAAAAAATTGTAGATTATCGTGAATTGTTATACATTCACGGCACTTACAGACACAAATAACGAAACCGGCACAGATGAAACGTACAAACGTTATTGTTTGGTGCCCGACAAACACGTTTTGTCCGATATCGATATTGAACTGACAACGTAACTCCGGCGTTTACTAGCTGAGGAGTAAATCCAACGGACACGATTTGGTGGGGATCTGCTGGTAGACTCCGCCCCTACCGAGCGGCATCGAACGACCAATCTACATCCGGCACCCAACATAATGGTGTCCAACGAGAACGTCGCCGAACAGTAGGAATGTCGCCCGCCTACAAAAAGAGAACCAGAGAAAGAGTGGGAAGCCGGTTCTTGTAGCTCCACCTTCTCGATAAGGCACACTGTTGCTGACTTATATGTATATGTATTTTTAAGGAAGTTGACCGGTTGCTCTCCTCGTGTCGGCTCCATTATGAAAATAGACTTCATTTTAAAATAACAGACGAAAATTAATTCCTACTTGTTTTAGCATTTAACATTTAAATTTGTAGCATTTAAATTTGTTCATTGAAATTTGTTTATTCTAAGATTTGATTTAATTTAAACAGTAAATTTATTTACTGTTTAAGTTGAAAAGGTTGTAATTAAATTTAACTTAGGATTTTAGGATATTAAAAAGTATTCTTAAATATTTATTTGATTGGCATTTGATGAAAAATTTTTCTATTCGCATCCACATCGTGTTCCGAACTCACATTCGCTCTTATTTTACAGTATTTTAGTGTATAATGTAATATTATATAATAGTATATAATATTATATAATAGTAAAAATGTGATTGTTTCTAAAAGAAGGTGCTTTTAATCGTTATTTTGAAGTTTAATGTATCATTAAAGAATACATAATATTTTTACAATATGTTTCTATAGATCATAATTTTTTTAAGATCTTGTATTAACAAGAAATGGTAAATTGATACACAATATGCACATAAATCACGGCACAGTACACGCATCATATATCTACAATATTCACAGTACATCTACATTAATCGGTGCATTCGCGTAATATATTATTTTATTGCGTGGTCGTAACAAAATCATATACCGATTCCGGGATGTATAACATTTATAAACTGCGCGAGAAGTTCATAAATCATTTCGCCGCTTAGATGATTTAGAACCGAAAACTCAAGTTTATCGCAGCTGCGATTAAGATCGATAATCATTGTTTATTACGTTTACTTAAGTTGAAGTGGGAACTCTATATGTGTTTAATAAGAGATGAGTGTATAACTACTTATACTGAATGATGCTGATAAGTCAATGACTTTCTTATTTAACTCTTGTGCATAACGTCCGATAATCTTGAATTTCTGCTTTTATAAGAAAATCTTACGTATTTTTTACTAATGAATTATTTGTAATTTTAGGACACATGCTTGCATAAAAGTAGTGTTATTGTATGACGCATTCAAATCGCTCATACACCATGCAATCTAATGCTTTTTAATACTGATTATATATATACATATATATATCAGTATTATATATAATTTGAGAGAAGAGAGAAGAAATCGGTTATATATACATATATGTACATTGTATATGTATATAAATTTCATCTTACACATTCATGTACGTTTGCTTCTTTTTCTAACTTTATCTAAGAAAATTTTTCCATTCATTCAGAAACATCGAAAATGTTAAATGTTTTTATTTATTTTGATTATCAACAAAGATGTTTGCATGTTAATAAGATATACATACATATATTAGATAATATTATACAATAAAGAATAATTTTACATTATTCTTTATTTGTTCTGCTAAACATCCATGAATTATTTTACAATTATCGAAAGAGATAAAACAGAACAAAACGCGTATGTCTATGTAATTAAATGTATTAGAAATATGTAAAAAAGCATTTTGTATGTATATTATCATATGTACAGAATTGTATATGTTATACAACATTTGTATATATTATTGACAACATTTTGAATTTGCCTGATTTATATTGCAGTTTCATGGATAGTGAGATATACATCAAAATTAACATTAAATTGAAATTGAGTTGTTGAAATTAAAATAAAATTGTATTTCGAAAGAGTTGAGCTCTCCCAATAAATGGTCTAGATCTTATTATATGCAGCCGCTGGAAACATTGTATATTCGGAATTCGTTACGGATTTTTATTCTTTGTCGCCGATATATGATTTACGATAGACGATAAAAAAAGAGGTGAAAATTACGACCACATTCTGTTGTGTCCTTCGGTTTAGTTTTGCCTTTCTTGGAAAAAAAATGATCTAGTGTAACCGGACAAAGATAGTAGTGGGATCCCTCAATCACAATGTGAGATTTTTTGTAGCTAGGTAAGTTATTATATGAACACTATTTTTGAACACTGAATACATATTAATAAGAAGATAGTTGAAGATACTTTTGGACTTCTCAATTTTTGTTCTCTTAAATCTTGTTTTATTTCTTCACAATTTCACTTTTGCAATATAATTGTGCATAGTTTTTTTTCATGATTATTTGCTAGACTGTTTTATTGCAAATCTATGTCGTTTCATGAACATGATAATAACACTTGTGTGAGTGTAGCACCTTTGTGAGATTGTGTGTAATACTTTTTCTCTATTTCAATTATTAATATTATGCACGCGAAAATCTTGCAATAAATCGCAAAATGCACATACGTAGTTTAATATAATCATTTTTCTTGTTTCTAAATTTATATTTTTAACAGGATTTCTTAAAGAAAAATTTCCTGACATATGTATATGCTCATTATACCTGAAATTATATCTGAAAGATTAATAAGATTACGAATAGAATAAGTAATAATAAACGTGTATTTTTTTACACAAGCGGTTATACGATATTAGACATTAAATTTGCGATAATAGAGACTCACCATCCAACTAATGTATGGTTTCGAGCATTTAACTACACTTATATATTTTTTATTGCAGTAATTTAGGTACAGCAATATACCCAATCTACTTGTCGGACAGAATCATGTAATAACGAAAAGCACTTGATTCTTTTGTTAATAATAAAGCATTATTATAGTTATATGGTTGTTCACAGCTATCGCGCTAATACAAACTGCACCTCTGTATTTTTTATAATATACTTTTTGCTAACTCTGTATTTCTTGCTTGCTTTGGTTTTCTTTAAGTGAATGATCCTCGGTTCAATAAATTCTTCTCAATAATACAAGAATATATCATCCACGTAAAGTGATAATATGCTAATAATTTAGAAACTGCTTATGGCTATAAAAATTATTTCAAAATATTATGTATCTTATTGACAAGACTAATCTTATTTTACTCTTATTAAGAATTAAGAAAGTGATGAAATATGAATCCTAAAATCTATTTTTTGTCAGGAAAGCATTTCAAAAGCTACAAATCATTATTACTTTAGGAAAAAACTTAAAATGCGTTTAATAATGAAACGCGAGACATATATAAAAAAATCACGCTTCGAGTAAAAATTGAGTTATTAATGTCAAATAGGGCTTATTTTAAAGAGAATTGTGCTTAATAAAAAAAATATTGTGATAGATACTATAATAAAATGTTAGAAAATACGAAAAAATACTTGCTTGATAAGATAAAAAGCTTGACACAATATATAAAAATTTAAATACAATTCTATTAATATAAATAATGTACTTTCTTTTATATTTTAATATATTTAATATAATTTACCGTCAAGAGTATTTTACTTTAACTGATTTTTTTCATTCATGCTGGCTTGAATAATTTTATTTTAAGAAAAACAATAAAATACTTAATTTATACTAAAAAATTTATATTTGCAAAAATATGATACATGACATTTATTTGACAGTCACTGATGATTGACAAAAACTTAGTTTGCCAACGTAAACAAAAATTTAAATATTAAAGATTAAAATCAATATTACGAACGTAAGTGAACGAAGCTTGCTATTGCTTGTTATTGTTGTGTTAAAAGCTTGCTATTTATTGTTTAAATGAAAAGAAACATTCGAGATTAATGTTCATGTGAAATGTTGATCTTGTAAAGGTTACATTCCACATGAAAAAATTTTTTTCTGTATTAAAGTTTCTTGAGTTTTTTTCATTAAAACAATCTAAAAAGATCCTCTTCTTTGTAAAAATTAGTCATAAATATGTTTCTTCGCCCAATTTTCAAATATTTTTTAAAATTTTATTGTAGTATTCGTTTGGTTGTCACATAAAAGAATGATTACTGACTTATCTTGAAAAATTCAATGACTACATAAGACAATAATTTTAGCGCGGTAATACATGTTTTAAATAGATTAATTGTTGCATAATTATTTTGATTGCAAAGTGTAGAAAGCAATTTTCTACAATACTCTGTGGCATTTCCACCTATAAATATTGAAAATAAGAACTTTAAGAAAGTATTGTTTGCTCACATATGTTTCTTTCTCAAATTAAAAGTTAGCTAAAACAATTTAATTATGCACTAAAAAAGTTCCAAAAAGCTTGTTGTATCTGAGTGATGATTTTTTAGAACTGTTTTAAATTTTGGAAATTTTGGCTAAGTTAGTCACACGAGTCACATAAAAAAGGCAGGAATATCCTGAGAATAGAATTACGTTTTGATAGAAAAATTTTTGAATGGAAGAATAGAGAGAAGAGAGAGGGAAATGTAATCTCCTAAATAATGAGATAAGATTTTTTTTCCCTTCTCTTTTCCATTTATCTCACTATTGTAATTTAATTGTAATTCAATTGTAATTTATTTGCTCATAAAAAATAATTTTCCGTGAATGACTTGGTGCGCTGTCACTTCAAGATTTATATTACAAAGAGGTGTGGTCTATTATTTTCTTTTTTTAGTTTTGCTCAGCTTTTTCCTTTTCTTCTTCTTTTTTTCTTTTCTTTTCTTCTCCTTCCTTCTTTTTCTTCTTTTCTTTGAAAACTACTTACTGTGATAATTTTCAAAAAAAAAAAAAAATACTACCACACTTCTTTTCCCCTTCCCCTTCCTCACAAACAGTTTCAAATTTCTTTTATTTGCTTACTTAGAATTCTTTCTCTCTGATCACTCCACAAATAACCACATTTCCTTATTGTCAGAGTAAAATTCACGCTCTAAAAATTGACGCTCTTTATTCGTTTAGTTCTAGTTTCATAGAATTTATTTTTTTCATATGCAATGCCGATTCTCTGTTATTTAAGAACCGACAACTTCATAGTCAATGTTTGAAAAAAGCAAAATGAAAAAAAAAACAACATTAACGACATTAAGAATTAAACAAAAAGACAACAAGTCTTACTACACAGTCAAGAGACCGGACCCGAAAAGATGACAAAACGAAATAATTTCAGTATATTTGATGAAATTCCAGAGCAAGGAATACGCATTTCGTTTAATATGAACAATGTGATGTAACGAATGTCACTAAACTAACTTTAAACTGTGATGAACCAAGTATGTTATATAAGGAACATAATAAAAATAAAACTAATTACAAGGTTAGAGAATATGTAAGTGCAACTAAAAATGTGTAATCAAAATATTATTGCTAAAATGTATAAATAAGCAGGAAACCAACTGTATGATTTAAAGAAAGAAATGGGCATGACATCTAGAGCTTGCTGAGAATAGAAGTATAAGCATGATGCAAAAAACTCGATCAGTTTGCAAATTGGTGTTGTCTTTTTGTAATCTATGTGTACTATTTCAGAGACGTTTAGGTGAAAATTTTTCTTTGTCCAAAATCTGAACATCGCCCCGATCGAAGTCATGATTAAATTGTAATCTATGATCAGTAATGACTGAACGATTGGAGATATTCCTATTTATGTGGAGACGGTGCTCAGAGATTCTACATAACATGCGTGTTACAATCTTTGCAATTAATCTTATATGTATACTAAATTTTTATATATTTATATATTTATATATTTATCTTTTTTATATTTATATTTATATTTTTACATATTTTAATGATAACGAATCTTTGTGAACTTTGATATATTTATTCAGTTTGTTCAAACTATAAAACGAAAGATGGACATTTAAGTCTCTTGTTAAATTATTGCATTTTTTTCGAAACCATATTGATAAATAGAACCGAAAACAACGGAGTTGCGAAGGCAACTTTATTGTTGTAGCTTGTATTATATTCTTCTATCTTCTATTATGATCGTGTTCATGTATTTTTTTTATCAAGATTATATTTATGTTCTATCTATGACCTGTTCTTTAAAGGGTTTATTCTAAGATGATACTTCAGTGACTCAATAAGTTACAATTAGTTTTTCTTTTTGATAGTCACTTTCGAACGACAGTCACTTACTAAACTTTATGTCATACTAATAATATTTACTGTAAGAACAGACTGAAAGGTAAAAAAAAATTTATTGAGCTTATGCTATTAGTCAGATAATAAAACACATAATTACACTACTGTCACATGGCACGTTTCTTTATTACAGAGGTTTAACGTAGGTTTAATTTATATAGATATAGATTTAATAGTTTATTTTTTGTTTTTTAAGATTTTTGTCTTATACTATCTTCAGTATGTGGTAAAAAATATCATTTAGACATGTTAAAGTCATTTAAAACCTTTAAAATTTTATATAATGATAACACAAATACGAGATGTCCCGTGAATCATGTTTCTGTCAGCAAATGAATTTATTCACTTCTTCACACATCAACTACAATAATATTTCATAAAAATCTACAATCCCTTTTAAATAAAAAAGCAAATAATTGTAATACAACAATAATGCAAAAACCAATAGAAACATTAACATTGAATAATAATGTAAATATATAATTTTATTAAAATAAAATTTATATTAAAATATAAGCAATAAAAGTTCTGTTGCAATTAGCATTACATGCAGTTTCGACAATTTTTAATCTCAAAATTTTTAACTTCAGCGATTTTTCTTTTTACTTCTATAAATTTTTGTGGTTTTTGACTGTGACTTTTAGCCTTCTTCCACTATAAGTTGTATCTTCTATACATAATTTTTTATGTCTCGTGCCATCGAAAATATGCGATAAATAATTTCTGTCTCTTACAACGATAAACGTGCGAAAAGAGACGAGAACTTGAACAGACGAGAATAGCTCGATATACCCATCACGTTGTGTACAACCGGAGAGTTATAGTTACGTGAGGCTACGAACATTAATTGGCGGACATCTTCGTTGCTTCGCCGAGTCGGCTTTAATGATCAGCCTGTAAAAATGTTTTCTATTTTTTTTTTATGATGCCATAAACACTTCGCCGCTGAAGGCGCGCATAGTGTCTGTTGTAGCTTATTTATACGACGATATCTTTTCGTAGCATTTATAATTAATTTAAGTTGTGAAAAATACACACACACATGCGCACATACATACATAATACAATTAAATTTAAAAAATATATATATATTATATTCTTATACTTTTGTACGAAAAAAATTAATTCTTGTGAGAACAAATTTACTTAGCAGAATTTTTTATTTTGCCAACAAAATAAATCTTACTGTAACATCCAATAATTATCGCAAACTTGTTTGATTTCTTAAATCACAAATATGTAACATAATAGTATACAATGATGTTACTGTCATAACTAAATTATTTTTCTTATTATTTTTCTTTGTGTACATCTTAAATTGATTTTGCTCGAACGCATTTTTAAAATCTTGCAGCTTCCGATTTTATATACTTTTTTTTCTGTATTTATATATTAACTTTTCACGGAGGCTTAAAAGCACCATAGTTTATTTTCGTCGAAAACTCTATCATGTCCAAAAGAGTCGGAATTTCTGGAGTCAGAATATTTAGTTATACTGCAGCACGGCGACTGGTGAAGCGTAACCTCTCGATTATAGTACCTGCGGGAAACATGATGGTACATCGGAGCGCGTCGCAACGTCTCATAACTTTACATAAAATTAGTACCTAAAAGCCCTTCAGCCTCGAGGGTCACGAAAATTCGCACCGGCATTATGGTCGGTCGGAAATTCAAATGTTTAATCGACGGACATAACATTAGTTCCTGGAAACGCATAATAGCATAACCGGAAGATTAACAGATTTTTACCTCAAAATGTATGGCTAAATTGAAAAAAAAGAATAGTGGGCGCGTGTAAAAAAAGCTTCAAAAAATTTTTTCGCATTTTATATTTTTAATTATATTATATTGCTTCGAATTAATTTTAGAATTTAATATCACATTTAATATCACATTTAACTACATATTTAACAAATTTAAATTTAAGGCTAAAATATATAATAAAAAGAGGTCCGTTATTGATTTTAATATTTAAAAAAAGTAATTCGCGTGAGAATTTCATATATAAATATAAATATAAATATATATATGATATATTTTCGTTATTAAAAGTTTATGTCATACGTTGCGTTTTATTTTAGACGACGATTTATACTAATGTATTTTTGATGAATTTATACTAATATATTTTTGACATTAGAAATTGCGTTTGCTTCAAATTCTGTATATTTTGAAATTTGACGCTCGAAGAAATAAATTAAAATAACATAATTTTACGCGCACGATTGACTGCTTATGTGCTGTGTCATATGTGTCACAGTTGTACGATCGCGCGTGTACGATATCTCAGTAAGTACACACGAGAGCTATTAATTGCGATTGCATAATATTTACAGCGTCTCGAAGTGGCTCTATCTCGTTCCGCGTTGCGGGATACTTATCAGAAAATTCCTTAGCAGGACTGTTTTCTCCTTTCTCTTCCTTTTTTCTTCATTAACAAGTAGATTGTAAGTGATATAAATACAAAATACTTAAAAAAATTATATTAAAAAAAAAAATATATATATATATATACATATATTTATATTTCATTTATTAAAAGTATTTATATTTAATCAATAATATAGATATTATATTAAAATGATATATTATATTGTTAAATAGTTGACAAGACAATGACGTACAATCACGAAATTGCGCATCGAAAAGATTCTGTCTACTTTTCTTCGCGCGTGTTGAAAATTCCTTTACTGCGTGCATTCGCAAAACTGACGAAAAATTTGAACTTCAAGCTTAAGTTTATATTGCGAAAAAGGGTTGATCCCTAATTGAGGAAACATTAAGAAGAATTTTATGGACGAAAACATCCGGCATTTCCGATGGTATATATTCCGACGTTTCAGCAAGATAATTTTCAAGTCGGCGCTTCCCATTGACATGCCGCACGCTCAAATTTCAGGTAAACGTCTGCGTTTTTTTACTTCATCTTTTTCTAGCCTGAACACGCTCGAGATTCGCATAACAAAAGGAAAGAGAGTTTTAAGGAAAAAAATTTGGGACAAAAGAGTTTTTGCGTTGGTATCATGTCGGTATTTGTTTCGTTACACATTTTAGCTTGAAAAGGATAAAAATGGCGTTCAATTTTTTTTACCATGAAAAATCGATTTAAATCTGTCCCGAGTAATTAAGAATTCTGAAAATTCGTTATACTTCGTATTCATAATACTTGAAGAAGAATACACGATGAGGAAACTCCCATACAGCACAGAATTCTAGTAACGTTGCCGCAATGTTGTTGGAATATTTATACTCAATGAGACTGTAACGTCTCAAATTTCTGAGTCAATTATCGTATACAATTTCGAATAAATTTTGAAATAAATTGCAGCTTTCCGTGCAAAGTGATGCTCTCGTCATCCCGTCGTTCTCTGTTTTTTAAGTGACGTAAAAATCATTTTTGATACGCGAAATAATTCGTTAGCACGTTTTCCACCGATAAGGTGACATCACGAGAAATGACGCATTATGTTTGCGACAGATAATGTGTCGGACATTTCGTGAAGTGCTTAATTGTGGTATCAGATATTCTTGGATATTCTTAATACTCGTTGGGACGTGTGAAACTACATATCGTAGTGTAACATAGCTTAATTATTTATATTCATTAATACTCAAACTATTTTTAATTATAATAGTTTTAAAGATCCTTAAAAGTTTATATAAATACACCTTTTAAAATATAAAAATTATTATAATAATTTTCTGAAAGCATTTTTATTTGTGTGCATAGTTGCATTTGATATCATATATCGCATATACACATACACACATAGTATTAGAGTATTAAAATCTTAAATGTGTGTTAAATTAAGAATTGCTTCCTCAAATCTTTCCCCAAATATTTATTACTCATATGAGCACGTGTATATAATGTGTTTGTGCGATATATCGTGTTTAAGAGTTAAGTCTAAATGTTCAACTAATGGATTACTTTTTATTTTTAGAACTTCTGAGGTCAGGATTATTAGTAATGCGTCAGCTATGAGCAATTACTAACTAAACTTGATTAGAGTTTCATTAATATTATTTATATCAGCATTATCTTTCACTGATAAAGTGAAGGCTTAATTTAGCGAAAAATTAAATCATATATATACATATAAATTAAATATTAAATAAGAGAAAGATTTTTTTTTTCATTTAAATAAAACATGAAACAGGACTGTTAAACATTTCTCTTATTTAATTGCAATGAAAGCAGTTATTTTTAATTTGAAACAGTGATGAAAATAATTCTAAAAATCAAATAAAAAGACAATAGTTGACAACAACCTGGCAAAATTAATAGTTTTATTAGCAATCGTTACGTTTCGATCCTTGTGTGTATGGTTTGGGTCCTCTTCAGATAATATTACAGTTCAACAGCGCATACTATAAGGAACGGAAATTACAAATATTACATCACGTTACATTTTTACACTTTGATGGGAATTTCTCTCATATTCTACATCCTTAACAAAACAGGACAAAGTAAACGTTAACAGAAGATTAAGTTTATCAATATGTTCAAGTGGATGCACGGATGGATTATTTATCCATCCGTGCATCCATTTGAACATATTGACAAACTTAATCTTCTGTTGACGTTTACATTGTCCTGTTTTGTCAAGGACATAGAATATGAGAGAAATTTCCATTTTTCAGTCTTAGGTTTGCCGTCATGGATTTAAGACGGGCATTCTGTGTAATCTTACTGATTAACACCGTTCTCTTTTTAATTGCTTTATACACAGACTCATTTTGACACACAACATATTGTAAGTTGCAAGCTGTTAAATGTAAAAGTGTAAAAATGTAACGTGATCTAATATTTGTAATTTCCGTTCCTTATATGCGCTGTTGAACTGTAATATTGTCTGAAGAGGACCCAAACCACACAAGGGTCGAAACGTGACGATTGCTAATAAAGCTATCAATTTTGCCAGGTTACTGTCAACTATTGTCTTTTTGATTTTTAACCTCTGGCGAAGAAAAGATTATCTTCTTAATTCTAAAAATATAAAAATATTTAAATGCCGTGCAGGGTACAATATATGTATGTAATGGATTATTTAAAAATGATTTATTACACAGATTTTTAATAGTATATTTACAAGTTTCATCAATAATACAATTGTTTGTTATTATAAATGAGGCCATTACATAAACAATTATGTAGATTTCTCTCCTAATAATAAAATAACATCATAAAAGTCCGTAATAATCACATGATTTTCTCTGTTATATGTTGTATATAAAAATCCAACTTTCATATACTATTTTTATATGATTAGATATATGTCTGTAATAGAAAACTGCAAACTTTCGTTCAAATTGTAGAATTATTTGTTATAAATGTAGAATAGTTTGTTACAAATAAGTTTATTATCATATTTATATGATATAAACTACATTCTATTTACAATTGTAGTCATTAGTAAAAAGTGATAAATAAATAAGTGTAGAAAATTTTGTATAAAAAGAGTAAACCTCCAATATAAATCTAATAAATTCATGCTGAATGTCATATTTTCAAATATAATATGTTAAAAGTATAATTAAAAGAATATGCACAAGTGCGATATACAATTCTGAACTTTTGTAATATTTTCTTTTTTTTCATAAACTATTTGTTATGCAAGCTTGATTTAGGTGCTGTATTATCATCATTATGTATATACTATCTCTTTTAGCAATTATTGTAAAAGTTAACTTTCCTTCCCTTCATACAGTTTTTTTTTCATATCACATTTTGTTTTTCACATTTATCAATTTCAAATTACTTCATCAAAGAAAAATGAAGTTGTATGCTAAATGCATGAAATTATATAAATAATTATTTTTATGTCTAGAAACACGATGATTATTGCACTTGGCTGTGCATAATAATTTTAATATTGTGCGCTAATATTATGTATCTATATCTTAACAACAAAATCTATGAGCATTACGGGACTGCTATTCCAGGACAGTCTTTATACTTGCTTCATCGTACGTTACCTAACGGGAACCATTCAATAGTTTCATTTGTCAAATCGAGACGTCCAAGTGGCAAGCTTATACCTCCGAGAAATTCATTCTCCTGCAAAGTATCATGATTCCATATCGTTGCTTCAAGTGTTCTCTCTCTGATTACTTCTAGAGGCATTCTATACTCCAGCTGGTGCAAAAAATTAGTTAATTATTACAAAATTTATTATACAATTAAGGAATTAATTATATGGTAGATTGCTTTATACCTAGCGCTTATGTATTTTCTAAACGTTTATTACAAAACTGATTATTTCATTTACCATCTCCATGAATGATGGATGACAATTCTTCTTTACTACTTTCGTTTTCCGTTTTGTCGCCTTTGAAGGATCAGGCTTGAGATATACCTTTACGTATGTATTTGGTTCTTGAGCATTAGCCACTTTGGGGAGTCCTCGAGCATGACAAACCATGACAGATAAGGTGCCACGAACGTAGTGAAGAGCCAACTTGATCTGACCACTCTGTATGTTGTCTCTAACTCTCTTCTCGGCCCACCAATTATTTCCAACTGTTACATAAAATCGACATTATTATATGTATTATTCCATAAGTTATTAACTTTATTATTTTTAAATACTCGCAATTAAAACTATGATATCTTCAGATAAATTATATTTTGGACACATAACATAATTTTATCAGATATTAATCCTATTTACATAAATATAATATTTTTTCTCATTAATATTTTGTTATAATTAATTCAATTTTTGTTCAATTTTTGTCAAGTCTACTATTAATACAAATGTATAAACGTTGCTGCGTTTAAAGAGATTCATTCTGGATTGCTTAAAAAATAATGTTTTTAAATAATATAATATTAATAATAATATAATAATATATTGAGAGAATTCAAAATATACCTTTGACTTTACGTAAACGAATGTCAGGATTCTTTTGGTCTCGTAATAGTGGGTGGAAGAAAGTGTACACTAGATCACTTTGGGATATTTCCGGTGCCATTTTAAACAAGCTTACAAGAAACTTTTCTATATCCGCCCGTCGTTTATCGGCTACTTGTTTAATATTAGAACGTCCCACGCTAATTCCACTTGGTAAACTGTAAAACAAATAAAGAGAATCGAACTTATTTTCGCAATGTGAGTG
This sequence comes from Crematogaster levior, assembly GCA_901521435.1. Lineage (NCBI taxonomy): Eukaryota > Metazoa > Arthropoda > Insecta > Hymenoptera > Formicidae > Crematogaster > Crematogaster levior. The sequence goes on along the minus strand of CABEGB010000557.1, from coordinate 791,414 downwards.
AATAGGATGTTTCTATATTCGTAAACATTCTCTGTATTCGTGCCTCACTCGGAAGATTAACACAGATATCGTTGGACGATATCATTTCGTAAATAAACAACATAGCAGAGGCCAAACGGTATTAGACAGTAGTCGTATTAAGCAGTAGTCACATTGTGTGAGATCCCTTTGTACTGTGGCAAGAGGAAGAATTGAAAAGTGTTTTAATCTGAATAGAGTGTATATTAATTTATGTATTCCTTTAACGTTTAACAAATTGTTACCGCGCTCGCCAATTAATCATTGCATGACTAAGACTGTTAAATATGAAATATGTCTGACTCTAATATCAGATGATCTGAAGATAACAGATATCAAAAGGTACGATATAGTGCACGGAGTTTTAAGATATCCTCTTATGCTTCATATGACATACTGTCTTCGTTCTGTGTCGTGATTTTAGGATCGCGAAAAGTATTTTAGTTTGTGACTACGTAAGCTGTGATTCACTTAGCCAATCAAGTCAATCTGATACTTAATTCTTTTTTTCCAAAGCAAGTACGGGCAATAACAGTTGCTTTGAGAGTTCTGTATTGTAAGTATATAAATTATTTCTCATTGCGTATCATTTTATATTTAAAAAATTAATATTGTGAGATATAATGTAATTTTTAGAATATAAATTACGTTCAATAAATATACCAGATTCTTAAAAGAGAGGAATCACACTTATTAATATCAAAGGCTTCTTTTAACAAGAGTAAGTAATTTTATACAATGTTCTAATATTTTTGTGACATTTAGAAAGATATTAGAATATTTTTAATGTTTAATCAATAAAAATATGGAAATGTTATCTATAGATAATTTAAGAATTCATTTATACTTGAAAGTTTTTAATATAAATTAACTTTGATTTCCAAGGATTTAATATTAACTTTTGAAAGAAAATGGGTTTAAAATGGTTCCGAGCACGTCTATCGATGGAGAAAGAAGCGACTAAAGTTCCAGAAATGACAGGCCTATACCGGAGAATTTTATACTCCGAATTGGCAATTCAGAAAAATGCAGAAGTCTCAACTGCGTCTTTTTCAAATGATTCAACGACAAGCGATGATAACGAAACAGTACAATATGACCATTCAAAAGCAGATCTTACAAGTCAATTATCATCGTCAATTACTGACTTGGAGGAAATTACGGTAAAAGACAATGAAGAGGAACCACAGATAAATAACTATGCAATCGAAAATGCGAAGCCGCCGGCTTTCATCAAAGATCCAAATGTAAAAGAACAATCAACATGTGACGAGGAATCAAATAAGATAACTAAAGATCAAAATGATATGTTAGGTATAAAAAGTCCTATCTACTCAGATAACGAGCTGGTGATTTAATAAGTATACAATGTCAGATAATGAATGTACATAAAAATATTTTGCATGAAAGATGGATATTTTTTGCTCAATTTGGACTCTTACCAGCTTATATCTATCTATATATTATATTTAATTCTTATTTAATTTATATTTATTACTTATACACTATATTAGAAATTATAATATAATTTAATTATGTATAAATTATATACAACAATACGTGTTAATAATACGTTTATATTTATTGTATAAACGTATTTATACATTTTAGTATATAAGAAAATGTTATAGCTTTTGTATTAGAATAATGTGTACAAGATTGTGATAATCTTATAATATTATGTTGTATTAGCATTGCAAGACGAAGATAAAAATAAAAATAAGAGCATAGAAAGAATGATATGTATAAAACTTACCTAGTTACTTTAGCAAGTGGAAAATGTATGCACAATTTTTGATAAAATTCGCAAAACTCTTTGTACGACCGGAATAGATATGTCGGATCCGGTTGACCCTTTCTTTGTATCCGTAAAATGTACATGTAATATTTCTCCGGATCATAACGTTTTTGATATCCGTGAACTTGGACGCTTGTTAACTCACCTTCCTGCTGCATTCTATAATAATTATAAATATATGTATTAGTATATCTATATGTTATTCTATATGTTATTATTATATTATCTATATATTATGTGGAAAAATCAGGAAAAATCGGATTTTCAAAATTTTCAATTTTTTGTGGCTGATAGCTACCTTTATGTTTACTTGTAATGTTGTAATAACAATGAAACACTCACGTATATGTGCGTGGTATGAAAGATAATAGCTCCCCCTCATTGTGGTCTCCAGAGAATCTCATCTGCGCCAAATTATGCAAGAAGAAGTTGAATTGCGTAAACCAACTTTTCAAAGAACTTTCTATCATGCGAGCGAAGGTCGCCGCTGCTTCGGGATTTGTTTGTCCAGGAAGCAAAGCTTTCTGAACATAACTAACTGCGTCCACGGTCACCCCAGGAATACCAGACGAAGTCATCTGCGAAGTCGTATACTCGTTCATTCTTGCCTTGTTTAAATGATCTTTTATCTCGATATCGTGTTGTTTTCGCGCTATGACATTTTGCTTGTGCAGATCACTGAGACGATTCTTTCGTAATATTAAATTATCCATTGCGATTTATTCGTTAAATATTAAAATAACTATTGAATCTTTTTTTATACAGAGTGATCTTTATGTAAAATGCTATCGGATTTTATATTTCTCTACTTTTTCACTCCTAACGGTACTTTACTCTTAACATGATTGACTCAGACTGCTGCAGCATATGATATTATGGGAGCGCGGGCGATAAATACTAATTAACTACATCGTATATAGTTTAGTGAGATAGCGGACGGCTTTCTGATAAAGTACACGGATACGTTCTTCCGTTATGGTTTTATTGTTTTCATACTAATGTGGTAGACCATATATAACTTGTGGTATACCACATTAACTGATAAAGTCTTTATTTCAAATATATTCTAATTGTTCGTAATATTCTAATTATATATTTACAAAAAATGCGTTTGTATAATAATAATAATTAATTCAAGACATATCAGCTAATCATACTGAAAATATATATCCTTTCCAAAAAGATTCAATATCAATATTAAATGAGCCACTTAAAGTTCTTTTTTGTATCTTAACAGCAAAATTTAAAAATTACGTTAATAAAATTTAATTTAACAAAGATTGTGATATATAACTACTTTTGTAAAAAATTTATTGGAAAATAAAAGAAATTAATGCAGGTTGCAATGATTTATAGTTATACATATTTTGCGTAAAGATTATAGAAAGATGTAAATGACTTTTAGGAAGGATTAAATTCGACTCAATCATAAAAACATATTAAATATTAATATGTACTTGTATTACATAGTAATCAATTATTTCCCTCTAAGTATAAAAATATTTTAAAACATACCAGTCCAAAAAGATGAAGAATAAGATTACCATATTTTCGTACTATATTGAAAGCTTGACAACACAAGTCCACAAAATGATGGAATTTCGCGGAAGGTTTATCGCCACCATTTATAACATATGCCATGTCAGACGTCAATACAAACGGCGTCCTATCTCTGAGTAAAAATATAACATTACATGTATCTCTTTCTTATTTAAAATAAGAATATAGTATTACATAATGTAAATCTAAAAATAAAATATAATATATTAGGCATGTACTCACCTCTTAAAGTTTCCAAACATTTGTGCATCACCAAGAAACTTTCCAAAGTCAATATGAAACAAGTGACCAGATGTCTTTAGCATAATATTGTCATTATGCCTATCACAAATTCCTAAAATGTAAGTAGCAACGCTATAGCCGGCGCAAGAAGCAGTGAAATTTTCCACAGCTCTTTCATATTCTAGTTCCGAAGGATTATGCTTCGCTAGCCATTCCGCAATCGGTCGATCTTTAAACGACCCAGTTAATCCAAATTCAACTTGGATTTTCCGTAATGTTTCTGCATTTGTTACCATTTCTATCATTCCGCGTTTGTGACCAGTAGGTACACAAGCGAAAGTAACCATTTTTAGATCGAGACCTTCTTTTAACCACAATTTGTCCATAATGCGTACCATTTGAAGAGTCAACATATCCTGCTGTAAATCATCGCCAACCTGGAAGTAAAAAGTACAATATGTGTTAAGATCAAACATTTTCGATATTAATTTCGAAGAAAATAGTGGTAGAATATTTTTACAGATTATCTATCGAAAACGTACCTTGAAGATTGCAGGACTTATAACATTATCACAACTGATAAAGTTAATTTTCAACGGGAGAGTGAACGACGGGAAATAGGCACACGTCTGTACATTGATACCAAACACTAGTTTACTGGGAGACAGTGGTAAGCACGTTCCATCATCTTCCATTAACTGGCAGTGTATATTTTGTAAACCAGTTTTAAGCGTATCCATCCGTAACGATTCTTTTGTAACTTTGATATTTTCAGCTACTTCGTGCAGGTTCTGTACAGATTCAAAGTATTTTGAAATAAACAAATCTGTTTGAAATAAGCAAGATACAAAAATTAAGACGCACTTTAACTAGTAATTGTTGAGTAAGGAAACTCTTTCTCAGCGCATCTCCAATAACTGCCAATAACGCTCTTAACATTAGCTGCAATCTTCGTTGATAACGAGCACAACTGATAGCTTTGTCATCTTCTGCGGAGATTTCACCAGAATTCTATAAAATAAATACGTTTATTATTATTTAATATTGAAGTATATATTATTAATAATATACATCGTATGAAGCAATTCTCTACTGTTTTAACCATATAGTTAAAAAAGTACTTTTTCATCTACAATCAATATTGTAAGTATTTAATATTAATGCATAAGCATTTAATATTAATACCCAACCTGTACCTGGGGACTTTGTCCCGGCAGCGCTTGATTTAGTAACCAGTAAATATAATGAGCCACTCTGGGCGAAAGTAAGGCACGTTCTAGTAAGAATCGAGTCAAAGGTGATGTTTCGTATGTCTCGTGTTTCATCGCTTGAAGTAATTGCGGCAGATAATCAACCAATTCGTCATTATTTAACTCGCGAATCCAGTCGACTGCCATCTCTCTAACTTTCATATCTGGGAAGCTGCAAGAAATAGCAACAGAATGCAACGTTCTACAAGATGATTCTTCAGGAGTTATAATAGAAAAATGATCGATAGAAATATGTACCATGGTAAAAGTAATTGTAATGCTTGTACTGGAGGCAGTGGATTCCAAATTCTGAGCGATGCATGTAAATCTGGTAGACACGCCCAATCCCAACTGTGTGCAGCTAGTAATACTTTTGGTAAAGCTTCAGGTCTGTCGTGTAAATAATGTCTTTTCTCCCATAAAATTTCCCTTTCATCGATAGGTGGTCTGGAAATCAAAATCACCTTTTTTGTCAAAATATCTTAAAAATTTGATTCTTTCTATATTTTTAATCACATTATTAGCATACCTTGAGAATGTATCTTGCTGTGTAATATCTATTAATAGTTCTTGTGTATTTTGATCTAATGAGTTGAAATCTAACGAATCCACGTCGTAATCTCGCAATTCCGAGGAATTGGGGAATAATACCTTTCCTCCATAATCAGGTAATTCTATTCCTATTATGGGATGAGTGTCACCACGTGGATGAATTCCAGGCGCCGGCGCTGGACCTAATCGTTTATCTGCAATGGCTGGCCAAAGGGATAGAAAAAAACTCCCTTGGCTCATAACGCTAGAATTAAAATGAATTAAGAAGAAAAATAAAGGTATAAAAGTGTAATAAAATAACACACAAAAATAGTAGTAAAAGATAATAAAAAGCTGAATGTAAGAAATAATTCACGAAATATAACAGACACATAATTTACCCGTCATAATCGAAGAATTGTATAGCACCCCATCCCAATTCTTCTTTCTGCATTGCATTTTCCGCTGATGAATTAGATTCATGCTCCGCAGGCTGCAACGTGCGTCCGTAAAGAACTAACACAAGTCTAGCTTCTCGTGGTACTTGACACACACTTATTCCACGAAATTCCAACCTTATAAATTATATATTAAATTACATAATTTTTATTAAGCTCTATTCTTGAACGTTGTAAACGCGTTTTCACTTACTTACCATGAGTTAAATAAAATCCTTGGGTGAAAATTTGTGCTAACCGTCATTGGTTCCGATAAAACTGGATTTCCTACAGGTCTAGTTCCGTGAAAAATTTGAGCTGCCACTATATAATCGTCATGCTTCCATGTGGTTGGTAGCCTATGCAGAGCGCCAACACGTACCAGAATAGTATCGATTACTTCCGTTGCAATTAGTGTATCTGTTAAGGAAAAATGTATCATGATTATATCTTATATCATCTTATAATTTTGTCTTATAAAATTATAAAGATTATATTGTAATGGGATTAGCCTTCTTACTTATCGGAAATTCTCCTTTGCTATCTAATTGAAAATCAACCTTAAACGCATGACAGTAGGACTCAACGAGTTCCTGAATAGCATCGCGAATTTTATGACAATGGGAGGCGATCACATCGGGAAACTTTTTTCTCAAAGTAACCACGGCATAATCCCCATCTTCATGTATAATCTCGGGCTTTTTACAGTCTATATTAGCTGTGTGAGCTTGCGGCAGAAATTGGCAGCAAGCATTCACGAAATTGTCAACAGATTCCGTAATCTCGAATGTCTCGATGTTTCCCATTAAGGCACAGACTGCTTTAATAGCTTGCACTACACCGTGCGGTTGAAGTTGAGGTAATAAGGTAGAACCTTGATTTGTGGTTGCCAATTGTAACGCTGCAGTTTCTACGCGTTCCATTTCTTTCTCTACCGTCTCTATAATCGATAACATAATAATAAAATGCAATGTGCAATGTAAAATTGTAGACAAACAATTTCTATAAATACACACACATTTGTGTATGTATGAACATACCTAATAAAATAATTAATGTATCATATGAAATAGGCTGCGACGGTTCATTTGGTAGAATATCTTCTAATTTTAGAGATTGATCACAATTATCATCTTGCAGCTGGAAAAGAAAATACAAGATAATTTGTTTGAGCAATCTTACAATATATAATAGTATTTATATAATATATGTATATATATGATACTCACTGTTCGAGCAATGGATTGTTTAATTTGTGCTCTGCTCATTATAGCTAACTCGATATCTTTTTCTAATTTGATGCAAAGATGTATGTACTCGTATTGTGCTAAGGTTGTGTTAGGTGCAAGATACTCAGCTAATCCCCATACTCTTAAACAATATTTTTCTACATTTACTGTATCTTCATCTTCTAAGGAACAAGCGACGTTTAAGATAACATGCTCGACACTGCAGTTCACTGAAACATAATGTTTAAAACAGTTTACTTTAGATGCAAAAGAGAAAACAATCTTATTTAAAAAAGCTTTTCTTTTTAACTTACCATTACAAGTGAAAGTAATAGATGATACAAGATCTTTATCGTTATTAGGTAATTGTGGATGTACTACTAACTTTATACTTGTACCATCTGGATATAGATTCTCCATTATTGGGCTAACAACATATCCAATATTTGTACTAGGATTGTTAAACGGAAACTCGCCTGAAATTGAAGTTGTGAGTAATAAAAATGTGTTAGCATACCATAATAAAATAAAATTCTTTACTAACTTCGTATAGATTTTATCATGCTGTGAAATGCCTTCAGATCACAGTCATGCAGAGATGATCTAGCTTTAATGACTGTTAAATTTTCATACAATCGTGTTTGACGCTTCTGCTGAAAATAATATTAAAGCATAATAATTATTTTATTAAAAGTTATACAATTTTTTCCGAAACTTACTCGACGATCTAAAGAAGTTCTTCGTCTTTCTATGGTATTCCATGCAGATGAATTTCGAGGAGGCAGTGGGGGTGGTGCAGCTGGCGATACAGCTGGCGATTTTGCAGATTTTTCCACAGCAGCATAAACTGGATCCGAGTTGACACTCTCATTTGTGCTATACATATAATCAAACGGATCAAATGGATCATATACACTGCCACTAACTTGTGATTGCGAATCTGCAAAAATTATTCAATGATAATGTCAGAATAATAGAACGTTGCATTTACAGTCATAAGTTTGAATTTGGCATTATATTATTTTATGCTATAATTGTACTGTAATAATTTTGTGTTACATTAATAATTTAAAAAAGACGATATGTAATAATTTACCATCTTTATGCTCTTGCACGCAATTATTTCCATTGTCAGTCTTAATAAGTAACGGATCGAATGCTTCCAATACGCTAACTCGTACATTTGTTTTATCCTCTGTTTGCTCGAAACTATTCAAATCTATAAGATTGTTATTTGGTTTTTTTTCTATCACCTTCAATACATTCAACTGTTCATCATCCATACAAAATGGAGCAGGTGTAACAGTTGGTCTATAATTTATAGGCAATGGAGGAATCTAAAAAAAGAAATGTATAGCTATATTCATAATATTTTAAGAATTTTTCATTGAGTAATAATAATTTCTTGCTTAAAAAACAAAACTAATATATATATATATATATTTAAAACATTTTTGCTAAAAGAAACAGAAGAAAATGAGTATCTATCATATCTTTAGATATGATATACCTGCGTGAAGAAAAAATGCTTAAAGATAACAGATTTCCATGCAGGCTGCAAAAAAACGTGTTTTAACAAACTGCTCTGTATCTAATTAATCTCTGTCACAAAAATAAAAAAAAAAAAGATTTTGTAAGAGAGTATTCATTTCAAAATAAGGATTTTATAGAAGTCTTTATTACCTGTGGTGCAATATCAGGTACATTATTGCTAACACTAGTAGCTCTTGACATGATAGGACTAATTCCCGGTGTTCCTGGTGTACATGGTGCTGTGGAAGCTCGTGGGGCTGGGGAAAGAGAATGATACCTGAAGTCCCTAGACTGATACGCGCCAACTGAACTATTACTTCGAGACACTCTTGTTGATTGTTTCTTCAATAACGACGGGTGGGTATCCCATTTAGGTTCTATAGATGCTTTTCTATAACAAAAAGTTTTTAATAAGTGATTTTTCATGTAAAGACAAATTACGAATGTTTCAATAAAAAAAGAAAGATTTATCAGATTGTCATGTTGTTCAAATTGCTACTATATAAACTTCATGATTTATTTCATGATGTTATTTATTTAGAAGTATATTTATTTAGAAGAAAATAATTATAAAAACATGTTTGTGCATAAATGTAGTTTCTTAGAAAAATTGCCATATCTCTCTCAAATACATTAATTATAAAAATATATTTACGGTGGTGGCGGAGGTGGAGCGGAACAATATTCAGCCAAGTTATCCTGTTTCACAGGGCTTGTGAAATTGATTAGGTCAGTAGAAGAATCATGATTTGATGTGGTAGTCGTAGAATTTCTCCTACATGGTATTGGCGGTGGCGGTGCTAATATTACAGTACTCTTTTGATTTGTGTTAATGGATCCTGGTCTTGGTCGACTTCTGCAATGAGACCTACGCATGCAATAAATTATTATTATTAATCATTGTTGTGCAGTAGAGAATTACGCTTCCATCAAAATAAAAATTGTCAAAATCAATACAAGACACAACTAACTTTGCAAAATTAAAAGCAGCCGATTGAAATGAGAAAGTCGAGCACAGGAATACGCACCTGTCTCCTTGTGAGCAGTCTGTCTCCGACACGCTATTCGTATTGCACACATTGTTTTGCGCGAGGCACGCCTGTTGCACGTTACTAAGCTCCAATCGCAGCTTCTCCAATCTGTACTTCTCTAGAGCCAAGCTTTCCAGACTGAGGGCCTTGGCCTGCTCCAAGTCCTCCTGATACTTCCTCTCATGGTCAATCACCGTGGTCTTTTGATCGTTGGTGTTTTTACCGTAATGTGACATCTGAAATCAGATTCGAAGCTCACACATCTCACCGGTAATACGTTCCAATACGAGTACGCGTGCAACGAATTAAGGAGCGGCGACGGTGTTTCCCATAGATCACTCTAACCTATATCGGAGTAGTGACACGAGACAACAGGCTCAGGGATCTCCGCTACTACGAGAAGAATGAATTGCTGGTTTGGCCTCGAGGACGGGCGTCCCTCCCGGGAGTACCTATCGGCTATCGTGCATCTCGAGCGCCGCGTCGTTTCGTGTCACCCTGTGAACGTCACCGCGTCGAACGAATATCTCGAACAGTGGCACGTAGCGACGCGTGCGCTACTGGCCGTCAGCCAGCGAGCAGTGAAACACACGCGTCAGTGTATCGATAGATAACGGGTGGGAAAGAAGAAAAGGATCTGACGATAATAAAAGACGCGAAATCCGGAGCTGCGCGGAGCGAGCGCGTTTAAAGGGCCGCGTGACGGGACCACGAGGTGACGTCTGGAGTGACTCTGGCAATCTGTCAGCGGCTCATCGTGACATTATTCCCCCCCTTCCCCGAAACAGACTCGTCTCTCTCAGCTCGCTGACAGGTGCTCGCAAAACACTCTGTCTGTCTCTCTCCTCTCTCTCTTCCCCTCCCCCTTTGTTCGCGCAATATTTCGCTTCCGTCTTGCTTCCGCGCCGCGCAATTAACGGAGCGATCTGCCGACGCAGCGCCGTGGGCCCGTGACGCGCCGAGGGCCCAGGAAAGTAACGCCCTCACCCGGCGCTTCTGTTGCGATTTTCGGGCCCGCTCGGGCCGAAATCTTTAAACTTGCACGGCGAGCGCAGCACTGACTCGACTCGCTCGAGTATGTACTGTTACTGATGGTCAACAGCGCGACGACGTTGCGACTATTATGGTCGCGCATGAGGAAGTTGGCTCCTGACAACGAGCGGGCCCGCCGCTCTTCGCACCGATCGCGCGCCTTATCCGATTGAATTTATGGAACGCGTAGGCTCGCGACCAGTTAGGAGTTCCGCTCACCGTATCCGCGTCGCGACAAACTGCATATATAACTTAACCGCGAGCTCCTCTCGTATATGGAAGCGCGTAGCTGCTTACGCGATTTGGTTTGTTTATACCGGGTGATTCACAAAATTGTGGGTACTCTGGCGTCGGAAGAAAGATACCGAAAAAAAAGATTTGATTACGATGAATAATGCGTGCATCTTACATGTAACATGAAAAAAAATCTGAACAGCGTATTAATCGGCGAATACTTTATTTCGAAATGTTGTGTTTATAAATATATTTTACAAATGTGAAAATAAAGTACACTGCCCGTCGTGGAAAGTTAAAAAATGTTGAAGTCACTTCTAGAATTTAATGTTGCGAGATAAATCTTCGATATGATGGAAACTATATAAGTACTTAGAAATAGCCGCTAATAACTTTCAATGTTTCTTATAGCATATATATAGTCTTTACCTATTTATTATATTTTAGGATGCATAGTTTTTCTTCTTTATTTGGGTTGCATTCCAAAACGTCTTATTTGAGGAAAATTTTACTCAATACTCTATAGCTCACGTCACATATACTATAGTATGATGAGTAAAATTTGAGGAATTTAAAAGAGTAAATTTAAATCAATTTATCCCTATTTTTTCATCTTTCAGTTAAATTTTGTGTTCTCCACTTATATTACGGTAATGTAATAAGCAAACAACTTTCTCTTTGAAAGCATCTAAAAATATTCCGCTACTTATGGGGGATGGCACGAGTCTCTCGGAAAACCCAAATTGATCACAACTCCACGAAGTAGAAAAATTTTATAAAGTTATAAAATAATCATCTTGTATCAAAGTCAAGAAATATATAAGTAAAAACGATTACGTTTGGCTTCTGAGAGATTCAGAAGTATAACAACTTACTCGTTATTTCTTTAACTAAATAGGATAATTTTCCACAAGTACTGCATTAAAAATTGTATTTATGCGCGTGACATAAATCCATAATGCGTGATCGCAAAAATTATTACACATAGATGGGTCGATATAACATAAATCATCGATAACACTTCGATGACCTTGTTTTCTTTCCTTTTCTAATTAACGAGAATTATTTATTTTTTTGCGATTCTAGATATCGGAGGTAAAAGCACTCAGACTTTTCAGGAGAGCGAGAAGAAAAGATCTCTGAAGATTAAGCATTTTTTAAATTAAGAAGATATATATATGTATATACGTATATGAAGATTAAAAATTTTTAAAATTTAAAAAAGAAAATATATATATCTCTTCTTAATTTTTACGAAGATTCAGATGGAAAAATAACGTAAAGATGAGCTTAAATTATTTCGCGAGTAAATCTTCCTTCATTTCTGCATTTGTGATTAACTCACAAGAAGTAAACGAGTGAGTTCTATTTCTCTGTCGCGGATTAAGTACATTATCGTAGTAAATTTATATACGCATCTATTTTTAATGTTAATCACTGGTTTCTTTCTGAAGGAAACAGACATTATACGTTCTCAAATATCATCTATATCTAGGAAGACGAAGTGATGGTGAGCCAAAATCCTGTTTCGCTCGTGGTCACGAGACTCCGTTTGCTGAACTTGATCGGCACCGTCGACTTGTCACATTTCTCGACCCGATGATCCTTGAGGAATGATATTATCCCCATCTTGATTTGAAGCAACGCGAACCGCATGCCTGGAAAATTGCAAAATCGTCATAACGCGTCGCGATTACGAGGCATCGGTTGCTTAATTTCTGACTTGACGACGAGTTTTGAGGCAGACTTATCAAATCGGGACGGAGGCTTTTGCATAAAACACGCGCATACGGTACATCAAGGTCGTCGTCCTCCGCCGCATAAATTTGCACGCACAAGCGGTGCGTCTCGCCTCTTGAGCTAACAATTGCTAAGCGAGTTATTTAAACAACAAATTTCGCACGCTACGGAATCGCTTTAATATGCAATCTGCCGTCCGTCGATTATTGAATTAACGCTCGGTTAAAGATAACGTGTGTGGAATATTGGCTGATGATTCAACAACGTTGGCACGCTCCTGTGTGAAGCATGATAAGGAGAAACTGTATGAATCGATAAGACGATCGTGCGGCAATGCACAGTGTGTTTGCAAATTCTTTAAATATTATTTCTTATTGCGATTAGTTCTGTTCATAGTTCATTCTTAAATGTTGGTACGGAATGAATAAACCCTTTTTTTTATTCAAATGAGCACGTGAAGTAATATCGCGTTGAATCAGCGAATTATAAATTCTGAATCGACTGTTTACTTCTTAATCTGCTACTCGAATATCATTCACAGACTTTTTCATGCAAAAATTAAGAGTTTAGACTGACTGGTTATTCGAGCAAACATAAAAGTCCGAAAACTGTCTAAAATATATTTTAAAACATAAACGATGTCGAGCAACTCTCCTCTGATAACATTAATCTTACGACATTTCAAACGAAATTCCGCGCTAATAACGATTTGTGCGAAAAATCGTTTTTATTTTTAAGAGAAGAAAAAAAGAAATAGATATCAAGAAAAGAGATCATGCTGTGATAATACATAACTTTTCGAAAGTTAAACAAATTCAAACTCTACTTCGCCAGTGAATATTAAACAATAATTTCGATTGCTTATCGACCCGTCTAGCAAATCATCTGCGTGCTATCTTCTTTGGAATGCAGAAATCGCCAACTTTAAAATCGATATCAATTTTAATTTTTTGGCCCTAAATTTTCGAAAGATCGTAAAGCTTTCTGTGATGGATGAAATTTCAATACAAAGTATAGAAAAAGTGCATCAAGAAGCTAAGTAAATATACTCAGAGAAAATAGTTCTAGCAACTAATAGAATATAATGCGACACACATCCGAGATTTAAATACTCGTATAAAGACCCCTTTATAAAGAGAGAGAATTGTCAGAGTATAGCTACGCTATTCTTCTCAATTTTCTCGTTGCTGATTCTACTTCTTTCTCTGAGTGTAACAGTCGGTACCTATGCAATTTCGTGGCCCTTCTCCAAATGGAAGATACGTGTACGGGTGTCTCGTGCGTTTATTCTCTTCCGTGAATCTCTCGGGATTGAATCTTGCCGGATCGGGGTAGTAATTCGGGTCGTGGTGGAAGCCGTAAATCGGTATGATGACCCGCATGCCAGCCGGCAGTTCCACATTGCTATCCGGTATTTGGTACTTGTACTCGCATCTTCGTGAGAGCAGCGGGGCTGACGGATACTTCCTGAGAGTCTCTACATATTTTATACATATTTCTATAAGTATTCCTCGATCATCTCCAACAGTCTTATTTTTATTGGCGATTTTTATCATGAATAAAAACGAGATCCAAAATTTATTCGCGATAAAAAGACCACGTTCAGAGAAGTACAGACGTTTTACTCCTTACTTTCGGATTTCTCATCAATGATACCGTACCTAATATTACCATGTCGAGATATTTCATTTCCTGCACTGCGTCGTAAGTTAATTTTCCACCTCGTGCTCGTATAGCGTCGCGTATCTCTCGCCTGACTTTGTCTTGGATTTCCTGGTTCAAGGCTAGCTCGTAGAGGCAGAACGCGATCGCATTCGATGACGTTTCGTAGCCGGCGAAGAAGAAAACAAATGCTTGAGCCGCGATAGTATTCTCATCTAATTCTATAAATAATTGTTTTTAGCTTTCGTGAGTAAAATGATGCTATATACTCCGCACGCGACATTGTAATTTGATTTACCGATTTCCTTCGCCGCTTGAGCATCCTCGCTATAGATTATCGGGCTGTCGGTTTCGTTCTCCAGGGTACCCTTGTTTTTTAACTTGATCAGCAGATCCATAAAGTCATGCCTGGTCGTACCGTTATTTTCCCTCTGGTTGATCGTTTGCGACACGACGTCTATGAAAAATTTGGTGACACTTGGATCGACGAGCTGGACACCTAGCAACTTGTACAACTTCGGTATGGCCGTTCGTAGCATCCTCCAGAGAGTGCCCTTATAACTCTGCTTCGAGAACTTCTTCGTCGCCCTGTGGAACTCGGATTTCTCGTCGGTGAGCGCGTTTATCTGTATGCCAAAGGCGCAGCTGCCGATGACGTCGATGATGAATTTCGCGGCCAGCTCCCGCACCTCGACCGTTCGATCGCTGTTACAGCTCGCCTTGTTGATGAGCCTCTGCAACTCCTCGCAGCACTCCACCAACAGGTAGAACATCCGCTTTAGCTTGCTCGACGAGAACGCGGGCGTCAGTTTCGACCTGAGGCCCTTCCATTTGTGCCCTTCGAGATTGAACAGGTGCTCGGAGAGCGGATCCTGAATCGCGTGTGCGATTAAAATAGAATTTAAAGCTCGCCAACAGAGTTCTAGCATATTTTAACAAATATTTAAGTAGCAATTAACAGCTCGACGGTCGAGATAGAAAAGAAGGTCATATTAGTTATCACGCGTACCTGATCGTTATTCACCGGAATCCCACGATTCCGAAAGCAAGCGAAATCCTTGACGCATACGCTCTTCACCAGATCGGGATCGCGCAGGATCAGCACGGGTGATCTTACTCGAAACGCGCCAAAGAATCTTTCGTCCTTGAACCACTGATACATGTCTTTTATGCCTTCCGGCAACGACTTTCGGAACAGGAGCATAGAACCGAAATTTCCAACGAGTACGGTCGGCTTTTTGAAAGGTACGCCACGGCATTTCCAAAAGTCAAAAGTAGCCGTGAGATAAAAGTACAGGCTACCGAGGAGGAATCCGATAAGCACAAAAGGGTCCAGTAACATCGCTACGATGTTAAGCATTTTTAATGTCTAGTCAATGCGTAAGCCTCACACAACAGCCTTTTGTCTAAAAGCGTAATATATAATTTATTATTAAATTATTAAAATTATTAATTAATTATTAAAATAATTTTTTTTCTTGTAATTCTATCGTCGATATATATGTATGATTAATGTGCCTTTTAATTTATTATATCATATTTGATAGTCTTCTTCGACATGAACGGGTTACTTGATAGCCTGAATCATTCGCGTCAAATATCGATTTACGACGTTGTTGAATCGCCCTCATGCAAAACAGCTGCAGCTGTTTGACTATCGACGTCTATTTTTAAAATCGTTTTACAAACGTAAACACTTGACAGCGTAAGGGAGTACCACGAGGAGAGATTACGATGCTCATACTCGCGTTGTATTTGCGACAGATCCGATTACACACGAGGAGCGTGTCCGGTCGTATGTACACAAAACGCACGCGTAGATATTTAGCGGAGTCTCATATGAACTTACTTCTTAACCTGCTGTTTTCAACGGCGATATCAAGACACTAGCTGAGCATTTAAAACACTTTCCGTCGGTCATTCAATTTCTGTTGTGTCACGCGTTGCACGGACGTGATGTGTTAAGAGATGTATTTCAAGTATTCTTAATTAATTGTATTTGTAGACATAAATAAAAAAATTATATAGCCAGTTTGCAGTCAAACATTACTTCTTGGGTTAATTGTATTTTTTTATAAAAATTTTAGAAAAAATAAAATTCTTGGAATTTTTTCTAAAAATTGCAATGAACTTTATTTGCGATTCTAATATTTTTCTGAAGAAATGCTTTATGCAATGTGTTGATGATAATATAAAATAACATAAAAGAAATAAGAAACGAAAAAAATTTATATAAAATATAACGATTAAGTCGTTCTTGATTAATTCAGCAGCTTTCCATCGATATCCGCTTTTATCGCGTTTGCTTACTACGTCTCGCTCGAACGTTTGGAATTTTTAAGAAACAAGGAGAAACTAAGCTAATCAAAACAAAAAAGTACGTACTTATATTTTATTAATCTATTAAAATGTTCCGTGTCGTCGACTCCAATAACAAGGCGAGTTGTCCTAATTTCTGTTTTACGCCAATGTAATTATTTCAAATTTCGCACGTTTAGATAAGCGACAATTTTTTCATTCCTCTTATGCGTTCCCCTTATTGCGTCACACAGTTTGCGTCGCACCGATTATCGGCGCACTTTGTTTTTTCAGCCTGGGGATGCACATTCACTCACTGGCATTCCAAGAAGTAACCAAGAAGTAACACACCCAAAGTGCTGGTTCACCATGAAGAAAAGTCGGTTGCACTAAAAGACATTCCGCAGCATAATTTCGCTCGCACCGGTCACGGTTTCGCGTCACGCGGCGCAATCGGCGATCAAGCCGCGGTCGTTGCCGATCGCGGCGACTTACGAGAGAACAGCGAGGAAAAAAACAAGAAACGATACGAAAAAAAAGACGAGGGACGACAGAGGAAGAAGGGAGAAAAACGACGAGTGTATTCCAAGCGTGTAACGTTGTATCGTTGCGGCGTATCGTTCCCGCGGAAAGGCTGACCTCTCATCGACTGAAAGGCATGAACGAACATCACGCATTTATAGAGACCTCGCACTCGCGTCAAGCCCGTATGGCCGATCTGATACCTCCGCGGATAGCTTCGGGTTATCTTCAAGAGGCTTATGCATCTCTCTCCGTCACCAGTATCAGCTGGATAAAATGAACCTGCATTCTTCTTCGCGCGCGGCCGACTATCTTGTCCGTTTCATAAATTCGTTGTTCCGTTCGAACGAATAACGTTCTTTCGGCGAAAGATAGGAAGAGAAGCGAATTCGGATACGTACAAGACACTTAAAACGCATTACGGAATTTTGCAAAATTCTACTTAATAAAAATTGTTCTATAGCTTCGCTGAAAACAATCTGGTGGGGTAATCTAATCTTTTATGAAGGCAATGTTTATTTGATTCTGAGGAACGTGACTGATTATTATTTTTAAAATACGATCAATATAATATACATGTATAGATAAACGTAGAGATTATCTAATATATTTTTATGTCCCATGTAAATAAAACAATGCAGGATTGATCGTTTCCATATTTTCACACTAAAAAAAAAATAAATAAAAACGTTTTATTCTTTTTCCTTTTTCCGCTCTTGCTAGATCGGATATTTTAAATAAAAATGTAAAGTTGAAAATAACGCGGCTGAGAAACAAGTAAACTTTCTTTCCCTCCTACAACAGAACAACAGTTGTTATTTGCGCATTTGCTTTGATATCGATAAAACATCAAACGCGTGAAGATCTAGACACGCTGATGGTGTCTGTCTCTTTCTCTTGCGTTGCGACGTGTATTGCAAATGAAAATAGATTTTCCTTTCACGTTTATCCCTGCAATATTAATCTCTAACTCGATGGAAACAGATGGCGGAGCATGGGAAGTCGCTTGCATTTCCTTTTGAACGTTTATTTGACTTGTGCATGCTTTTCCAATCAACTCACTATTTTCTTCCCCCATTTATTTATAATATAAAGACAATTAAAATTGGAATATGTTACGATCAGTAAAGTAGACTCTAAAGAAATTATGAGAAAATCTTGTTTGATAAAATATAGATATTATCTTCAAGGATGATGACGTTTCGCATTGTACTAGATGTGTGAATGCAAGCTTATCTTTCTCAATCAAAACTACTATCTTATCGAAATCTTCATCACAATTTAAGGATTTTGTATTACATTATGAAATGATGGATTGTAAGTGGCTATTATTAATAAGAAATTATTTATCACATATGATTCAATCTTGGATGTATAAAAGTATATATCGAGTTTTGTATTTCTGAATATTTTTTAAGAATTTCTAAAAATATAATAAATACCACTAATCTTTTTAAATAAGTATATAACAATATCGTGTTATAAAAATATTATATTGTAAATTATAGTGTATTGTAATTATCGTGTTAACAATATTGTATTCTTCTTGTTTTGTTTTATTTCACATGAGACAATAACGAAAGATTTATTAATGAAAAATCACGCAATATTTTTATTGCAAATAAAAATAAATAATAAATTATTGGAAAAAATTTTTATATTTATAATTTTTAAATTTATGAAATTAAAACAAAAGATATCGAAACAGTAACCAACCGCTGATAATAGGCCGACTATTGATCTAGCTGTCCGCTATAGAAGCGACTGGTTCCGTTGCTGGAAATGTTTCGTGAAGTGTACAATATGTGGAGCGGGTTTTGCAAATATTCTCCTATTTTTGTTAAATTAAAGAATTTCTATTCCATGAACTTTCTGACAATTGAGACGTTCGAATATTATGAGAGAAACACAAGATAACTCACATTTCATCGTATAATTAAGAAGATATCATAAGGATAATTAGAAATATTAAGAATTGTAAAAATAAAATGTTGTATAAAATAAAAAATATAGATTTTTTTATAAATAAAATCAGTAAGCATGTAATTTTTAAAAATATTTTACCGATTAAATTTTTGAAAAAATTTATAACAAAATTCAAACTTTTTAAAAGGGTTTTATTTCATGAAAGACGATGCATATCAATTATGAACAAAAATAATTATTAAAGATATTAACCCTTTGCACTCCGAATCATATTTCATCATATTTCATCTATTGGTTTGGACTTGAAAAAATGTCGAGTGAGACTCGAAAAAGGAGCTCCTGAGATAAAAACTGATGTCGAGTCACACTCGACATAGGAGTGCAAAGGGTTAAGACTCGAATAAATTTATGTTTAATATATAAAGAATATCATACTAAAAGTAGCTTCAAAAATTTGATATATAAATATGATTTTTTTTTTATATTAAAATTTGCATCGCAGTAAAACTGCAGTGATAAATCGTACATTTAATCGAAATTAATTTAAATAAGACAAAAAACTCATAAAATTGATAAATATATTTTATACCTCAAGTATTTATATCATATTTCAGGCTTCAAGTTCAACGCTGTGTAAAATACACATAAAGAGTCTGATAAAACTTTTACTGTGACATAAAAGTGATATTAAAAAAGTCTTAAACTTTCTCATAAATATTCTCAGAAACCAACCAATAAAAAAAATTCACATGCTGACATTATTTAGAAGAGAGCTTATGTTTTACATTTCAGATAATTCTTAACATTTCTAATTTTTCTTACATAACTTTTTTAACCTCTTATAATCTCTTTAACATATATTAAATATATATTGAAAATAATTAATTTTTCTTTACACATACTTATACTTAAATAATATCACATATAAATACTTAAAAAAATAAAGTATTGAAGAGAAAATAGATTATAAACATAATAAGTATAAACATATAACTGTAACACATACAATAATAGTAACATATGTATAACAAATATAACAATACAATAATACAAATAATTATGTATGCTTCTAAAATTTAATTTAATAATAATTTGCATTTTTTTAGAAGAATTTAAAAATTTCTTCGAAATTTGGAATGATATCTTTTTGTAATACATATGTCAGTTTCGAAGCCCGAAGAAGCAGACAATCTCGCTAGCTAAACTTGGCAACAAAATCTAGGAATTAGAATAGCTTTTTATTGTATTCGCGTATTATTCTGCAAATTGCTAAACCAGACAACTGTATCAGCAATTTTGAAACGAGTTTTGAAAAGTAGCTACATAATTATTAAATCATTAAATTACCGTTGTATATATTCATCATTAATTCATCTATGTTATCTATATTTTTATGTTTGAAATTTTGAGACGACATTCCGCTAAATGTATGTTATATATAAAGAGAGAAGGCATAGTAATTTGCTTTAAAATTCTCGGACACAGTTGCGATTAATCCGAATATATCGGATTTTACTAGTTATAAGCAAAGGCGTCAGTATGAGCTTTCGCAAATTTCACTCTCGTTGTCCACCGAGATTGACTAAATTCGCAGTAAGCGGATCAGCGTTTGTGTTTGCTGTTGTCCCACGACCTAAATAGGACTATGAATAAATAATCAGCAATCGTACTCATTTGAATGCAATCACTGCTACGCGACACACATTAAAATTTCATTATTCGTTGTCCGAAAAATCAAGATTATTTTGATCATAATTAAAAAAAAGAAATTATTAATTAACAATAACTTCTAATTAACAACTAATTAAAAGTTATTGTTAATTAGAGGTTATTAAGAGAAACTATTTATCATTTGTTAAAATAAATATTCATATCATTTCGATATTCTGTATCTAAATGTTCATATTCCATGTGAGATTTTTATCACGAACGCGATAAGAAAGATTTTTAATCAATAAACTCTCGAATTAAGCTGATTATTTGATAGAAATTCATATTTCATTAACGCGGAAATGTATACTGGAATATAATTCTATACACATCGTTAAAAATGTATACACTTATATTTCAATTCAATGTAAGTTTGACCACGCACATTTGTCTCCTGTAAAAATGTTATACAAAAATCATAATATATATAAGTGTATGCTAGTGTACTCCATATTATAAATATTATATACACATACATGTGCATGTATAAATATTGTACATATACGCATGGAGATATATATAATATTGCTAATTAAAAACATTTTTTTAAATGGTATTTATTGTTATCACGAATCGAATTTTCACAACTGTACGTTGAATCTCGAATTATTTTGTGGCGACAATAAAGCGAAGACTTTTGCTTAGACACAAGCCGCGAGCATCAGCGAAATTACGCGGACCATCGTCCGTAATCTTTTGGTATCTTGCGTAATAAATCCACATCGGTTAGACCGCAGCGGATCTGGTAGCGTTGATGCAGTCGGAACCGCGGTTAGAAGAGGTCGCTGCCGCTGCTGGCGGTCGACCGCCTCAAAATGTTGATGCTAAATAAAACTCCTAGCTGCTTGGGCCGATGCCATACGCTCTAATTTCCGCGAAGGCACGGCCGGCTGTGGACGTGGTGGCCCGGGGTTTGCCACGTTGGAGGACGACTGCGCGACAGATCCTAGAGATTCTTCGCGATCGCGAAACGGGAAGTGGAAGAGGAAGCGGGGAAGTCGCGGGTGAGAAAAGACGCGGAACCGTTTATCTTGAACGGTTTCTTGGGCGGAGAAAAATCGCTCTCACGCATCAAGCGATAGGCATCATCGGCAGACGGTGGGTCCAGCCTCGCGAACAACGTCCGGTCCTCGCTTCTTCCATGTGAAGGCTGCTCTGTCATGGCTATCGCCCTTCTGGGCAAGTGCGTCGCGTTGCTGGGTCTCGTTGTACTTTACGCCACCTGCTATGGCTTCCGGATACGCGACGTCGTACCGCAGACGCATCATCAGACCGTCTGCGTCTCGGCGCATGGCAGAGCCTGCCCAACGGACAAAACGGTGACGACCGGGGGATTAAATTCGGCCCGGAAATGGCACGAGGGCACAGTGTCGCAGACCATTGCTGTTGGCCGGAAACCACCTGCCGAGCCAACGTCAGACGTCGGTACGGAAAGAATTCGAATGGAGAAGATCACTGAACATCCGAGAGACAGAAGTATGACTGGACCTACGCTGAGGAGATCCAAAATAGAAAGTGATGAGGTGGATAGAAGCAAGGAAGAAACAGTTGTAGAAGTGGAAAGCATGGAGGAGGATGAAGAATCGGCGAGGGATTCCGAGAGAGATCAATTGGATGGAAAGACAGATGAAGACGAAGAAGAAAAATCATCTGAGGCTGAGATCCTATCCCTATCAGATCAAGATGTTGAGGATGAGAACAAAAAAGTGAAAAAAAAGTTTTCTGCTGATGCTGATGATGATGATGATGATGATGAGGAGGAGGAGGAGGATAATGATGATGATGATAAAGATAAGGATAAAGATGAAGATAATGATGAAAAAAGTAAAAAAGATTCAAAGAAAGAAATTAAAACTACAAAGATTATTAAATCATCTATGAAATATAGTAAAGCTGATGATGATGACAAGGAAGAGGAAGATGATAAAAAAGAAGAAGAAAAAAAAGTCAAAATAGATCAACAAAAAGAACCACTTAAAAAACAACTTGATGTATCACATAAAAAACAAGAAAAAGATGAAGATAAAGATGAAGATGATGATAAAGAACCTAATATAAAAGAAACTACCCCAACACTTAGAAAATTAGAGAAAGTGAGGCTCGCCGATAAAGACAAAACAAAGACAGCTAAAATTTTACCTAGCAAACCCGAAATGGAAAAACAAGAAGATAAAAAATCAGTCGATGTTGCTAAACCAGCGATTGAGAGCGTGAAAAAAACGATCGAAAGCACAAAAGAATTCGTCGATGATGCGAAGAAATCAGTCGAAAGTGCCAAGAAATTAACCGAAGACACAAAAAAAGTTGAATCGGTTAAGGCTCCTCCTAAACCTAAACCTGAAGTTGCAACGAAGATAGACGAAAAATCGAAGACGCAAGTGAAATCAGAAACTTCAACACCTGCACCGAAGATTAAGGAACAAGCGAAACAACCGCAAAAGGAAGATGTCAAAAAAGTAACAGCAAAACCAACTTCGAGACCATTGAAGGAAGTTTCGCAAGCGGAGAGTGAGTATTATGTGAAAATGGTTCGATACGAAAAGCAAGTTTATCCGAAGATGTTTAGTGTTTCCATGTGAATAGGCTGGCGGAAGTATCTCAAGTAATAATCTACCTAAGATAATATCCAATATCCGGCCGTGTAATCTTTTATTTGCTTAAGCTTCTCCTACGCGTAGAAATTTCTACACGATTTCTACTTTCGCATTGTTTCTTTTGAACTTTAAGGATTTTTTCTCTTTAAATAAACCTTTTTGGAAAATGCACCTTCTTTAGTCCCTCATTCGATAAAAGCAATCTCAGAATTTCAAAATGTAGGAACCGTGAGAAAATTTCGCAAATTTATTTTACGTGATTAATCAGGTGATATTTTTTAGAGGAAGAAACGAAACCGAAATCGGAGAAACACACTGATGCGTCTATTACATTGTCCGAAGTGAATGATGCAATTCTGCATGTGCCGACCTTCGTGCCAAATTTTACGAACGTTGAAAGTCTGGGATGTCAGCAACATGGCAAGATATTCCTGCGACAATTGAGAGGTTACAAGTTGTGGGCGCTGCAAAGTGAGTCGATTGACCGAAATAACTGTTCATTCTATTTTCATTCAGAAGCCAAAGTTATTGTGCCTTCAACTGAAAGATGTTCAAGCCAATAATTATGTCTCTGAAAAGGATACGTATGCATTATTAATTATTAAAATTCTTTCGAAACTTTCGGTTTGTATCTATATATACGATAATCCGGATGTTTCTCAAAAAATTACATCAGTTTCATCGAACCAAAGACCTGTCTTGTTTCTAGTGTTAGATTCGAGCGCAAAGATTCCGTCGGGCTTGTTACGAGGAAACGTGAATCAGTTCGGCGATTACGATCAATGTTTGGGTGTGCTGGCGCATGTTAAAGTAGACGAGAAGACGATAAGAATTCAAGGAAAATATTGTCTGGCTACTATAGATCTGTACGCTTCTCATTCAGATATGAGGCTGCCGGTCAATCTAATGCAAGCCCGCGCTTTTATACGAGGAAATATGCAGGACGTAAGAAAAGTTTTGCTAAAATTAAACAAAAATAAATTATATATCTTATAATTTATATATCATCTGTATATATCACGTGCGAAAATGTAAGCGAAAGATAAAGAAGATGTGTGCGTGCGTGCGCGCGCGCGCGTGTGTGTGTAAAATAAAACTATTTTATCTATATATATAAATTCATATTTTTTAAATTAAGAATTTTTCATTAATCTGTTTCAAAATTGTTTCTCTTGGTGCTTTTTTAATAATAGGAGTTCTTAAAATAATCATGAATTGTTAAAAATTTAAATAACTCGTTCTTTTGAATTAGAAACTTCCCAGCAATTCGTTGAATGTTTCAGCCAGGTCATTTCATTCCAAAATTCACTACATTTAATTGGGCGCTGTGTCTACCCGCAACATGTTCTGCTGAGGATGCTGAACGTGCGTTAAAAAGTACTTTAAAGGATTACAATGGAACTGTTGGAATTAAATTTACGGTGGACGTCGATCCTAATATGTGTTACGTCAAGCAAAAGTCTCAGACCTATTCGAAAGAAACGATCGGCGTCTTGTGCGTATCTCTTTATTGTACCTCGAAAAAAAACGCAATTGATAAATCCATGTTATTCATTTATTTTGTAGGTATTTTTACGCTATGATTGTTTGTCTCGTTATTGTAGCGACTGTGAGAGATTACTTCGTGGAAACGCGAGGAAAAGGTATGTGGGTTTCGATAAAAATTAATCTCTTTTATGAAACTGAAATTAGGTTTGCCGGAATATTTCAATACAGCAACGATTATGGCATAATGCACGCATTTCCTTCGCAGGAAATTATTCTGAGAGGATAATCATGTCATTTTCCTTACGAAGGACGATTAAAGCTTTATTGAAGGAAGCGACGGATCCTACGGATATTACGTGTATCTACGGAATAAGAGCGCTGGCTACGATCATTCTTTACGTTGCCCACCAGCTTATAACAATTTCCCGAATACCGTTTAGTAACCGTACTTTTCTTACCGAGGTAAGAGATCGTTGGACAGAGTACGCCTTTGCGTTGGAAGGCCTTGATATATAGCATCATTGATTAAATGTTGTTCAAACAGATCGCCAATAGTCCGGTCAGCTCTGTTCTGCGAGTATCGTTAGTTTACACGGATGCGTTTCTGCTGCTAAGCGGTGTCCTCACCGCTTACAACATGGCGAAGGAACTGAAGACTCGCGGGGAAATTCGCTGGTTTTGTCGTTTCGTTGCCAGATTTATCAGGTATTTCAGATTCAATGAAAGAGCCTCCTCCCAGTTGTTCAAGAAAAAAATGGTTGCATTGATTGTTCTGTCATTCTGGCATGCTCTTCAGACTTTCACCGGCATTGCTCGCGGTGGTCTTTTGGTACGCGTTCGTGATGGAACACGTCGGCTCGGGCCCGCAATGGAACAGCGTCGTCGCGGCGAACGCGGAACTCTGCAGGAACAACGCGTGGACGAATCTGTTGTACGTGCAGAATTTTTTCCCATTCGAGGAAATGGTGAGTAGATGCCGAGTCGAAAAATATTTATGGATGGTATCTATCGATGGATCTTTTACAGTGTGCCACGCATACGTACCAGCTAGCCTTGGATATGCAGCTGTCGCTCGTGGCGCCTATTCTAGTCTTCTTCCTGCAATACAAACTTCTCATTGGTATTCTTCTGATGACCTTCCTTATCCTATTATCCGCCACACTTCGTTACATAGCGACAGCGAACAATTATCTGTCTCTCGTCATTTATCACGGGATATCGTGAGTACGACACTTCAGATATTTTACGCAACCGAGTAATGCAAACTTTGGCGGTATATCCTTGATTACAGATTAAAACGCCTTTACAAGACTGCCAATTTAACTTACGCGTTGCCGCTGCACAGAGCGACGCCGTACATCTTCGGCGTTGGCCTCGGTGTGCTGTTGCATTATATTGGGAACAACGTCAGGATTCACAGGGTACTCTCTCCCAACGTAATTATAATCGCGTGATCGTGGCAGCGTTCTAATTTCAGGTGTTAGTGATCTTGGGTTGGTTGATTGCGATAGCTTTGGGTTCATGGTCGTTATTTTCACCCTGGCGTCAAGCCAGGCGGGACTACGTGTACGACGCTGAAGAGGCTACTCACTATGCAGTAATCGGGCCGGTACTGTGGGCCGTGGCTTTATGCTGGTCAATATTTGCCTGCTTCACGGGGCACGGAGGTCTGTTGTAACGCTACGGTAACAACTGGATAAGCGTGTAAATAGACAGGAACTGACGCAATAATTACTCGCTTCGTAGGCGGTGTTAACAGATTTCTCTCCAGCTACTGGTTGGTGATCCTCAGCAGAATATCGTACGCCGTATACCTAACGCAATTCGCAGTATTTTTCTACAATGTTGGGACCACGAGATTCTCTACGGAGTTTCAGCCTCATAGAGCAGTAAGTCGTGCGGATGAAACGAAAATACTTTACGAAGCCGCGTAGTGTCGGCAGTAAAAGGATTTATTAAGAAAGCTTATATTGTCATCACATATTTAGCATTCGTCCTTTATACATATTTGTATAAATGATATGATATACTATCAGTGTTTGAAATATCTCTCAGAAGTATAAACGATATTAAAAAAATAATTAACGTGAATCTCAGAATCAAACGGCCGCATTTAAGATTGATACATTATTCTT
Source organism: Crematogaster levior (assembly GCA_901521435.1). Lineage (NCBI taxonomy): Eukaryota > Metazoa > Arthropoda > Insecta > Hymenoptera > Formicidae > Crematogaster > Crematogaster levior. The sequence goes on along the minus strand of CABEGB010000557.1, from coordinate 764,464 downwards.
ACGTTTGCAGATTGATTCTCTGGAAGTAGCGATAGTGATAGCCGCGTCAGTCGTTTTGACGTTACTTTTTGATCTTCCGATGCAGGAGGTGAAGAATGTCATAATGGAAAGCACTGATGTTTCGACACTCGAAGTTTCTGAGGAAAAAAAGACAAGTGCGAACGAAGATAAGAACATCGAATCCGTCGAAACCGCGAAAATGGCGATCGACACAAATGCTTTTGAGGATGACGAAATTGCGTCCACCGGGTGGAATTGGCAGAAGGATATAGCTCATGGTGCTACCATTCTCGAGGGATACGACACGGAAGAAGAAATACCGACACTGAAGAAGGTGAACGGGAAGCAAATGTCATTCATCGATCATAATTCCGAAGAGATATCGAGTAAAGATCGAGCCAAGTTAGTAACTAGAAAACCATCCAGAAACACGGAGAGTTACATGGATCGTAAGATAGACGTAAACAGCCAGAGATATGCTACGGATGACTCTGAAGAAGAAGCTATCGAATTTCTCAGAAGTCAGCGAGAACATGACGAGACTGTGGCTCAGCGCAATAGGCGTTCGTTATCCAGAACTAAAGATAACAAGAGACCATCGTCAAGGAATAGCGAAGGTGAAGAAGAATGGCAACGCAGAAAAAAGGTCGAGGACGATTCGAAGCAGTTCAAGAGATCCGAGTCCAGAGGAAGAACGTCAGCCAGGGAAGCGGACGATTATCGTTCTTGGGAATTCGTTGGAAAGGAAGGTTCATCTGCCAGAGAACAACACGAATCGAAACCGCTGCAGTCGGCGGATACCATGAGAAAAACGTTCTCTTCCGAGAGCGAAGATGAGCCATCGGTCCAAGAAAGAACGAAACCGATACGCGTTTCGAGTTCCGAAGCAAAGACGAGCGACGAGGAGGAATGGGAACGGGAGTTGAGGATACGGAGGAAGCAGTTCATGGAAAAACTGATTGCTCAGCAGCGCGAGTCATTAATTGAGGAGAGTGAGGCCGGAGTGGAACCTTTGAAGCGTAGATCCTCAGCGGAGGGCAGGATAGCCTTGCTAAGAGACGATATCTCGAGTGAAGATAATATGGACTCGTGGACCGTTAGCGTTGGCCCGCGAATCGCGCACCTCGGATCCTCTCAGGAACCGAGTGAGCCCGAGGAGGACGGTTACATGCGACGTAGGGAATATCGCGAACAGGGTCCGCCATCGAGAGAAGAGAGTCTGAGTGAGGAAGAGACCAGTCAGGACACCTCGAGGAGACAATCGTACACTAGCGGTAGTCAGAAAACGTCCCTGGAAGAGGAGGATGACGTTAACAACTATAATTTTATCTTAACTAAGGGAAGCAAAAGAGAATCTTTGCAAGATCTGTCGCAATTGTCGCAAGAAGAATTGGCGAGTGCCGGTTGGAACGTCGTGAAGAAAGAAGGTGATCCTCCAATCAAACTGACGTCGACTGGCTTATTCAAACGAGAATCCATCGTGAAGAGTCAGGCGAGCGAGGAGGATCCCGAGTACCTCCTGCCGGAAAGGCCTAAATTAGTTCAGCAAGAGCGGGAACATCCCTTCAAGAAAGCTTGGCAGATGCAGAAGTCTAAATCGGAGGAGGAAGGCTCTGCGGCATACACAATAAAGGACTCCAAGGAGCAGCAATCCGAGACTAAGGTGAAGGAACCGCCAATTAAACGCGAGCATAGCGGTGAACAATCCGAGGATATCGAGTTCGCCAGTGACCAATCGATCGAGGCCACCGTGGTGCTACGAGGTAGGAGCACCGACACGGAGGACGCAAGGACCAGCTCAACGAGATCCGGCACTGACGAGACAGATTCGGTCTCGACGGAATGCAGTAGAGATATGCATGAGAGAGATTACAGGCAGAGCTCGAAATCTGAGACCGATGAAGATTCTGCGAAATTTAATTGGCCCGACGAGGAACAGGAGGAGCAAGACGAGAGTATCTACGAGGTTGACCGGAGAAGGAAGTCGGAGGAAACGGACTGGGACTGGGAGCGCGAGGAAACTTGACGAAAATGACTTTGGACGATTGTATAGAGTGACTATACCTTACCTTCAAATTCGGTTGAAGGTAAAGACGAGAGGAAATAATGACCGGATCATAGCGATCAAACGAGGTTGTGCGATTTACAAGAAGATTTACAAGAAGTGGAGAAATGATGGAAATTTATATTAATCGTTATAAGTGTCATATAAGAGAGTTAATAAATTATAAACAAATATTCTATATTCTTGAGATTTTATTTTTCTCAATGTGTTTCGTTTTGATTTACAATAAGATTTTCAAATCTTCTGTTAATTTTTCAGTTTAAGAAATTCCAGTAAAGAAGTATCCTTTTTAGAGTTAGTTATTTTAGAGTTATTTTGTTGAACAGAAGACGGAGTAACGTACAAACGAGATTAATATAGAATACATTAAAATGTAAGAAATCGTTGTTTTTCAGTTTTATGGTCTGATTATGAGATTTCATCAACAAATCTGTGAGCTATTTGTCATTTAATCTTTTCGTAGAAAACGAGCATTTTACGAATTTGCCGAAAGTACAACTTTAAACAAACACTTTCGTATATATTTCATACATATTCCTTACATCTTTTTATATTATAACAAGATGAAAATGTAAACATAATTAATATTATGTTTACGTTTTCATCATATTATAATGTAAATCACGTAATATTGAATTAACTTTGAAGTTTAGATTCTGTATACAAGAACTTTTTAAAGAAAATATAATACACAAATAAAATTTTATTTTAGTATTATATTAAGAGAAAAAGAAAAGGAAAAAGGAATCGAATCTGTATATCATTTGTACATCATACAATTATATCCTCTTAGTTTTGTACAGTGCGTACAAATTCAAAAATTTCTAACTGATTCTATACTATATATATGTCACATGATTTCAATTGAAACAAAGTACCGTCTTATGGCGGTATCGATTTCGTTTATCTCATTTGCTACTTACAGACTGTTCGAAAGTCTAGGATTTAGATGCATACTCGCAATTAATTTTAGTTAAAAAAAATTTATTGTTAGATGTAGGCATTCTCGTAGATATCTCTTACGTTTTCGAGTGCGAAAGCACTTGCATTGGTAGGTAAAATAGCAGAAACGGCCTAAGCTGTGATATATTTTACGAGACAAACTCTCGTAAAGAGCTCGAGCGCATAATGTGTATTGCTCGCTCGGGCTGGTACGCGATCCTCGCGACCGGACGTGTTATCCACGTGAGGTGATCTATACTCGCGTTTATGGCGCCATGGGGATTACTTCTGTTCACCATACCTACGGATCTGCGGGTGGCGCTCACGACGGCGGCGGTTTTCATTGCTTTCGCCCGACCGCTGCCGCGGCGATGGTGGTTTGCCTCGTTTATGCCTGTCGCACGGGACACGGAGGTAAACGAAGGCTTTATACCCCCTCGCGTAAACATATCCCCGTAGCCCCGTACACGCACCGCATAAACTGAAAATATCGGTACGTTGTCGATCATATTTCATGCTTACGATCTGACCGCTTTATTTGTGTCAGCTATATCGAGACTAATTATTAATTAAGGCTTCCCTACTGGCCGACACGCATCACGGAGTGCTTGTGCGACATGCGTGGCCGTGGCATCTCGACAGACAATTACTTAACCCTTTGTTTACCACGTTATTAAAGTGTCGGTACTGCTTTCCCATGACATACCTAGTTTCATGAATGTTCAAATAAAATTATCTAATAGGAGTTTTAACATTAACGTTTGCGGAATAATTTTTGCGGAGAATTATATAGTCAAACGATTTTGTCTAAAATTTTTTAAATACTTGCAAATCAATAGATGTCGATTAACTTTTCCGAATTAGATATATAATAAAATTATGTTCATGTATCTATAAAATCTATATGTAAAATAATACTTGCAAATCAATAGATGTCAATTAACTTTTCCGAATTAGATATAATAGAATTATGTTCATGTATCTATAAAATCTATATGTAAAATAATTGCATAAAATTGTGTAAAAAATGGTTTTATCATGCAGAGAACAATGATAATTTATTGATTTGCATTTAAAAATATTTCGTGCTACAGAATGAGGTTGCATGGCGTTATTACGCGGCGGAATCCTTACGTAAAATATATACGAATATCCGGAGACTTCGACGAGTGCTTCTGGTTTCCGCGCTTTCTCGGTATGAAGCCGCAAAATTGCATAGTCAACGTGATCCCGGACGTCCGAGGAATCCGAAACGGTTGAAGCGCGAACGGTACGACCTGCCACGGATCACTTCGTACCAATTTGGACTACGATGCCCTGCGAGATCGTGGCCGTGGGTGAAAGCCTTGGAACGGGACCCTTGAAATTCTAGGCTTCAAGATCTCGGGATCAGCATGGGTCTTCATAAGCCAGGAATTCGATAGCGGTTCCGAATCGCGGGCTGTTCCGCATCCTTGACGTCTCCGTCGAACGCGGATCTTCGCCGGAGTTGCGAAGGGAAGGATTTTTCTAAATAAGCCCTTTCTCAAATTACGTTCCTCTTACGAGCTTACCTATATGCCTTTATTTCGAAATTGCAAAAAGTTATCCAAAATTAATCAGAACAGAATAATAAGAGGATTCCACAAAAATATATAAAAGTATAAAAATTAGATGTAATCAATCATAAATCGCATTGTAACTTTTAGCCGACTTTTCGAGATAAAGTATATTAAATGTGTATTCAAACATATTTTTCTCCGCTTCTCATTCCTCACAAAACGAAATTTCCATAAAAAATTCAGAAAATGTGACAATTTCAATTCCGAAATTAATAATGTGGTGAAAATTGTTTTTATGCGAAACAAGAACATCTTCTGAACGAGAACGTCTCTCTATCCTGAAGAATGAAGAAATTTCGTATAGTTTCTCTCTGGTTCGCAATACCACTGATCCACGCGCCGCGATATCGCGACTCGGCGCTGATGAAGGCGGCAGTGACACGCGCGGGACAAAGAGACGTGGAAGTAGCAGAAGACGGAATACAATAGAAAATATTCGCCCGCCTGTTATTGCCTCGCACGTACCGCGCGACGTACGTGTCGGTACGTTCTTATTTACTTTATCGAGAGGAGGCGAGTCGCGCGGGCGGCGGTGTGTTACGATTTCCACGATTTCTTTTCTCTCCCCGATCGTTCCCCAAGCTCCAACCGTGCTCCAACTCCTTTTTCCCTCCGTCTCTTTCTGCCTGCCACCATCTTCCTCGCCAACTGGAGCGCGGCCCTTCTTCGGAAATGCGCGTACCGGACGTGATCTCTCCGCGCGCATCGTCTCGTTAGTATGGCTGCTTATCCGCTTTTCCCGTTCCCCGAGAGCGTAAACGTGAATGCTGCGCGTTTCTCCTCTATTGTCGTTGATTTCGACCTGGTCCACGTGCGGCGAGTGCACACGCGTCGTACACGACGGCGACGCGTGTCCACACGAGCGCACATCCCATACACGACGGAGTCCGCGCGCAACCCTCTATCCTGCAAGACGTGCCTCGACTACCGTCGAAGGTTCCCTCTCTCTCTCTTTCTCTCGATTTTCAAGATTCGATTCCATTCTTCTCGATGTGCACCATCCGGGATGCCGTCGCGTCCCGGCGCTTCCCGAGAGATATGCACCTTTCTTGCAACGGCTGAGGGACACCTTGCCAACATAAATACCACGAAATCAAAGCACAATCCGTAGTATTTTCATTGCTGCAGTGACTGCCCCTTACTTTCGTGGCAAGTTTGAAATTCGTCCAAGTCAGCAAATTGAACATTTTTGTCTTCGACAAATATGTGATGATCCAAGCAGCGGGTACTTAAGCCAAAAGTGTACGGCTCATTAAACACTACTGTAAAGGCAGATGATTCTTTATTTAATATTCATATTTGAGAGGCAAAGAAGTCGGGGTGACAATTTTAAGGCAAGAAAGATCTTGTTAGAATCAGAACGCTGGCGCGATTGTTTATATATAAAGTCGGAAAAATGTAATCATCAAATTGTCGAGATTGACGTTTATCGAATCCCTCCACTATTTCAAACAAGATCTTTCGCGCAATTGTGAACTGTTTTTTCTTTACCAGTTAAATGTGGTTAGCGCAAGTATTGTAAACAGATTCGCGTGGCGTGATGCGGCGCGAGGAAGAGAGAGAGGGAATCCCGAACAACAAGAACTCTCGAGTAACGCTCGAAGGCGAGGAGAAACGTCTAACGCCACGGAGACATTTGCATACTTGGGTATTCATGCAGGAAAAGCTTTCGTCGGCACATTACAGGATCCGAGATTGTTGCACGTGAATACGCGACACTGTCTGGGGAAGCGGCTGCGAGAACAGCAAAGAGCCGGCGGGAGAGACATTGTTAATGCGAGTAGGTGTGCGCGGGGCCGGAGTATTTGCGACTCGCGATCGCGAGTATTTGGCGTAAGTAAATCGTGAGATTTACGCATCTGCGACGTAATCAGAACGTCGTTTAATGTTTCGCGGAATTGCGTTTTCGCGCGTTGAATATTTTTCGTCGTTCGAATACAAATTGACCCGCGAAATGATTTCAGATTTAATCGACGTTACCTTCGATTGTCGTCTGCGATCGTATTTCGATATCTTCCTTCCTTCCATCTTAATCCTCCACCACCCTTCTTCGAGGAAAGAGTCACCTCTCGAACTACATGACGTAGTATTACTAATCAATTCGTGCTCGACGAGATGAGGGAGGTATCCTCTTTTCCTTCTTTCCGCGTCGCGAGGATAGAAAAGTTGCGCCGGTCTCTTTACGAGATCGTCGTCGTCGTCTTCGTGCCACCGAGCCGGATAATTGCTTCGATTATTTACAAGATTTCCTCGTGGCAGATTAAAGCGATACCATCATCCCCATGACGCAATACTTTCCCCTCCCTCTCTTTCGAGAAATCTCCCGCTTCCTTTTTCACGCGCAACCCGTACCTTCCTTCGCGCGCCTTCCTATAAAGCCTAATCCGATCACGATGAAACGAGGTGTCCGTTCGAGTGTAATTCCGCGATAATGGATATTGCTATTCAGAGTATCTCTCGCATTAAATGACAAGTCTCATCCCGACTTTGCTAGCGGTAAGGAGGAATGTGACGTGGTTACGTTGCACGTAGGAAAAGGATTTAGCCAATTTCGCTTTTTAATTTAATTGAATGGCTCAGTGAGTGAGTGAGAGAGAGAGAGAGAGAGAGCCTGTCTTGACCTGTCTCAAGAAAAAAATGTAGGTAAAACAAGTTTGAATATGTGACACGACGCGTAAAAAGCATAATAGATTTTTATAAAAATATGCGACGTATGCAAGAATATTTTAACAGGACAATCTTCCTCGACTAAATTTCCTCGTGAGACCATCTTATGTTCCGTGAAGCTCCGTTTAATTGTACAGGTCTGCCGCAAGAAATAGATACTCCCGTTTAATTTATTTACGTTTATCCTTATTACGTCTCCCGAACGCGAATCCAATTGCCTTCCTATTCCATAATCAATAAGGATAAGGAAGCTCCTTCTCGTTCAATGGCAATAAATCGGATCCGTGCGTAATTTCGCAGGCTCGGGCCCAATGAGAGCCACTTGATATTGAATTATGAATGCGTCAAGCGCGTGATGGGGAGGCGACGTGATGAGCCGGCGATGTCAATGGAACGGGAGGGACGGGCTCTCGCACGGAACGTGCCGCAACCAATACCGCATCGTAGGTATTATAAGTTCAGTCGAATCCTTCGTGGGAATGAGCGGCTTGCACCCGCGAGACTCACCTTTGCATTACTACTAGCTCGTCCCCGAGCGTAATCTCTAAGCTCCTAAAAGGTATTCGCCCCTTTCAGCCCGACCCGCCACTCCAGTCGCTGCTCCCTTATAGACTGTGCCGCATACTATACTTTCCCTCTTTCTCTCTTCCTCTCGGCGCCGACCTCGAACTTGGCGTTATCGGAGGAGGCGCCGAGAGATAAGACGCCTTCCGTGAAAAAAAAACAAAGTTCTTCGAATCGTATCGAGCGTTATTCATAACGCTATGTTTCCGCGTAGGAAAAAAGCGTAGGAACAAAATATAATTTTTCTAATTTAAATTTTATAAACAATCCAAAGTCTTGCGCGAGCTGTACTTATTAATGTTAAATATACATCTTTTGAGTGTTCACCGACTTCTTTTCACCACGTGCAAAACTTTCCTCCTCGAGTTATCGAGGCAGGAACGCGCGCAATGATGAATTATCTTTGACAATAGCGGGGACTAAAGTGTTTTGATGACGCGCCTGAAATAAATCTAAGAGCGATGACTTTCAAATGTCTCAATCGAGAGCTCGTCAAATCAATATTTAATCATTCGTGATGCGTTCCGCAGAAGAAAGGCTGTTACCTCGCAGCTTTTTTCAACAGCGTTCTTTGCATAATCGCCGCCGGATGATTTTGCATTACCGCGAGAATCATGTTCGTTCTCCGATATTTCGTGGTATGCAAAATGTGTCTTATCCTTAATTCTCGCTGTATTCTCATCGTTCTCGCTTATTTCGAATTTCCAATATTGACGAATACCGATAAAATATCGATAGACACTATAGCACCGCTGCTCGCACTCGCTTCTTCGATTTGCGTTCACGCAGAAGCACGGTAACTGCGCGTTCGCGCGTAAGTACGCACGCGGTCCCGCGTGCACATGCGGTCGCGTTTTATTACATGGGCAAAAGGGCCACATCGGCTGCTATCAATAATTATGCGATCGGCGCGCAATCAAATGCGCTCGGCGATGCACATTGAATAATATTCGTATCGTATCAAACGGCGAGCCGTTTCGATACGAAAATTTTCAAGCAAATAATGGCCGATTGCGTAAAGCAATTTCGCGGCTCATTGCTATTGAAACGTACACCTATCTCGCTCCCCCTCCCCCCCTTCTCTTCTCCCGCTCATCTGCCGCTATGAAAACGGACGTGCCAGCAGGAACGAACAATTTTTCCGGCGAATATTTTGAATATCGCAGCCGGAAAAATTGTGAAACGGAAAACCCGTGGGGAGGAGGATTATTCGCGGCGTTTCATCGCGAAATTAAATTTAAATTTGCGCCGGAATCAGCGAATTATTTCGATGCCTCGTAGCCACAGTGTACGCTCATCAATAAATATCTGCTAATTTATTACGCAAATCACAATTTATAAAATCACACGTGCAATGGACAGTTTTCTCTCGAACCATTGTTACATATCGCAAGATAACATTTTTTTCTAAACATATCTACGGTTGAATCGCGAGAAATCAGCGATTTTACTGTGATACGAAGAAAAAGTATACATTTTTTATCGTCGAGGCAACCAATAAAAACCGGGCAACAAGATAAAAAAAGAGTCACGCTGTGCAAGCCGTACGAATGTTTCTGCGCAATTGTTGCAATTCGAATATATTGATTTATTTAGTTCGCTGTTGTTCGACGTTGGTTGCGTTATCAAGGATTCTCTATTTTATTTATAAAAGTATAACCTTTATCTTATCGCGGTTGCAGAAATACACATGTTCAAAACGCAATCTCGAGTACAGCACGCATACAGAGTCAGGAAACCTTATTTTTTTATCACACTCATGCTACGCATTATTTTTGTTTTACTATCAGTGCAAGTTTTCTGTTTATGTTAAACATTTAAACGTTATCATCATGATAATACATCGTAACGAAAATGACAGTTTCGAATACAATTGCCATTGTATCTGATGATTGAATCTAGAAGAGCATACCTTGTTTTTTCAAACATGAACTTAATAAATTACGATTTCTGTTATATAATTACTATTATATAATTACGAATTTCTGTTATACTAAGCAAAAATATGCAGTAGATGAGTGTAGTGTGAAAACTCATAGTGTGCAACAGGTTGATATATCACGTAGGTATATCGATTATATAGATGCATAAAATTCTAGACGCATAATATTCCGTTATATACGTGTATAAGTCAAATGAGACTATATATGTATCTATAATATATAACATAAAGGTGTATTTGTGGAAAATTTGAACAGATCTTGAGGAGAATCTAAGAAAAATTTTGGATCTTAAAAATAGAAAATATTTTCACGATATATTATATGGAGACACGATAAGATTTTTGTTTGCATTTCATCTAGCTTTCTTTAGCCATCACTACTAACGTAAGGAATTTAATATCTCGCATAATGTAAGCACGCCTTCACACAAATTTTCTATTATGTGAAGCTGATAAAGGTTATGTAGATAACTGAATTTTAAACATAACCCGAGATACATGTCCTAATAAACAACTGTGCTTTAGTATTTTCATATAAAGTATTTTCATATAATGCTTAATTCTTTGTCTACATATTACCTACACATGTCTCGAGAGTTTTTATATTTTCCTAAACCTTTTATGGGTTTATTTTAATTAATTTAATTGAATTTGATTGAATTAACATTTTCACGCATAAGTAAATATAATGAATCTCTTTAAAAAGTAACCGTTATAAAAGAAAGTTAAAAGAAGCTTTTAAAGTTTCTCTACTGCTCTGATTAAACCAACTCTACTCAAAGCTGTTTAAAAAAAAATAAAATGTCAGAAATTAAATTTAAAAAGTCAAACTAACTTAAACGTTAAAAATGAAATTAAATATCTTTATATGATAGATGCAAACTAAAATTGTTTGTATATAATTTATTTTAATTTGATATGATGGAAAAGAGTCTTTAGCAAAATTTTCATTTCAATCTACCAAAATAATTATAATTTTCCAATTTGGTTCGAATATAACCGCTCGCATTTGAGATATGAATTGAATTTGAAATAAATCAAGCACTTTTCAAAACAAATTTCGATATATCCTTCCAGGATATAGTGTTTCACGCAACCACGGTAACGACCGCGCTTCCGGTAGTCTCTTTGGCATCTCATTGCTGTGCGCATACAGGTTGCATCGGCAGGCGAGCGTTACCATTATCATAGGTAGCACGAAGCGTCATTGCCCTAATTGGCGTCGGTCGGCCGAACGTTTTGCATGCAGTTGCGCGCGGCCACGCGTGATTTCCCTGTGCACGACCGTCTGCACGCATCACAAACCCCGAAAGGGTGCTCTTTCACCGGCTACCGCCGCCAGTCGGGATGGGGTCACCATATCGGATGGACGATGGGTGGGCGGCGAGAGATAGCGGCGCCGTCACCGGAGGGGTGAGTACCCCGACACGGGGGGTAGGGAGCGTCCGGGCACATTGCGGCTATTCCAAAACAAACATACGACTTGGACAGGTCGAATCGTTTCCTGGTTGGAAACTTGCCTGGAAACCGGCTATGTGAAAGGCGCGAGTTATTGTTGGCGTTTCGGTCGACCGCTGCCGATCGACTGGTACCTCGTGAATTTCGTCTCACGTGTTTATACGATCGCAAAGTTATCGCAGGAGAACCCGTAGATTTTGGAATTTTGTAATTCCGTTGGTAAATAGAGTTAAAGTTACGTCGAGCAAAAAAATTATGATTGAGAAGAAAGAAAAGATATTTTACAAAATAAAGGGTGATCAAAATTTTGAAAGAGTACAAGATCAATTTCTACTCGATAATGCGAAATAATGCGAAAGGCCTGGAAACTCGGCAAAGTGTCAGGAGCGGAGGCACGCGCGTGCCGCAGACGTTGGTGACAAGCTGCAAATACATATAAACGCGCAGAGCACGCCCGCGGCACAATCGTCGAAATTAGATCCGATGACGGAGGTGGTTGGCCGATCGGTCGGTTGTGAAGCGCCGTGGGGGATGCTGGACGACGGGTCGGTATGTTCGGTCGGGCTTCACGACTTCGGAGGAGGGAGATTCTTCGCCTAGCTCTGCAGAGGAGAGATAGCGCGGGCATTATCGGGGAACTAATTAAACTGGAGTATAAGAAATAAAACAAAAGGGTAGCGCGCGCGGCAAAGAGGAATTCTCTAGTTCCTCTCGCGAATAGACGTAGCCAACCCCCGAGCTGGCCAGGTGCTCAACCTGAATACATCGGCTATCTACTTACCTTACCTATCTTACGCCGCGTTAGGTCGGAGGTTGGGAGGGTAGGTCGATGGAGGTGGCCACCCCTTACTTTCCACCGCTCGGTTCCTGACGCCACCACCACCACCGCCACCGCCGGAGGCCGGAAAGTAATTAGGCTGGAAGCGAGAGATGTGGCGGATATTGTACCGTGGTAGCTGTTTCCCTACTCGCGCGGTGTGCCGGCAGCATAGCTATAGAGTCATTGTTATCTAACTTAAATGAACCGCGTAATAATATCGTTAGAGGCGTTTCGGTATCGCCCGGCGTCCGGGGCTTCTTCGTGGTCTTCGGGACATCACGGTCGGTGCACCTCCGGCTTATAATCGCGCGTGCAATTCGGGTCGTGCCTGCAATATTCCGAGCGTTGTATGACGTTTAAGCAATGTCGACAAAATTCTGGGAATGTGGTAGGATCGCTTTTCGTGGTGGATCGCTCTATATCGTCGGACGGGTTTTGATTGGTGAGGATTCTAATCACGTGCGATAACTTCGTAACATTCTTATATCTGACACAGTGCATTTTCTTATCTGTGATGTTGAAATTATAATTAACGAATAATAAATGTGAGTGTAAAATATATAATAGGAAAACATCTAGAGGGAAGGAGGTTGAGCACGAAGAGTTCATAATAAAAGAGTGCAAAGGGAGATAGAGTCTCAAGAAGAGGACGTTCGCGATGTTATCGAGGACGGTCTCGAGAGTGGAAATTAAACGGGACTCGGCAAGAGCAGATGAAACAATTTTTCGACGAGCAGGTACGAGCAGAGAGGGGAAATGGGTGGGTGAGAAAGGACAAGCCGGGAGGAGCGAAAAAGCGAGTGGGTGGGATTTCAGAGGGGGTGCCGCTATCTCGACTTATTTTCACGGATCGGATTTCTCCAGGCCGGGGGTAACGGTATCAGCGGTTTTCACGTCCCGCGGCAATTACATTAAAAGTTTCTGTAAGGGGCGCGAGAATTGAGTAGGAAGACGAGGGCAAAGAGAGTAAATGGGAGGAGCGTGGCGGGTAGAGGACGACGACCGGCCGTGAGAGAAGAGAGGAATATTCGACGCGGAGCGAAGGAGCAGTCCATTTCGCATAGAGGTCGGCGAAGAAGAAAGGGAGGTGGAGGTAGATCGAGCGGAGAGAGAATAAGAAATGGCCGGGACGCTCGCTAACGATCCACGAAGGTTTTTATCTCGTCATTCCTTAACGGTCGCCGCTGTTATTTAGTGCCTCGTCATTATAACCCCGACCGCCTCGCGTTTCGCGACTCCAGTCCCTTCCTCCTCCCCTCTCCCACTCGCCATACAACGGCATTGAGTCACCCCCTTCTTGCTCCCGCTATTAATTGTCCATTCACCCTCGTCGAAGTCAGCACGCTCCCTCTTTTTTTTTTTTAATCCTGTCGTCGCGCGAAACTGAGGGAGGGTACATTCGATATCGCGAAGAATCGCGAGACGAAAATCTTGGATTCTCGCCGGAATATTCGACGAATCGTCGGTGCCTGACTAATTATTATTCAGCGGAAACAACGGATGACAGCACCTTGACGCCGTTTCCAATCTCTTCAGCGCGGGGAAGAAGAGCGCGTTTGTCTCCATAGATATTCAAGTCACATTGAGTACAATAAGGAGCACAAATTGCAATGGCGATTATTGCAATTGTGCAACAATAAGCACAATAAAGAGTATGGACAATAATCAATCAATTTTACAGTTTTTGTGAGGAAAATATCCCATTTTCATTAACAGATTTTCGGCTCTTCCATGAAAAAGCCTCTAATGCGTTTTGGACAAAATCCAGACGATTAAATATTAAAAAATAAGGAACTTTCATTATATGAATATTAGTTTGAACGATGCAATAATTATCTGATCTATAGCGGCCATTCCAATCGGAAGAACCCTCTAAGTAAAGATAAAATGTCTGGCTGAGACAGCTTCCGCGACGAGTTCACGTTAATCCAAGCCGCCGGGATATTTTAATCAGGCCGATATCGCGAGGCAAGGGTTCCACTTTGTATTTACATATTAAAATTATTGGTGCTCTCCCGGATTACCGTCTGCGGCTGCCGTTTTCGGAACAAAAGCAGAGCCGGTCGAGGATCGCCGGACGATTCTCCGATCGTCCAATACGAGGTGTTCCCGGAAAATATCCCGGTCGTTGGCCGATATCGGCGGTGAGGGAGGAAAATCGTCGTCGAAGAAAGCGTTCTTCACGTTTTCGCTGTCTTGCTCTACGAGTGGCTTTAATTACCTGGTTCATGGTACTTTTTGCCCTAGTTAGCTTCTCTCCGAGTCGAGCGTAGCGCGGTAAGTCGACAGGGTGCTAATTACATTTTGATCGTAACGCACGATTCTCTAGCTTCGTCGCGTAAATCGGAATTTCGAAAGTCAAGAAAAAGTGGAAGAAAAGTGCCTACGCGAGAGCACGCGCGTCTGTAAGGAGCGACGGTTAAAACCAACGACGTGTCTGACGTTTGTCTGACCTTGGCGTTCTCCTTCTCTACTTATCTCGGGCTCGCCATCGACCTGCAGAGATGCGAATCCACCCTGAATTCGCGTCGTCACGCAACATTTTTCCTCCGTACTTTCCCCCGTTTTTCGTACCAGACCTCCTCCCCTTTTCCAGACCGATTAATAGAATGGACGGAATGAGAGGCGGTAATATCGTGAGGATATGAAAAATGCATTCCTTGCGGTGTAGTCGATGGCGGCACCGGTGTTGGGGAGAGGCCAAACTTTCGAGACTTTGGTTTCAGAGCGCGAGCACAGCACTCCCGGGGAGCGAGGCGGTTGCCGGGGGGAGTTGTATGGGTGTAGGAAAGAGTCGGTGGGACAGAGAAGGGTGCGGCGACCGACAGAAGAAACGGAGACGCTGTACCGTGCAGCACGACACGTCTCGTTCTTCCTCATAATAATATTTAATCCGATCCATTGCACGGTACAGCAGTTCGCTCTTACCCCAACCTACGAAATCCTTCAAGGTTCTCTATCCGATGAAAGTATCCGCGGCGCGGTGGATTCGTCCCTCCTGCTAATACTTAGACGTTCGCAGCGTTTCGAGTCACATGCATTTCGCGTTTCGCCAGCATATTTCATAATTTTTTTCCAATGTGCAACGTGGCTTAGTAATTTAAATTGGAATGCGGATAAATATCTCTCGCTTGTATTCGCGCGTGCAAATACAAGTTTGTGTTGAATTTTGCACAATTTAATTTATTTTCATGCTCGTTTTACATTTGTCAAGGACATTCATCAGACTCACAATGATGATCTCTTTTTGCTTTGAAATACGCATTCATATACGTACGTATATGAATTTTTGCTAAGATTTTTCCACAAAAATCATGCATGATGGAAATATATATGTTTGAAAAAACCCGATATATTATATAACAGAATTATGCGTGCAATTATATCTTTCATAGGGAAAATAATTTTATCCTTTCGGGAGAGTTTGGCGGGGGGCCAAATGGAAAAAGCAACCATGCGATATCTCTGGGATGTCTGGCGCTCGCTCTTGAAAATATTTCGAGACAGGCTCTCGGTGTAGCCGAGATATCGTTTCAGACTTCAGAGTCGAATACGCGAACCGGAAGCGCGGTGTCGCTTCACGGGCCGGCGATTTCGCTTTGCTTGCTGCCTGTTGAATTCTCTGCCAATTATGCAGTGTTTGTAATACGCATTTGGGCTGCGTCTCTTGTAAATGCGGAATATATACGGACGAAGTTGGTGGCGAAAGTTAAAATAACGCATCAGGCACACTCATTTTAATTGCAATTATCTTCGCGCGGCAAGACGCGATGCGTATCCGCATGAGTAATGTTTTCCAAGCTTGCGTGCTTGAGAAAAATTAATACAGTATTTTCGTAAAATTAAACACGAGAGAGAGAGAACGCTGTTGAATATAAAAAGGACGCTGCAGAGAGTTACTTTCGTTCGATCTCGATCCAATTTGGTTCACGGACGTTCCACCTCCCGCGGACTTACGAGTAATAAATAACGATTTCAAACGTCAACCAGGAATTCGCCGCGGCCAAATTGATACCATAGATCAAGCTATGGAAAAATGGCTTTGGCGTACCAGACTGACTTTCTCCGTTCAATAAGAGACTTCCTCGGACGCTTCCTGCGACGTCAGGAAATCGACCTGAGACACGATTCTTGAAATTGATACTGTCTTCTAAATTTTCAGATGACAGAGTTTCTTTCTCCGCTGGATATTTTCTTGCAATCTTGCCTTATCACAAGAAAATCCGCTCCTCTATATATGCTTGTGTGTATCGGCAATGTGCTACAGGTACAATTCTCCTCCGCGGTTTGCAAACGATAAATAGATCGTATGAATAAAACGCAGATAACGCGTTGTTATATATATTATGCTTTTGTTTCGAAGCAAGTATATCGAAATGCGCGCGAGTAAAGATATTAGAACCTTTTTGGAAGTGATGACGTTCGCAGGCAAATACTTCGAAATACAAAGCGAATGCCTCACAGTAAAAGAAAAAGGTTATACATGCGAAATATAGGATATGCTGTTTCGTGCTTTTACTTTAAAGGAAACGCTACTTCCATGTTCAGCTAAGAGTATTTGCTCCATCTTTATAGATGCGACGCAATAATATGGTCTATAAAATTAGATATTTAAATTGACGAAATAAATTCATTATACGCTCGCGGCTTGAATTTACCGTACATCTCGGTCATATAAGCACGAGTTATACGTATAAACTATTATGTATATAGTTGTATAGATATACAAATTAAATTATATAAGCAGTTTAAATTTTTCAGGAAATCTGCTCCTGCATGTCGCGAGTGCTACATGCACAATCTCCCTCGTAATTCTTTGCGCCACTCTTCCGCCTTTTATAATGTTAAATTTAACTAACTTTAAAATACTTATTTCTTATTCTTCAATTAACCAAACTGGTTGAATAATACTACTTATTTATTTAAAAAATATTATCTGATTAAAATATATTACGATTACATACGAGATGATAATTGATCGAATAAAACGGGATAGACGCGCTGGCTTCACGGCACCTAGACAAAAGGTATTGCATCGTTGCAAAAGGTATTCTTCGTCCCTGTCAAAGCTAGTTCGGGGGTGAGCGATTAAAGCGTTTCACGATCGGATCCTGACGTCAACGTTATCGTTATCGTTCATCCCGCAACTGCGAGGGAACGCGGTAACCGCGCGAAATAGCACCTCTGGCACTCGACGTGGCGCCGCGCCGGTGTCGTGGTAAAAGCGAATTTGGGAACTCGTCCAAATGTTAGCTCATCGGTTAAATCCATGCAACGAGGGGGTGATAGAGGGAAGAGAGACGGAGTATTTGATATTGTGGCACGACATGGGGAGAAGGAGGAGGGAGGGGGGAGGTTATAGGCGAGAGCCATGAGCTCCAACCGGCAGCCAGCCCTCTGTTTACCATATAGATGACTCGTTAGCGAATGTTAAATCACTGTATTTGCCTAGTCGGGATTTATCATTCATACTGCGGGTCAATCTACCCGCACCTCGCGATAATAAGTCAGCCTGCGTTCACGTTTCCCTCGCTATCTGCTCTAGCTGCCAAGGACTCGTCGCGCATTCATATTTACGTAATTGATTCGTCGGCACGATAATAGCCTGCGCTCCCACGTAACTCTTTTCCTGTAATATAACGTCTGTAATAAATTCTAACGCAGTTTTGCGCGATTCCACATGTCGCGCGCTATCGTCGTCAGACTCGTTACAACGGAAATATCGACTTTAAACCGCCGGTGTACCGAAACGAAAAAGAAATGATTTTAAGTATCAATGGACCTTGATTAGTGATCGAATTAATGACATTCGCTCCGGACAATCGGGAGGTTTCGAATCCTGACTGAGGTGAGATTTTTCGCAAATTCTTTACAGTGAGATTTAAAGTGATTAAGATCCTATTAGAATCGAAAGAGTTAAATTTAATAATCGATTTAAGTATGTAGATTTACTGTTCCGACGAAAAGCTGTGTGTCTTAAGATCGACAAATAATTGGCGTGCAGTCTCTGAGTTGAAAAGTATATAATACAAAAATTATTATTATTAGGTTACAATCCATCGGAAATAGTATATTTCTCTAGTTAAATTGATGTTGATTATTTGATGAATTTACGATTGCTATAAAGACAATGTAATGAAAATGAAACGAAATAATGTGCGCTACGGATGCACCGAACAATCTCAAGGCGAGCTCACGTTTACGTAGGCCCGGTGAATGTGCGCTATCGTTGCATCTCTTATTCTATATACTTAGCGATTGTACAGATGCAGTGCCACGTCTCTTGATTATCTCTTAGCTTCGCCATTTCTATCGCGATTATAAATGGCCTGTTTTGTGTCTAGGGCTGAATAAAAGTGCGACGCAAGATAGAGCGGAGCGGCGCGGAGAGTAAAATAAAATAAAATAAAAAATAAAATAAAATAAAGAGAAATCACTGTGATTAACGCAGGACGCAATTAGTCCGTGAAGTAAAAGCGAGAGCGCTTTTTTTACCTCTTTCTCCCTGCAGATTCCCCTACGTAAAAATGGAACCGGCTTCCGCCTGAAATTGAAATGTCGGCGTGAGTGAGCACTTATGGCTGCTTCGAGCGCCAACGTCGAAGGATGGAAATGTACGTCAGTAGATTTGCACTGTCAGTCATATCCTCTTGAGCCTCAGACGGTTAAAAAAAAATGTTTTAGATTCTTAATGAGAGAAACTTTAATGAAATTAGTAGAAACTCGAAGAGTTAATTAAAAATGCTGTTCGGCTCTCAGAAAGTGCTATTTGAAGAGTCGGATGATACTTTTTATAAATTTAGCTTATGAAACGTGGAAATGGGCAGGAAATGGAAGACTCGAATTGCAAAAATAGAAATGAAAAGCCACAACGTGCGCGTTTCAGCTTGGAAAGCGTAAAATTTTTGCCAGAGTTGAAAGAAAAAGAATAAAAGCTGAAAATGCATATACTTCTGTGAAGTGAAAAAATTAATTCAGTAGTCATAAGTTTAAGGATTCCATACTGATATTAAATTATATTCATTATACAGTTGATTATATGTATATTAATACATACACAATACAAATTTAAAAGTGGACAGTCGAGGCGATATAATGGCTTGAATGAGGCCCTAATATTTTTCGCACGCTTTTTAGATATCCCGGATCTAGCACTCGAGAGGTGCTGTGAGTTGCCAGGCATTCTTCGACGAGATACGAACAGCGAAGTAGCTTCAGCTTGTCTCTGCGTCTTCATTCCGTTTGTCACCCGTTCTCGCGGTAAACAAAGCTCTAATGAAACTTCTAACGAGTCAAATCTTATTATCATTCAGAATGGGGCGAGACGAGCGGAAGAAGAGATGCGTCGAGAGACGAAGGAGAATCCGTTGCTGAAGAAGACTACGCTCCTTCGTTTGAGGAGCAGGTAAGTTTACTTCGCGTGCATAAACATACCCCATTACTTGAAATAACAGAAGCACCGGTTCGTGAATTTCAAACTAGAGTTTTCTAGAAATATCCAGCATTTTTTCAGCCGCAATGAAAATCAACCGCGGAGCAAAAGATGACTCGCTTCACTTCGACGCTTATTGGATACTGATGAAGAGATTTTCAATATTGCGCATTCTTCGATTTATATACATTTATATACGATTTATATACAATTTATATAAGTGCGAATTATTTAAATCCATAAAGATTTAAGACGTCAAATTATTTCTTGCGCCACATTAATCGCCAACAATAAATATGTATCTTTGATCGATTAATTAAATAAAAGAAAGTTTCTCTCTTATTTCAATATTAATGTAATTATGTGTGTAAGACCGTTTCTTGGAGCCAAATCTGGAGTATTATGATATATTCCTTTTGACATTTCACAAAACGGTCCAAGAACAATGGTCGAGATGACAGAAGAACGAAGCTGGGAAATGAATTGGAAAAGATTATAGAGCGAAGAGCCACCCCAAGGGTAGGGAATCTGGCTGAAGCACAAATTCGGATTATTCTCAATTAATAAATACCAACCGACGGTTGCCGCCCTTTAAAGCGCTATTCTCAATCTTGTAAAGGGCTATCTGTTCAAAGACGTTAATTAATTCCAGCACTCAACAAAGTCGTAATATCGTGTTGTCGCGCCGTTGTTTAACGACATTTATCGGATTATATACAATATTATTTGTTTTTCAGTTAACTTTCGCGCATATTGATTACAATTTCAGTATTACGTATGTAATCACAATCTTTATCTATTCATGCTGCTGATAAATACGCGTGCCTTCGCAAGCGGACAATCCGAACGTAAAAGTTACAAAGTGAATCAAAATAGCGGGAGCTGATAGGACAGCGAAACTGCTCAAGTTTGCCGATACACCCTCGCCAATTCAAGCCATATTTCCGGTGCCGTGACTGCGAGAGAGAGAATCACTATTGGAAAGTTACCTTACAAATTAGAGTAAATGAAATTAAAAGAACTTTCCTCCCTGCAGCCTGAATTTTCAAGGAAGTTTGCCGTTGGAAGCAAGCTCTTGCATTCGTTCGAGTTCTATGTATAATGAGAAGAGAGCGACAATCGCGTCGTTCCCTCTCGACTCGTCTCTTTTTCTCCTTGTTCCTTCGTCATTTCTTCAAGAAGTAGGATAGTATTCGCCCTTTTTTTCACCTTATTTCACCCATTGGCAAAATTAACAAGACTGTGCGCGACTGAAATGCGACTAAGCCTAACACAAATTTTTTTGGACAAACGTTCTGATAGGTAAAACACATTTTCGGAATACACATTTTCAACGATGTTAATCCACTTAATGTACTGAAATGAATGTTTCAGTTAATTCCATTCAAATTCCATGCATAATTTTTGCAGGAAACACTGATAGAAGGGCATTAAATTTCTCGCACAAAAATGTTGTACACGATTAACACTTTGAAAAAAATTGAAAGATAACGGTCCATTTAAAACAATTATTCCAACCTATTTCTGACATACGTACTTCGCAGTTACATAATGTAGCAAGGATGTGAGTAAATATTCTGCGAGCCGGAAAAAACAAAGAAAACAATTTCAAGACTGTACAAATACAGCATGCGTCCGATGCGCTTTCGTTGAAAATATTGTTCGCGAACGCAAAGCGAATAAAATGTAATTCGAGGCGCGGATATTAATTTACATGAAATTTAATTAAATCTCGATTAAATTTAAGCGCGCTCGTGTCGGGCGTGTCGAGATCGAACGCGGCTCGCGCGCAGCATTTGAAGTATTTCATGTTGACGTCACGAACTAATTGATATTATTTACAAATAATTATTACACAAGATACGTGTGTGTGAGATAATACAGATAAGTCACTGAAATGATACGGAAGGTTGTGCAAGCGTGACAATTATTTTAGGAAGCAAGTATTGATTTTTTGTCCAACAAGTGTTAGTCAAAAATGTATCAGTTATTGAACGTATCGCAATCATATCATACCACATGTAATCAGATCTCCTCCGTTAAATTTTTATATGTGGGATATATATATATATATATATATATATATATATAGAATTCAAAAAAATTCATGGAAGGATTATAAAATAAAGTTATTGTTAATTAAGTAATCATCACGTTCAAAAGCATTTCTTGAAAGTCTCGTTACAGATTTGTCAAAAAAATTTTATATTCCAGTATATAAATGTAGTAAATTCATTAACATTCACTAGGACTCGATAGAATCATCGTTGTACTCATGATTTTCGGTCAATAAAAAAAATGTCTTGAGATAACGACTCTATCATCGACTTTTTAATTACATGTCATAAATTGGTAGACACGCTCGGCCTGCTCCAGGACACTCTATTTTCTGGGTGGTCGCAAGTTCGATCTGCCACCTCCGTGCTTTGAGATGAGCTTTACGGCGGTTCCTTCGTAAACTGTCTCGCTTGATAAATCGATTGGCTAACGGGGCGTCCCGTACGTGTACGTAATACTAGCACCATTCTTTTTCGCCGAAGCCTTCGAGCGAAAACTAAAGACTCACGATAAAAGATGTCATGCATAGTTGAAATTGGGTGAATATCTTTGCAAATAAAATTCGCTTCAACAATCTTCCCAGTTATAATATTAACAACTTTATATAATATATGATATGAAGCAAATTTTTATTACATGATGAAAAATAAAGACTAATCTGCAGAAATATTACTCAAAAACTATTCTAGAATAAAATATAATATATAAATAAATTTCACTTAATTTCTTCTAATTTAATTTCTTTAAGTATTAATCAATCGTAATTTTTATTTTTGTTGGAAGAAAAAATAATAATGTTCGTGGAAGAAAAAGCTTTTCCAGCCTGGCAAATATGAAAAACGCATTAAAGCTTCTTTCCTGATCGCGTTTCGTATCGCTAACTAAATCACGCGAGATGCATTATCGTCTGACATAAGCGGTAGTGACTACTCGCCGCAATCGCTAGTATCCACAGTATCGCAGTCGGGGGATGATTTATGGGGTTTGTTCCTTGGGACAAGCGCTTGTAGTATCGAACACTGGCGAGAAGCCGACCGGTAAGACGATGCGGTCAGAGGGGACAGTGCGGTACGCGATTGACAAATCTGAGAGCTCATATGCAATAAATCGCTGCGAGGGACTGACTGCGCGAGTTTTTCGTATTTATGGCCGTTGTGCTGAGATGCAACTTACTTGCGAAGGGACGGAAAAGATGGCCGGTGGTTGCGGAGGCAAGAAGGTTGCTACCAACTTTTCCCATGCATCGATATGAATATAAATAACCGAGGCTCGGCCATGCGGGGGGACAGGTCCGCCGTCCCACTCAATCTGCTTGGCAGTCCTCTTTGCTACTCATATATATATATATATATATATATATATATATATATATATATAAATGTATATAAGTTATATCTCCTACGTTCAGCTCCTTACATTCTAAGGCGATTATAGTGCACGACGGCGTTATCGCGGCGCTTTCCACAAGCTGCGAAAGTTTTTATTTAAGTTTTGTATAAATACTTATGTCAGTCGTTTTTTTGGAAACTTGTTGAAATATATAAGACTCTGTGTAAAGTTATTTTCAGAACTTGTGTATCGGAACCGAACCGTTTCCCTCCAGGTCTACCTTCAAGACGATAAATGTTCTTTGACGATTACTAATCCTCCGCAGAACAGACCTAGATATATCTTAAATAACCGTCGCTCGCGGCGGAGGACGACTATTACATACCTGGTGTAATTGTCATTCGTATCTCATTGCAAACAGCCCAGGCTCGTAGAGAACGAGAAAGGGAGGGGGAGGGGGTTGGCGGAATGGGTACGGGAACTGTAGGTATCGTACCCTGGAAGCAAACACCGTCTCGCTACAATGAAACGCAATTTCCTGCTGTTGGTGCCGAGACTGAGTCAGTCGTCTCATTCGTCTTGGCTAAAAGCTTCGCTCCTCACGCTTGCTGCGTTAAACAATCGTACCTGCGTAGCATTCGTTAACGAAAGCCGAGGTAGGAAAGGCTTTCCAACCTGACTCGATGCCGCCCGAAGATTCAGGTCGTGCCTTCCATCGGCTTCTGCAACGTCGCTTCTTCAATGTCTCGTATTCGTAGAAATAAAAAGATCATCGTTTCCGAAAGAGTGAAAGAGAGATCGTTACCACACGAATAACGGCTTTGGATAAAAATAGAAGAGAAGCGAGGAAAGATCTTTTCGGAAACGGAAGGATTTCGAATGGAGGACGGTTTTTCTTCGTTAAGACAGCGGTACGGAAGTGATACGAAAGGAAGTTAGGAGAAAAGGAATACGAGAGGGAGGGAGGAAGTGGAGTTCTCTCGGTAGATAAGGCTGGGGAAGGGACGGGGGCGAGAACCGACACGAGTAGCAGAAAGACAGACGGTATTATTGCTTTAATCGATCAGCCCGATAATTCTATTAGCATTTGCGTTATTCAAATGGTATTTAATTTTCCGCAACGTTACCTTCATTCCTCGATTTACATTTCATTCGTTCGGAAGTCTCACCTCCCTCGCTCTCCTCAGGCTTTGTCCACGGTTTGGCTTTTCTCCCTCCTTTTTTTTCTTTTAAATCATTTAAAAACTGCAGCCTTTCATATTCTGCATGTCGTTAACTTCTCCTCTAAACAGTTTTTGTCTCGCCCGATCGAAATATCGTCAAACGTGCCAATATTAAATATATACATATAATCGAATTATTCGCGTTTAACGTTAAGCGCGTCCGTCTTTCGTTGGAATATTTAATATTTCAATAACCGTCTTCCACGAGATTTATGCAGACCGCATAAATCGTCCAACACAACGGCAGAGGTAATATAATTCTAATTATTCTTCGTTTTTCAGACGTAAGAAACGGAAGTATTAACAAATGAGAAAGGCAAGCTAAAGGTGTGCGTATTATAAACACATGTTATCGTACATGTAAAATTCTAAAATATTATCTAAAAAAATTATTAATCATATTAATCCTATAAATAAGTTACAGATTGTGTATATATGTATATATCACTATATATTTAAAAAATCATGTAGAAACGTAAGATATCTCATAAAAAAATCAAATTCAGAAAGATGCAAATCCCACCCGATAAGAGAAATGATTGCAATCGTAGAAGTTTACACAAATCGTTCCACTTAGTTCAAAATGCGTAAAAAACAAACGACACACAGACGCCGTATATTAATATCATTAAATCGCCGCACAAAGATCGCGGTGAGATATCTGTCGTGAAAAAAATGAACGTTCGACGGCGAGGAAGCCAGCCTAGACTTTCGACTTGGAGCTTCGAGGAACTTTCAAGTTTAGAACGAAGGAAGATCGAGACAAGTAGGACGCGGAAATTCCTGGTATCTTACCTTATCCAATCACCGCAGTCGGGACGTCGGTTTTCTTGCGTGGAGTAGCTATCAGAAACTTTCTTTAATCAAGTGTTTAATCAGCATCTCTCCTTTCCCTCATTGTCTTCGTTGGCAATCTGGCCACAGCGAAGCTTCCTCTGACTTCCATAGGCCTCACGCCACAATACAGTCGATTAATATTATATTACACTGCTATTTGTTTGCGCGGTAGTGAGCTTTGTCTTTTCACATCTTCCATGCGCCGTGACAGTAAACAAGGAAATCCTTGATTTAAGGAGGGTCGTTTGCGTCTATAGAAAATCAACAATATTCAACTGTAGATTCTTACCAACGACAAAAGTTATTAATTACATAAATTATATAGATAATATTTTAGAAATAATCTTAAAACATAATAATGTAAGAGCGATATAGTCGTTTACTTTTCAGATTAACCAGTCGTTCAGTTATCTTGTAAGTTTATAAAATTTAAGTGTGTCCTTTACTTGGCATTACTCTAAGTAACGTTACTCGCTCTCGGGGAAAGCAACGAGCCGTTGCGCGCTCGCGTGTGTGACGGCGAGGAGAGAGGGAGGCGCGAAACGTTAGTAAGACTCACGAACCGCATAACGGCGTATTAAGGGTGGGCTCTAAAAACGACGATATAATTACATGAGGTTGCGCGCTCGAGCCATGATTTAGAGCAGTATAATGTATAATTCCTAGACCTCGGCGGCATGGAGGGCGATCCTCTCGCTCTCGCGGTTCTCACGACAGCGCGGCGCCGTTAGTGTAAAGTGCAGGTGCTTTCGCTAAAGTATCGTGCCTATAAAATGAAATTAAACTTCCGGCAAATTTATCGGCCACCGCGGCATCGCGAGATATCCTCCTCTCTTCCTCTTACGTTTCCACGGCCGATTAATTCGTCTCTCTCATCGTTTCCGGGGAATCAAATCTCTCCTACCCGACTCGCGGGATCGCGAAGTCTGATGCTTATTCGCCGGTTATCTCTCTCTTCGGCCTCAGCTGTTCAAATAATACGACCTACGAAACAGACTCCGCGGCTGCGCTCGGTCAGAGTTTAATTGAACCGACAGATATACTGCTCTCTCTTTATTTATCTGCGTATTATCATAACGATCCTTTTTATCGTCGATTTTAGTATTTAACTATACGATTGTTATGGAAATTTGATACGGAAATTGGTGAACAGAAAAGGAAATCATAATCTCTTAATGGTTATTAAATTATCTTTTACAATAACTCTTGTAATTGAGTAATTCATTTTGTAGCTGAGAATAATTCTTATCAGTTTTGTCAAATATTTCAAATATTATGTATTTTGTCAAAAAATGTATGTCTATTTGCATATAATGTGTGTGGTATTTTTCCATGTCCGGACAGGCCTGACCAATAACGGTTTTTTCTACTGAAAACAGGTTGCCACGAAGCGATACAGAGAGGGAAGGAAACGAAAGAATAGAACGATTGAGCGATACAAAGATATAGCAAAATTATACGCACGCTTTCGGGAACCTTAAGCCACTATCTCTTATCGATAATGCATCGTCTCTAGAAACGGTCGGGGTTTTGTAATAAATCGAACTCGAGGAGTTAGGGGGATCAAATCGACGTTCCGGATACTCGGTTCGGGTCTCTGTCTTTTTGCTCGGTATCGTCGGCATATATGTAAGTTGACGACATAAATTCTTGAGGGTCGTAACCAGTGATTCGCGGGATACACATCTTTCGTTCGCTTTTCGTGAAAATATCTCGGTCGACGCGTATGTTTATGCGTTTCTTGAGACATGTGTTTCCTATGGACGTTTATTTGAATGGTCTTGCAAAATGAATATCTAATAAATAGATCTTTCACGTTATTTACGCTCGTGAGAAAGGAATGCGTGAATTTGGCAAATTGTAATTTACATTCTTATTTTTGATACTAGAAATCTTTTAGAAAAAGTTCTACAACTTCTTATTCTTCAAAAGAATTTAATATAACGAAACAATAAATGAAAAAATTCGATGTAAAGAATTCACTCTGTGTTACATACAATACAAAATTACAAAATTAAAAAATTTACTTAAATATATTATATGTATATCACTCTCTCTTTCAAACATCAAAATTCTAGAAGATTTCATTAAGATATATCGGTATTTCGTTTTGCTCATCTGACTAGCAACTGTATCTGTTATAGATAGAAAGTCGCGCGATGAATTTCCGGCAATGTACATTTTATAGCATCGTGAACACGAGCCAGGTGCACGTAACTTTAGAATTTTAGATGAATGAAATTTGCTCGCTTCTAAACCGAGACAAAACACATTAGTGATTTGTACAATTAACATAAAAAAGACAGAAAATGTTTTTAAATCTCTGAATTCCGCCTTTAACGAATTAAAAAATCTGAATATCACAAGAATTTCATAAAATGTAAAATGCTGAATTAAAATTCCTTAAGGGAGTTGGTGCAAAAATCGAATCGTGTCAGATTTTGTTAAAACCTAGGGCTATAGGCTTGTTTAGTGATTATCTATTAACTGTTAAATTTTTAGAACGATTGCCGGTGTAGTTTTTGAGATATAAGCATTCAAAGTTTACTCTTTTAACACGTGTAACATAGGGACGGGTATCAAAAATCATACATTTTAAATCATTGTAAAAAATCTTCGAGTCAGAAATGCATGAAAAACTAATATGTTGTTCTTGATACCTTTGGTAATAACATATTAAAATTGCAGATTGATAGTCGGTACCATATTTTAGATATCTTAGTGAGAAGTATGGTATGAATCGCAATTTTCGTAAATAAAAAGACTAAGCGTAGAAACGTGGCAACGTTGCACGCGAGAATCCAGTCGGTACTGTCGGCAATGACAGATAACGCGGTAAATATATGCACATATACGTATAGTATACTCGAAAATTTGATCTTGATAAGATCTTATGTAAAAAATCTCAGTAGCGAAAACATCGCCAGCGCCACCACGGGCACTGCACATATGCATAACGCAATGATAAAAGAGCCCTGGGGTGCTTGATGCCTAACTACGAGTTTGGAGGTCACCAACTCCCTTAAATACGTAATATTGTTAATGTCAATGTGCGTTCTCAAAAATCTACGTAAATGTTACATAACTGTAATGGCATAATTGCGACGTCACCTTAAATACGTAATATTTACGTAATTTTGTTAATGTCAATGTGCGTTCTCAAAAATCTACGTAAATGTTACATAACTGTATGGCATAATTGCGACGTCACCTTAAATACGTAATATTTACGTAATTTTGTTAATGTCCATGTGCGTTCTCAAAAATCTACGTAAATGTTACATAACTGTAATGGCATAATTGCGACGTCACCTTAAATACGTAATATTTACGTAATTTTGTTAATGTCAATGTGCGTTCTCAAAAATCTACGTAAATGTTACATAACTGTAATGGCATAATTGCGACGTCACCTTAAATACGTAATATTTACGTAATTTTGTTAATGTCAATGTGCGTTCTCAAAAATCTACGTAAATGTTACATAACTGTAATGGCATAATTGCGACGTCACCTTAAATACGTAATATTTACGTAATTTTGTTAATGTCAATGTGCGTTCTCAAAAATCTACGTAAATGTTACATAACTGTAATGGCATAATTGCGACGTCACCTTAAATACGTAATATTTACGTAATTTTGTTAATGTCAATGTGCGTTCTCAAAAATCTACGTAAATGTTACATAACTGTAATGGCATAATTGCGACGTCACCTTAAATACGTAATATTTACGTAATTTTGTTAATGTCAATGTGCGTTCTCAAAAATCTACGTAAATGTTACATAACTGTAATGGCATAATTGCGACGTCACCTTAAATACGTAATATTTACGTAATTTTGTTAATGTCAATGTGCGTTCTCAAAAATCTACGTAAATGTTACATAACTGTAATGGCATAATTGCGACGTCACCTTAAATACGTAATATTTACGTAATTTTGTTAATGTCAATGTGCGTTCTCAAAAATCTACGTAAATGTTACATAACTGTAATGGCATAATTGCGACGTCACCTTAAATACGTAATATTTACGTAATTTTGTTAATGTCAATGTGCGTTCTCAAAAATCTACGTAAATGTTACATAACTGTAATGGCATAATTGCGACGTCACCTTAAATACGTAATATTTACGTAATTTTGTTAATGTCAATGTGCGTTCTCAAAAATCTACGTAAATGTTACATAACTGTAATGGCATAATTGCGACGTCACCTTAAATACGTAATATTTACGTAATTTTGTTAATGTCAATGTGCGTTCTCAAAAATCTACGTAAATGTTACATAACTGTAATGGCATAATTGCGACGTCACCTTAAATACGTAATATTTACGTAATTTTGTTAATGTCAATGTGCGTTCTCAAAAATCTACGTAAATGTTACATAACTGTAATGGCATAATTGCGACGTCACCTTAAATACGTAATATTTACGTAATTTTGTTAATGTCAATGTGCGTTCTCAAAAATCTACGTAAATGTTACATAACTGTAATGGCATAATTGCGACGTCACCTTAAATACGTAATATTTACGTAATTTTGTTAATGTCAATGTGCGTTCTCAAAAATCTACGTAAATGTTACATAACTGTAATGGCATAATTGCGACGTCACCTTAAATACGTAATATTTACGTAATTTTGTTAATGTCAATGTGCGTTCTCAAAAATCTACGTAAATGTTACATAACTGTAATGGCATAATTGCGACGTCACCTTAAATACGTAATATTTACGTAATTTTGTTAATGTCAATGTGCGTTCTCAAAAATCTACGTAAATGTTACATAACTGTAATGGCATAATTGCGACGTCACCTTAAATACGTAATATTTACGTAATTTTGTTAATGTCAATGTGCGTTCTCAAAAATCTACGTAAATGTTACATAACTGTATGGCATAATTGCGACGTCACCTTAAATACGTAATATTTACGTAATTTTGTTAATGTCCATGTGCGTTCTCAAAAATCTACGTAAATGTTACATAACTGTAATGGCATAATTGCGACGTCACCTTAAATACGTAATATTTACGTAATTTTGTTAATGTCAATGTGCGTTCTCAAAAATCTACGTAAATGTTACATAACTGTAATGGCATAATTGCGACGTCACCTTAAATACGTAATATTTACGTAATTTTGTTAATGTCAATGTGCGTTCTCAAAAATCTACGTAAATGTTACATAACTGTAATGGCATAATTGCGACGTCACCTTAAATACGTAATATTTACGTAATTTTGTTAATGTCAATGTGCGTTCTCAAAAATCTACGTAAATGTTACATAACTGTATGGCATAATTGCGACGTCACCTTAAATACGTAATATTTACGTAATTTTGTTAATGTCAATGTGCGTTCTCAAAAATCTACGTAAATGTTACATAACTGTAATGGCATAATTGCGACGTCACCTTAAATACGTAATATTTACGTAATTTTGTTAATGTCAATGTGCGTTCTCAAAAATCTACGTAAATGTTACATAACTGTAATGGCATAATTGCGACGTCACCTTAAATACGTAATATTTACGTAATTTTGTTAATGTCAATGTGCGTTCTCAAAAATCTACGTAAATGTTACATAACTGTAATGGCATAATTGCGACGTCACCTTAAATACGTAATATTTACGTAATTTTGTTAATGTCAATGTGCGTTCTCAAAAATCTACGTAAATGTTACATAACTGTAATGGCATAATTGCGACGTCACCTTAAATACGTAATATTTACGTAATTTTGTTAATGTCAATGTGCGTTCTCAAAAATCTACGTAAATGTTACATAACTGTAATGGCATAATTGCGACGTCACCTTAAATACGTAATATTTACGTAATTTTGTTAATGTCAATGTGCGTTCTCAAAAATCTACGTAAATGTTACATAACTGTAATGGCATAATTGCGACGTCACCTTAAATACGTAATATTTACGTAATTTTGTTAATGTCAATGTGCGTTCTCAAAAATCTACGTAAATGTTACATAACTGTAATGGCATAATTGCGACGTCACCTTAAATACGTAATATTTACGTAATTTTGTTAATGTCAATGTGCGTTCTCAAAAATCTACGTAAATGTTACATAACTGTAATGGCATAATTGCGACGTCACCTTAAATACGTAATATTTACGTAATTTTGTTAATGTCAATGTGCGTTCTCAAAAATCTACGTAAATGTTACATAACTGTAATGGCATAATTGCGACGTCACCTTAAATACGTAATATTTACGTAATTTTGTTAATGTCAATGTGCGTTCTCAAAAATCTACGTAAATGTTACATAACTGTAATGGCATAATTGCGACGTCACCTTAAATACGTAATATTTACGTAATTTTGTTAATGTCAATGTGCGTTCTCAAAAATCTACGTAAATGTTACATAACTGTAATGGCATAATTGCGACGTCACCTTAAATACGTAATATTTACGTAATTTTGTTAATGTCAATGTGCGTTCTCAAAAATCTACGTAAATGTTACATAACTGTAATGGCATAATTGCGACGTCACCTTAAATACGTAATATTTACGTAATTTTGTTAATGTCAATGTGCGTTCTCAAAAATCTACGTAAATGTTACATAACTGTAATGGCATAATTGCGACGTCACCTTAAATACGTAATATTTACGTAATTTTGTTAATGTCAATGTGCGTTCTCAAAAATCTACGTAAATGTTACATAACTGTAATGGCATAATTGCGACGTCACCTTAAATACGTAATATTTACGTAATTTTGTTAATGTCAATGTGCGTTCTCAAAAATCTACGTAAATGTTACATAACTGTATGGCATAATTGCGACGTCACCTTAAATACGTAATATTTACGTAATTTTGTTAATGTCAATGTGCGTTCTCAAAAATCTACGTAAATGTTACATAACTGTAATGGCATAATTGCGACGTCACCTTAAATACGTAATATTTACGTAATTTTGTTAATGTCAATGTGCGTTCTCAAAAATCTACGTAAATGTTACATAACTGTAATGGCATAATTGCGACGTCACCTTAAATACGTAATATTTACGTAATTTTGTTAATGTCAATGTGCGTTCTCAAAAATCTACGTAAATGTTACATAACTGTATGGCATAATTGCGACGTCACCTTAAATACGTAATATTTACGTAATTTTGTTAATGTCAATGTGCGTTCTCAAAAATCTACGTAAATGTTACATAACTGTAATGGCATAATTGCGACGTCACCTTAAATACGTAATATTTACGTAATTTTGTTAATGTCAATGTGCGTTCTCAAAAATCTACGTAAATGTTACATAACTGTAATGGCATAATTGCGACGTCACCTTAAATACGTAATATTTACGTAATTTTGTTAATGTCAATGTGCGTTCTCAAAAATCTACGTAAATGTTACATAACTGTAATGGCATAATTGCGACGTCACCTTAAATACGTAATATTTACGTAATTTTGTTAATGTCAATGTGCGTTCTCAAAAATCTACGTAAATGTTACATAACTGTAATGGCATAATTGCGACGTCACCTTAAATACGTAATATTTACGTAATTTTGTTAATGTCAATGTGCGTTCTCAAAAATCTACGTAAATGTTACATAACTGTAATGGCATAATTGCGACGTCACCTTAAATACGTAATATTTACGTAATTTTGTTAATGTCAATGTGCGTTCTCAAAAATCTACGTAAATGTTACATAACTGTAATGGCATAATTGCGACGTCACCTTAAATACGTAATATTTACGTAATTTTGTTAATGTCAATGTGCGTTCTCAAAAATCTACGTAAATGTTACATAACTGTATGGCATAATTGCGACGTCACCTTAAATACGTAATATTTACGTAATTTTGTTAATGTCCATGTGCGTTCTCAAAAATCTACGTAAATGTTACATAACTGTAATGGCATAATTGCGACGTCACCTTAAATACGTAATATTTACGTAATTTTGTTAATGTCAATGTGCGTTCTCAAAAATCTACGTAAATGTTACATAACTGTAATGGCATAATTGCGACGTCACCTTAAATACGTAATATTTACGTAATTTTGTTAATGTCAATGTGCGTTCTCAAAAATCTACGTAAATGTTACATAACTGTAATGGCATAATTGCGACGTCACCTTAAATACGTAATATTTACGTAATTTTGTTAATGTCAATGTGCGTTCTCAAAAATCTACGTAAATGTTACATAACTGTAATGGCATAATTGCGACGTCACCTTAAATACGTAATATTTACGTAATTTTGTTAATGTCAATGTGCGTTCTCAAAAATCTACGTAAATGTTACATAACTGTAATGGCATAATTGCGACGTCACCTTAAATACGTAATATTTACGTAATTTTGTTAATGTCAATGTGCGTTCTCAAAAATCTACGTAAATGTTACATAACTGTATGGCATAATTGCGACGTCACCTTAAATACGTAATATTTACGTAATTTTGTTAATGTCCATGTGCGTTCTCAAATCTACGTAAATGTTACATAACTGTATGGCATAATTGCGACGTCACCTTAATACGTAATATTTACGTAATTTTGTTAATGTCAATGTGCGTTCTCAAAAATCTACGTAAATGTTACATAACTGTAATGGCATAATTGCGACGTCACCTTAAATACGTAATATTTACGTAATTTTGTTAATGTCAATGTGCGTTCTCAAAAATCTACGTAAATGTTACATAACTGTAATGGCATAATTGCGACGTCACCTTAAATACGTAATATTTACGTAATTTTGTTAATGTCAATGTGCGTTCTCAAAAATCTACGTAAATGTTACATAACTGTATGGCATAATTGCGACGTCACCTTAAAAATGGTATATGCTCACAAAAAATAGCAATATAAATAATAGAAATAATACTATACTATATATATATTAGGTTGATGCATAATTATCTGCCGTTCATGTAGGCGTGTTTTTTAAGTAAAAATTGGCGTTTTGTTTACTTTTGTTTTATAAAAATATTCTTCTATGTTTAGGTGATAAAAATGCGTGTCGAAAATCATCATCATCATTTAAACATGTTTCTGTTAAATTTTTATATGTCTTTTTTCATAATAAATATTGTTTAAAAAACGGCGGATAATTATGCATCAACCTAATAATATAAAAAATGCACATGTGTTTCAAAGTATATTACTTTCATCATAGAAATCGTGTTCAAATTTTATTAATATTATTTAATAACTTATTAATCATTATTATTATATTTACTAATTATATAATTATTATTTTTAATAACGGAGACTGCTCTAGAGTGCAAGGAGGCAGAGGTCCCGGATTGGGCCACGATCTGTCTTTGGCAGCGAGCTAGTTACATTTCAATACGTGCTTCTTTGGCTCGTATCATATATGTACGGCACGGAGCGCGGATACTCGCGCACGTGCAGCACGTCATAATTAAATTTTGAAAACGCGCTGCGCAGCGCACCGCCAGGTTACCGTCCACCGCGGCTAACTTGAGCGCTTTTCACGCCGGACCGACTCGGTAATTCGATTTCGTCGAATTATCACTCATTCCACAAAAAGGATAAATGCGTACGTGAGCCGAATTCAACAACGTTGGTGCGCTCTCTCTCTCTCCCCTCTCTCCCTTTCACTACCATTATCCGCGAAAAAAGCAACGTGCATCGTTCGCGGTATGGAAAATATTGGATGTACGCGCTGTGACGTCGTGATAAACGCTTTCGTTCTATCAAAAATTTTCCAAGAACAGAGAGCAACTGTTACGTATGGCAAGGCAATTCGCGTATGCATATATGTACACCCGACGATATTTGCACGTTGGAAATCACGTCGGAAATTTGGCTTGGAGTCCTCTTGACTCTTTTTTTTTCTTCTCGACGCATACGTTACTCGAATTCGTAAAAGAATCATAGTTCGCAATCAATCTCGGTACAACCGTTGTTCTCGACGCACCGTACCTCACGCATATACTCTACGAGCGAAACAGACGGGACGATTCATATTAAATATGAAGAAACGACTCAGTGATTTATGTGCACAAATTGTTCTGTCACTGCCGCTGTTCTGGAAGCTGCTGCTGCTGCTCCTCCTCTTCCGCAGTGTCCATTGTTCTTCTTTCGCCGACATCTTTGGGCGCGCTCCCGCTTTCTCCAATATCCGGTGCATTAAATCGCACTTTTTCGAGATTTGCCGTGAGATGGGATATCGCACGGCTCATACGGAAATGCCCGCGTTACGAAATCCGTGCGAGCGAAGACTATCGCTTTGCGATAAATTCATTTCGCTTCGCGCGTTCCGCGCTTCGGTTTTGCAGCCGGTCGTAGAATGCAGATGGTAATCATGAATCGTTAATGGCGTCTACCTGAATCTCTTTCTTTTCTTTGACAAGTTTCTTGTCGGCTCTGCGGTTGCCACTAAGGACGGCATTATTCGGTTTTCTCCCGAAGCACCTGCTTTTGATTCATTCAAAGACTTTGTCTCAAGTGAGTTAAAGTTTTACAAAGGACACGCAGGTAGAGTTTCTCCTTGAAAACCTCCTGTTCCTTGTTCTTCGAATTCCTGCCGCATTGAAAAAAAGGACGGATAATAAATTTTTATTACTCAAAAGAAAACATGTTATTTTCGAACGCTTTTCACTCCGCGGCAAAGATCGGTGAATCTCGTAAATAATGTGAATTAACTTTATTAAAGGACCTGAGATTTGTCTGCATTTTTTTCCTCGCTAGTTATATATTACTTATATACTCCTACCGAAACGTAATAAGATTCAACGGAAAGTTTTATTTTCTATCATTTTCTATTCATTTTACTTATTACGATATTAATTCTCGAAATGTCCATTTTTTCCATTTTTTTTTTCAACATTTCTTCCTTTCTCGTGTTGATTCCCCTTATAGAGTAAAATGTATATTATTTCCCGACTACTGGCTTTCACGCGACAATTTTTTAAGATCACCATTTCCGTGTCTTGACGCCAAAATGTAGTGCCAAGTGCGGGAAGCGGGCGACGCGAAATATCGAATATAGAAAGCACTCCTCGGCAACATCTGCGGAAACACAAGGACTGACAGGTCTCAGCCATTTAAAATGAAATTTAATACCCACCACCTCCGCACTCCTCAACCCACGCTCTACTGGTCTCCCTTATATCGCCGTGCAACGACGCGTGCTTGCCAAATGTTTTATGTAGTTTTACGGCAAACCGGGTATATATTTATCGATGCGAAATCAGTCGCCGCACTTTAGTCCGTACCGAGACCCGATGAGATCCTTTAGAACCTTTACAAGCCTTTCTACTCAAGGAGAAAGCGTCTACGCGACGCTTGCGGTAAGACTTACAACGTAACTTAAACAGTATTTGTAGAAATGAGCTTTTACTTGGATTTTTACAGCGTATTTTACAGTCGAATCATTTACGAGATGAAGGATACGAGTAAGAATCCTGTGTGATGTGCGACTAGCCAAAGGGAAAAAAAATAACTCGTTACGGCGGCACGAAATCGTCGATCTCGAGTAATTCTGTTCTCTCTCTCTCTTTCTGTCTCCTTCCTTTCGTCTTCCTCTCCTCGTTCAGAATAGAGGTAATTACCGGATTTCGGCGAAATCCATGGAGCGTAGGACATTTAGAGCTGTTATAGTTTCGACGTCTCGGCAGGGTGAAACTGGCTGGTCGGTCCGTCAAAATGAAATCCCGGTAGTGGTTGGGGGATGGCGCGGGGTGGTGTGGGGGGTCGACGTAAAGGGGGTGCGACGGGAGCGAACAACGACGAACGAATGGCGTTATAACAAGGGCTAGTTAGCGGTAGCGCCGTATTACCCCCGCGTAGTTCTGTTGCTGCACAATGGCGACAAATTTCACGCGCTATATCATCTGGTTCCACCCGTTCGCTACAACCGATGAGCGCAGGAAAGACGGACGAAGTGTGAAGCGGGGGCGAGTATCTTCGATGATGGAACCCGCGGAAAACGATGTCGCTGACTTCTCTCGTTCCGGTCATCGGCCAATTATTATTAAAAAATACATTAAAAATGTAAAAAAAAAATGTCAAATGTACCTCTTTACATGTTCACCTAGCAACTAAATAGTCGTCGAATGTGATGAAGAATTGCTTAGATCTAAATTTAATTTAATTTTACTTACTACGCCCGGAGTTATTGTGAATTTACCAAATTATGTAAACTTTTTAGCAACTTAATTCATGAGCAAAATATTACGAGCACAATATCTGCACTGCAAAATAAATAAATACGAATAATAATTGCTATTTTAATTTTATATATTGTATATATTGTAAAATTAAATATTTAGCTTCAACTCTGTTTCTAAAGGAACAAAATGAAAAAATTGTAAAAGAAAGACAAATATAATAGATTAAATTTCTTTAACCGTTTTTTAAATATCATATAATAAAATGTATAATAAAATGAGTCTTGAAGTAACAATGATCTAAAACGCGCAAAAAACTGTATAAAGCATTTCTTTGGAACATTCCTCGTAAAAAATAAATTCACGTAATTGAAACATTTCTGTTAAAATGACAAATAATAATTATGCAATTTAAATAAATTTTTTATATCACATACGTGTGTATGTGCTACATGTAAATTTTGTACTCGACGTCACTAATAATCGTCTTTTCAATAGAATTTCGTATTTCCGTGCATCGTAAAAGATGTTAAGTACAAGAATCATCAAGAAATCTAGCGTTCAGTCGGAAGAAGAATATTTATCGCCGACCATTCCCGAGCAGGGTTTTTCCTTTGATCGACAGGTTTGATTTCCGCGTCTGGTCGCGGCAGTGTGTTAACATCCGCATTTCGAGCCACAGAAATAACTTTCTATCCCCGACGTCTCCGCAACGATTTAGAATATCCGGTAAGGTGGCCATGGCACGTGGCCGACCGATGGGAATTCGTCGAATTTCTTCGTCGCCACCCGTCAACGCAAAGGGTAATGTATTTTGTATTCAATGAGGCAAACGGAGGGAACCCGTCAATGATGATATCCTTTGCCGTTGGTACTCCAGAGAGAAAGATAGAGTGAGAGAGAGAATGAGCAAGTCAGAGTCAGCCAAAGACATCTAATTCGCGTCTCGTCTATATCCGCTCTCTCTCCTTACATACAATATAAAACGAATATCAGGAGAGAGAGAGAGAGGGGGGGGGGAAGAGGAAGAGACGACGGAACACGTCGTGCCACGGTGCAACATTCAGTAATAACGTTTATTGAAGTGTAAATACGCCTCTCGGAATTTCTGATGCTGCTTCCTTCCGTGTCGCGTCGCGACGCGTGAGCGCGCACGCATATCGCAGTGCGTGCGGAGGAGCAACGCAACAGGCCGACGTTCGATCCGCCATGATGCGAACGGTAAAACCTTTTTTCTTTCTCTTTTGTTCCTTGTCCTCGCATCTCCAATACAACAGTAAAATCGTACGCAGGGTATCAGAGAGTTTCAGATACTCGAGAAAGTTCTTGCGAGATGCAGGATGCTTCTTAGGAAGAGATGGAAAGTAAGTTTTTTACTCGCGTCTCTCAAATCCTGTGTAATGCGAAAGAGAGGTCGACAACGTTGGAGACAAAGAAAACGTGATATCAGAAATAAACAAACAATGTATTATAATTCCGGCAGATTTCTACTTGGCTGATAAGATCAGGAAAATCGAATCGCATGAAAAATATGTAAATGTAAGGCTGTTTTCCTTAGTTATATTCTTCATTTCTACTCTGCTAAGGAATACATTGCTTTCGTAATCCTTATACATTCTTCTTGAATTATTATGCAAACGAGAGATATTATTATTTATCATGTAAAACTAAATTATACATTATGTAAAATGTAATGCAAATTAATGCGCAATTTTACTTCACTAATCCAAAGATGTTATTTCTAATTTCAATTATAAAGAATAATTTATTATTGCAATTATGAGATAATGTATGCCTGACTTGTACATTTATTTTAAAAAAGTCTGTATTTTTCAATTAGCCTGTACGAACAAAATAATCATACATCTATCATCCACATTCT
This sequence comes from Crematogaster levior, assembly GCA_901521435.1. Lineage (NCBI taxonomy): Eukaryota > Metazoa > Arthropoda > Insecta > Hymenoptera > Formicidae > Crematogaster > Crematogaster levior. Next base: position 725,480 of record CABEGB010000557.1, on the reverse strand, counting down.
TCCGTGTTAATAATTCTCCCTTATCATCCCTCTCAGTCTCTTTATGCAAGAATGTTGTAATAATAACAGTAACAAGGCTCGAGGAGAATGGCGTGTGGCGAAAGTTATCGCTCGAAAAAGAGCATTCTTGCGCTTAAGCCTTGCTTGAAATTTACATGTATAATATTATAGTCGCTCGCGTGAGTCATGCGGCGACGCGTTAATTTTCCTTGGTGTTTCTTAGACTTATCCCGTAGACTTTCGAAAGGCCGATATTCGAGACGAGCGGCCTTATCTAGCCGCGGGGTTAATAATGTCATTGCCTCGTGATAAATCAAGCGATGGCGAAAGGGCTGTAGAGAAGAAGGGTGATCGGTATTCGGATATTTTAGGTACGTATCATTAGTGAGAACAGGAAGAAGGCTCGCATATAAAGGACGGAAGAGACAGAGTTTGTAATCTACGATCTCTCATGGGGCCAGGGGCAAATCCGGGGTATTCCGACAATTATCAACCCTCGACCTTCCTTCGTTACTTACGTCGAGCACTACCCTTAGGCTGTAACTTTTCTGGACTTTTTGCAATGCCATCCATGTCCTCGCGACACGTTCGTGTAACTAACAGTACCACTTGGCAACGATATTGCTTGTTTGCACTCAGATATTTGGATTGTAAGAATAGTCTTGGAAATTATTACTATCATAATTATTATATATTAAAAATTTTTAATAATTATAATTTAAAATAATTATACATGTCACGTATTTACATCGCGACAAATATTGCTAATATTAACAGTTATATGTTACATAATGGAATATTATTTAGATATAATTATTCTTTATTTTCTTTCGTATTATAGCCTCGCTATTTAAATAGATTTTTGTCATGGTATTTCAGGAAAATTCGTTTTGCATGAGCACTTTTTACAGAGCATTGTTATTCTTCGCTTACCAAGTTTTCCTACTTTTTGCCATCTTTCTTTTCTAAATGAGCTCTGCAACGTTCTCTATCTGATATTATCTGTTTGTACTACGGGAATGTCAGGTGTGCTTAACTACCGACCACCAAGGGGTGGCATAGCGGCGCGTGAAACAGCGAGGAGAAGGTCGAAACTTACCTCCCAGAGAACAGCGAGAGGATATCTCGTAGGTCCCACTAGTGCATTTAGAATAACTTACGGCATCATGAGATTACAGGTCTGCAGCATAAACTCTCCTTACCCTCCCCGCGCGTTGGAGAACCCGACGTTGGCGTGCCGGTGCCATTAATTAAGAGCTTCTAAGGGCTGGAAAGGGTGCAATCTTCCGTACGGAGACGCCGCGACGCGTTTGAGTACCGTCGACGGAAAAATTTAATCCCGCATCAACGTATGTTCGTATGCGAATTATACAAGTATTCAAAGTTGTCAGCTGCTTGCGAGATTATTAAGTAGATTGATTTTAATATATAACAAGAAATAATAAACACTTGTCAGTAAAATTTAAAAACGCCATATTTCCTAATGACACTGAGTCCTCAAAGTTTACAAACTAATGGTAATCGATTGTCGTGTATTCGTACATAAACTTTTGAGATAAGAAAAATTGTAAGAGTACGGGCACGTCGCGAACCACAGTTTAGACTGAAATTTTCTTTCCGCGCCGCCGTCAGACAGCGAAATATTCGCCGCTGGGCTACGGGCCCTTCAGTATTCAGTGCACTCGATCACACAACAGTTATCAAAGGAACTCATTTGAGCGGCTGAATGGATAGAAAGGAAGTCAATCTCGGTACGCGGAGATAAGGCAGCAGCCGGTTTCCAACCCCCGTTATCCAACCACCACCAACGTCTCCTCACCCTCCCGTGGCATGTAGCGTCGCTCTCTCACGGACGATTCCCATCCCACTGCAGTAAGCCTGACTCCGTGAACGGCGACCTCGTCTATGGAGGTGTCTTATGGCAACTCCCTCCTCTCATCCCCGCTCTCACTCTCTCTCTCTCTCTCTTTCCCTCATCTTTGCACGCTACGGAGTCCTCTCATCCCCGCTCTCACTCTCTCTCTCTCTCTCTTTCCCTCATCTTTGCACGCTACGGAGTCAATCCCGGGGCCTCTTATGTGAGTGTGTGTCAATACATCTCGCCTCGCCTCATCGTATGCAGTCCGCTTGGAAGTCCGATGAGTTACACGAGTATTTTCTCCTTTTCCTTTTCGGATTATCCTTCTTCTTCTTCCTCCATCGATCTATCCAGCGCGCATCTGGTTTCCGATTCCACTTAAGCCGCACGGCAGACTTGAGTAACAGGTGCATCTCAAATTAGGCGGCAGCGTTCGTAAGCCCTCGTCGCGGTGCGTGAGCGACTCGCGAGAGGGATTGCGAATACGATGGGATTGCAGAGTGCAATCCCATCGTCGAGACAAAATATTCACACTTGAAGAATCTTCGGGTTTATCATATCTGTATCCATGTGACGAAGAAAACACGCATCATCATAAACCACCTTGTTCAAGTCAAAACTCTCAGATATGATTATTTGACGATACTTTTTATACGTTGGACATCTTCAAAAAAGCTGCACGTTGTCATAAATAAATTACAGCAACGACGTACTATATACGAGGGTATTCTCCCCGAGAGAAAGAGAGAGTTAGTACCATCTTACATGTTTATTAGATCTCGAGAACTCGAAGCGAGACGAGGGTATAACGTAATTACATGTAAATAAATGTATGGGTCTAGATAGTTGTTGCCAGGAGTTTGTACGGAACCGAACGTGCGGAATAGATATAGGACCAGCCTACGGGAACTACTTCCGCTTTAAATCTTCTTTCTTCCTTAGTATCCCCGTCTCTCTCTCTCTCTCTCTCTCTCGATATTCCCTACATCCTTCATCATTTTATCTTTGGATGTGTTCTTGCTAACAGCGCCACTGCTCGAGACAGTATAATTTTTGCGAGCACGTATTGAGCACGGTGCGCGAAGTTTTTCTTTAATATATTCTTACATGCGCTTGCAGATTAGATTAAAACGGCGAATATAGACCCTTCTGCGTGCCCTGCTGTCCCGCACCCCTCCGTCACCCGTTGGTCGCCCGTTCGCGAAAGATGGCGAACGCGCGCAGTCGTATTTATATGATTTATTTAAGTGGCGTGAGATGCTGAAAGCCCGCAGAGTGGAACGGGTAGAAAGGAAAAGCGGCGTGGAAACGGAATTGGTTCGGAGAACGAGCGGTCGTGTACCGTGCACCGTGAACCGGAGGATAGCTGGCGAGACCGGCTTTCCTCCAAGAGGGGGCCAAATAAAAGATAATCCCGCCGGTCGGTTATGATAATGCCGTCGCAAGAAAAGAGGCGCGAAAAGAATTAAGACAAGACTCTTATTGGCCTGGGAGCGTCTCCGCGCGCGGGTATACGTTGCCCAAGGGAGATCTTCATCTCCTTCGTTTTCATCCCTTAGTCCTCGGTTGTGCTTGCGAGCAAGCAATCGTCGTCTTAATTTGCGGATGATGCTGTCGTAATTGCGAAATCAAAATCCGCTTTTCAACTCTTAAGCTGTCGCATAGAGCGATGAATCCGATCACAGATATTCGCACCAGCGTATTGCGCTCTAAACAAAGATAAAAGAAATGAGTTTATTATGTACTGTTGCCTGTACATGTAAGTTACTAAAGATTAGATTAAAGATTATTTCTAAATATGTAAAAAGTCTAGTTACTTCGAATCATGCATTAGATCTATGTTACACGTTGCGTACATCTGATCCCACTGGCTAAACATTTCGATTTTTATCTCGTGATATCTTGCAAAGGATTAATAATCGTGAACGTAAGGACGAGACGAGAGTCGAGAGCAATCTTTCAGGGAAAAACGCGCGTTGAGGTAGAAAGCACGGTGATCGCGATTACGCGCGCTGTCACCCAGCACACAGCGAAATTTACTCTTTGGCACCTCCCGGGTTGCCGGGCCCCGCGGACGTGTTCGCGGCTGAAATTATGCGCTCGTTTACTTCGCGCCCTGGGTATCATGCAAACAGTTACGACGCCGCGAGCCACGGCTGGGTGGTAAAATTACATTTCCAATTCATGAAACGTCAGTTATACAGAGGTGGGAGGGTGACGCTGGTCTCTCGCCTGAAAAGAGCACACGCGTTTTCTCTCCTCCCATTCTCGTGCATATACTCACGTATCCGCGTGTGTTTCGAGGCAAGGAGAACCCGCTCGCGGAATCAAAACCGCAAGCTGCTAACGTCTCTCTCTGTGAGAGACGTTAACGCAAAAGTGATTAAGGTTAATAAGAAAAAATGTAAAGAAATGTAAAAAATTAATATAGAGGAAAAACTACATTTTTAAAATATTATAATCCATAAAAAGAAAAACCTCTCTTAAGATATATTAGAATTAAGAGAGTTTTTAATAATGATATTATTAAAATCAGTAGAAACTATCTACTTAATGTGTAATTTAACATGTTTACACTAGATATGATTTAAAAAATGTTTGTACTTTTACCAGCTAAATTGCTGTGAAATATCGGAATGATACGTTGCCTTAATCAAATAATAATTTTAATATATTGAAATTGAGACATTAAAAGTACATATCCCTTCGCATACAAAAATGGCACGTCATAACTTCATGAAATATAACGTAATCAGGTCTTTTATTAAAGGAGAAGGATGGTAAAGTATCGATAAAGTATAACGGATTTCCTTCTTCTTTATCTTCTACGAATACGGATAAGTCTTTAGGGATATGTATAAGGAGCTATAGAGAGAGGCTACGCGTTCAGGCAATATCGATAACTTTCGACGGAAACAAATTATTGCCTCATCTCTTGAACATCGGCTCCTTGACATCACTTGGTATCACTTCGAAAAATGAGAGATACCTTTTTTAAAAAAATCTCATTTGTATTAAGATAAATTCGTAATCAAGTTCAGAGTTAAAGCAAGATAAGATTATTGAATAGAAATGAAATATACAGAACCGCCACTGAATAGAAAAGTCGTAGAAATAGTAGACGGGAATCGATATTGGATTTCACGAGCTTCGTGAAATCTACTTTAATCAGAAATATACGAGCTGCAGTTTCGACGGGTGAAACTTGATTACACGTTCCTATCATACATCTCTTTCACAAGTTGCTTGCCTTATCAAATCAAAATGCCTTATTGATGAATTACAGATCTAAAAGATGAAAGCTATGTAAAAAATAATAATACGTCGAGTAACTCGAACGAATGATTTATTTGCGATACATGCGATTATCGCTACAGCATTTGTCAGGATTTAGAGGAATCTCATCGAAGAAGGAGACAGTAATCACGGGATCATCCAACCCAATCAGTGCCAATTTGTCGCCGTGCCACGAGATTAAGTCTCCGTAAGAGGACGCAGTGTCAACCGTACTGTCAGTGTACTGAGAAATGTTCGCCGGGCTTGCGTACCGTTGTAATCCGTAATGCAAACAAATCCTCCGTGATGTCCAATAAATGTCCGGTAAACATCCCAGAGTATACGACGACGTGATCCCACATTTGACTCTCTTCGCCAGTACCGCGCGCGTAGTAGGTGTCTGCATGCCATAATCACCGCTTCGCCCGGGTTAATTATAACTCCGTCTAATTGCCTGTAGGTAAAATCCTCTGCAAACACGTCCCGCGTTTGCCATTCCCGGTTCTACAGAGAACCATGTCGGCAGATCGACCGCCTGATTAAGGCTTTCGGACTGTCTCGCTATAATATCGACGCGACCGACGCCGCGAAAATTGTTTAGTCGGAAGATTACGCGACATCTCTGCGATTATTCGCAATTAATCTGCTGCAACATACGACAGTTTTCTTTCTTTTACAATACATCAATCATGCTGCTTTATGCATTAAAAAAAGTGTGTGTGTGTGTGTTTGCGTGTTATGTATTACAGACATATATATAGATATATCTAGAAGCCACGTTTATGTGTGTGTACGCGCGTGGAGTGACGCGACGTAATTGAATTTTTGAAAAAAAGCGGAACGCATTTAGAGGAAAAGTCGATTACAGACTGCGTTGCCTGGTGATGTTATCGTAAGAGTAGTTTTGACGGTGGAAAGTGAGGAATAAACGACGTGGGACTGAAATTTGTGAATATCGAGTTTTCGCCAGGATCTAGGATATTTTTCCTACATATCTTATATTTAGGATATATGAGCGAGTTTTTTTTTATCATGATGGGATATGACGATTTCGCATATTTCGCTTGTCAGTTCTTTCCGGGAAACTTAAACAACTCATATATTTCTTCGTAATAGATATGCAAATAAATCTCGATTGTTCTGGAAAGAAAACGCTATTTTTCTAGCATTGATAATTGAACCTAATAGTATCAGAAAAATATTTTCTTTGCTAAATTAGTTTTCTCTCGAGAATAATTCTTTCTATTATATAAGAGTAATATTGTATAAGAGGATTAAACCGCTGCTGAGACCGGACACCTTCAATCATCAAGCGCATATTTTAAATAGTCATTAGCGCACTTCGATTGGAAATAATTCTTTTTCTGCGGGCGTGAAATTAAACTTAACAAGATCTCGCGAGAGAAAAAAGGCTTTTTTTTCCTTTTTTTGCTCGGTGAATTTAGTGTCGCGTTGGGATCTGCGTAACCGTATCGTTCACGGCTGCGGTCAGCGGCACGGCACTTGATAAAACTACTGGTCGGTCTGGTTTCACCTGCACGTAGAGAAAACGCATTGCATCTGCATGTAACGCGTCCGGTCTGATTTATCGCAGGATGAGACGCCCGTCGAACCAACGAACCCACCAACGTCAGGGTAACGTAACGCTGCCGCGACGTACGTCCGAGATCGTTCCATTTCCCCGCGGGGAGGTAAGCGGAATAGGCTACCCTAATTTATAGGATCACCGATGGGAGGAAAGAAGAGGGATGCGAAGGGATGCGGGGTGTAATCAGTCAACCGTATAAACGATACGGTTCAGGCATTTTGGCTATTTTGCTGTTGCGAAGCAAGCTAGAGATAAGATAGAGATAAGATATTTAACTCGTTTAATTTAAATTTCTCACACTGCAGGACGAATATAATTATTTCAGTTAAATCGACAATTATATCAAGTACACTAAACTATTATATTATTATAGAGAGATAGTTATCGAATTACGAGAGAAAGACAATGAACTGCCACTTTAACGTAGAGTCGACGCGATATTTTTCAATAAGGAACCCCAAAAACGCATTAACGGATATTCCCCATATATATATCACGGTAGTAATGACGCGCTCCACGGCGTCGCCACCCCCCAAACGCCTGGAATGAGTTCGGCAGAGTTACTTGCCAAGTCGAGCAAACCTTATAAATGCCATCATGGAACCATAAACCTATGATGCACGAGCGGTACCAACCACCATGGGGTCGAATTTTGCTAACTTTCAAAGTCTGTTCACTCTCTCTCGTATTTTATGAACACCATTAACGATGACAACGATCGAAATAGAAAGATGTCACTGAACTCATCTTTTTTTTACCAATACAAAGAAAACCTTATCATTTAAACAACAAATAAATTGACATAATCTTAAGCTTTGCTTTTATTAGCTAATAATAAAAAATTATATATATAATTTATATAAAAGTTTACACTACATCTATATATAATATACAATAAAATTTATATATTATATATATATATATATATATATATATTTAAAATAAAATATTTTTTTGTATTAAGGCAGCTTTCTCGTTGTTATGCGAAATTACGTCTGTAAAAGCAAAGTAATCTATCCGATTAGCAGCTCGTTACTTACTGAACGTTGTAAAATAAATTATCGAATAGCCAAACGCGAGAGTTTTACGAAGAAGATAAACGGACGGACGAGCGACCGGTTTTCCGCAAAAGCGTAAAACCAACTGCACGGCCATTCGAAAAGCCATCAGTTATTTCGACGGTATTCGAAGGCAAAGTTGTGCAAACGATTATCCGAGTTGGTGTAAAAATATCGATTCCTGGCAAAACGATTCTACTGTACACGCACGATGTATGCGCGTTGCTGAAACGGGGATTCGTGCTGTATTCCAGCAGCATAGCCAGCTAGCCAACGAGCCAACCGGCTAGCGCGGTTACCGCTTTGACAGTTCGCACAGTTCGAAATCCAATAAAAAGCTAATTGAATCTGTGACGCCACCTGACTTCACTAATGAAATTTCAAAGTACCAATTTCACGTTACACTGTTCTAGCCTACCTGGCCTGGCGCGTGGGCTTGGCTGTTCAAGAGTGCCCGCTCGCCTCGCGGAAAATTCTAAATTGGAACAAAATGAGCTACCGTGCTGGATCCGGGCGCGATCCAGTTTAATTATAATTCGTGGCTGATTTGGCGTTTACCAGATCTGACAGCCTCGATAAAACGGCGAGCCAAATGCCGCTTGATTTGATTTAATTTACGAATAAAAATGAAGAAATTATTTTCCAGGATTCGTGTAACGCGACGAAGAATAGTAATTAGAATTTATATAAGTATATACTCATACCATAAATTGAAAACAATTGAGAAGAATACGAAATGAGAAAATATCAGTTTGTATTATTTGATTTAATTTACGAATCAAAAAGAGGTTGATTTTCAGGCTTTGTGGAACGTGACGGAGAATAGAAGTTAGAATTGAAGTATATACTCGTAGCAAAAATTGAAAAAACGAAAAAACAAAAATATCCATTTCAAGGAAAGTACGAAATGAGAAAATATCAGTTTGTAAATAAAAACACAAAACCGTATTCTATTTGAGATGAGTAATCTCTTACTTTTGGTAGAAACAAATAGTTTCTAAATAAAAGCACAAAGTAAAGCATGAAGCAAAGACACACTCCACGTCTCTCGTATAGATCCGCTCTTGTTAAGGAAAGTTATTTTGTTTCTTATTCGAATAAAGGCTTGATGTGTAATCGAGTTACTTCACTCATTATTACGAGATTGCGTTCTTAATAAGAAATTAAATTTGGTTGTTTAAACGATAAATGACCAAGTGGTTGGATATACACGCCAAGTAGAGCAACTCGTAAAAATTTACACGTAGCGCAACTTTCTCGCGGAACCCTTTTAACTCGCTGCATAAGCCAGCCGTCTGGAGATGCATCTCCAGCAACGCGACATAATTTTTCGGAAGTTTTGGCAAATCTTGTGTTCGCGTTGTTACGTTTCTCTGGCTCGCCTGGCTTGTGCCGGCGTATTTCATTCTCCGCGCGTCGCATTCGTTCGTTGTCTTCGGGCCGGAGGGAGGGTCTCGAGGAACAGGAAAAACTACGGAGGCGTTTTTCGTATCGCGAGCACGTGCGGGCCGAGGTTAATTTCGGGAGACGAATGTCACTTCTTAAACTCGTCGTGTTTTCCACCTCTTTCCCTCTCACCCTCCTCCAAAAAAAGTTTTTCAAGCATAATTGCGCCCGCTCCTTGCGCACGACGTCGCCGCATAATTTCGGTCCACGCGAAAAATGTGGCTACACAGTGTTTCTGAAGAGCCCTGGCGAAGCGACACAATCTCCCGACTTTGTGTCATAAGATTTTTTTCAAGAAAAATTCCTGGCTCTCACCCGACGGCTGTAACATCCTGGGGGAACAGTTGGATTCTTCCCTCGTGTCGCGACGAAGGACGCATTTATTATGAGGGATAAAAATATGACGTATATCGTCACGATGATAATTGTTATAACGTTGACCTCAAAATTCAAAATTGCTTTCCAGTTGATTGAGCTTTACTGTGGAGTGGAATGCAATTATTGGTCGGGTGCTGATGATTTTGAATAACGTTATGTAATACTCGCTTTTACGATACATTTGTCGTTAATGTAATATCTTGTATAATTTAATATCTTTCTAGCTTCTAATTACTAAAATTATGGTTGGAATTATTCATTGGAATTAGAGCAGAAATTCGCATTAAATATAAATCACCGTCTCTATTGGATACCGTCGTCGATTGCTTCTTGATGTAGAATCGCGTGTTGTTAAGACTGGGAAATTTGGGCTGTAATTTATAATCTAGCTTTACTTTCCCTTCGCTTCTTTACCCATCCATTGTGAACACTTGCCGCTTACTATTCCTGACGCGTAAATCCTCGTTTCGCTTACGACGGTGCTCTCGCATCCTTTGTATTAAACGCCCTGTTCTCGTGGGATATTAGATTCTGTCGTAATTGTATTAAAACCAGAACAGAGCAGCCGGAAAGTTGCGGGGTACCGCTAGCCAACACATTTCCGCTGCCATCGGATGATGAATGTAATGTTCGGCCGAGCGTGTTTATGGTCAAGGTCGTTGTTTCTGAAGTTTCTTGCAAGTACTTCCATTACTAGAATTTACTTAATCGCTTATAAATGCTTGTTAATCTATAATGAGGAATGAATGTAACGCTAACCGTTGTACATGATTCTACAAAAATATTTTAAAATATCTTTTCTTATAAAAGAACCATCGAAACTATAATAGAACAGTTTCAAATATAGAAAAACAGAAAAATCTTTTCGCATAATTGTGACGCAAAAGTATCATTAAGAGCTTAAACGACATATATTTTCATAATTTGAATAACATACGACAATTTTTAAAAGAAGAACGGAAAATTCAAAATAACTAATAATGCATAGATCTCCAATACATTTAACAACACTATGTTTCACTATTCTTAATATCAGGATCAATACCATTGCGAGATTATGGTTCCGTTAACGTTCGCCTTATCGTGTAACGATGCCCGTGACATGCTAAAGGCATCCATTCGCAGTCGATCCTCAGCGCGACGTTGCGAGCGTGGAGGATGTCAAATGGCGCTTCCTTCAACATCGCGGATCATCTAAATCACCGGTAAATGAAATTAATTTATCCCCAGCCAATCTGTCGCGTCGACGTTACGCTCGTCGGCCCCAGATCCGTATACGCGCGTACGCGATGCATGCGACAGACAATATATCTGGCTCCCCTCGCCCACACCGAGGAACCTGTGGGCCACGTGACACTATAATCTGGCACCATTTGGAAGTTCATCCGGCGAGACCCTCCGGATAAAGGGACGCCATCATTTTCTAGGACTTGGGAATTCAATCACGTGACCCGCCAAATCGACGTGGACACCGAAGAATTATCTTGATTCGCGATTCGCGTCTTACCGGTCGGGCGAAACGGCAGGGAAAAAAATTAGACGCGGTCATCTATTTATGAAGTTCCCGAAAACTTTGCCACTTTTTGTCGGTAAAACTCAAATGGAAGTGAAATTCATTTACTTTCCCCGAAAATACGGATTACGACGGCACGATCGGAATCTGATAGCGAGTGAGACTCGACGCAGAGAGTCCTATACGCAGAATGGAAAGGAAAACGGATGAACGGTGATAACCATCGATGAATTTAGCGCGTGAGAGACAAAAACCGGCGACGAGCCGCGAAGCGAAACCGAGAGAACGCGGTAGCGCGTACGAGGGGGATGCGTAATGAAAATTTCGCTCTGCCGCCCACGATTTGCATGTTTATAAGCAAACGGCGAACCATTTTTTTGCGTATTTTTTGCAAAATACGCTGCCGCGCGTCGTCTCGCGAATAACCAATTTTGCACGCTGGAATATCCCGCAACGCTTTAATCAACCGGAATTGGCACTCGAGTCGTTTGCTGTTATTTCTAGGATTGCACTGTCAAACACTCACGCAAAACCCTACAGCTCTTACACGGGCAAATAAAGCGAGTTTATTAAAATGCGATTACACGTGCTCTCACAATCTCTAAAGTAATTAATTGCTTTAATACAATATAACCCAATATCTCCATCATTTCAATTTATTATTGATTTTCATGAATCTGTAATATTTTCAAGCGGTGAATCGAATCTAATTTGTGTTGCGCAAGATTTCGAAATGTTGATTTCTACCGCGTACGTTGCCCGAGGACTCAATTGAAATGCACGTGATTATCGATGCGAAATACCCGCGGCATGAAAACGTTCGTTCAACGTGCCACAGTCGTTTCTCCGACTCTATCACCCGCATTTTAGCGGTTTCGAGGTAAACATCGAGCTAAGCGATTTAATGGCCGTCATTTACATCGCCGGTCAAGAGCTGAGTAATTAAAGCCATCCAAATCCGTTTTATGCCGTCGGTTCTATTGAATGACCCACCGTGGTTTGAAGCGAAGAGTGTTTGAGTTTATAGGCGGATCGTGAAGGGATTAGTAAACCGAATCCTTTTAAGGATCTCTGCCATTATCTAACGAGGGAGCGTTTGCCTGTTCTGACCGATCGCTACGACGAGCACGTTAAAGTGTCGACTCCTTTCATCGCAAATGCGAGAATATTTACGAGTATTTGGTTTGCCGAACGATCACGGGTGAAGGATTTTAATGACTACCGAAAGAAATTACAGTTTTTTCAGGTACCCTTCTTGATGAAATTAATGGAAAATAAAATAGAAATTATTCAATTCACGTTCTTCTGTCTTATCGACTTTAGGCATACCCCCTTTTTCATAGTATAAAAATATTATTTCATTATTTAATAAGACACTATTATGCTTTATTATACACTATTAAGCTCGATACAAAAGATTTTATAATATTTTCCACATTTTTCGACGTTAATAATATAGAAAAATTTATATTTGCGCGTTTTGTTGTAATAATTAATACAGTCGTATTTTATTTAATAGCCTTACTCAATGTATATTATTTAGCGTCAATTTATATCATGTGTGTTTCTCGTGTATCTGTCAAATCTTTTAAACTGCACTTTGTATTCCAGATAAGTCTTTCGCTCCTTGATTAAGTCAAGATATCGAGTCGATTGTCGGAAAGCTCAATGGGTGTTAATGGACAAATACATAACATCTCGTTCTTGGCGATTTCCCCAACAAGGGAGGCGAAAGAAAGTTAAAGTTTTTCTGCCCTCCTCGAGCTCGAGGGTTTCTGGTTAACGCGGGGATGGAAGCGGTTCGAGTACGGTTCGGGAGAGAAGATAGGACTGCGTTGCCTATCTCACAGGTCATGAATAAAAACACAATGGACTCGCTGCTCGGGCAAGTGTTTCCCGAATGAAACTGCACAACTAATTAAAAGTTCACACCATTACCGCGGCTAATGATGCTCAGATTGTATTATTAAGCTGGCTCACCACCATTCCTCGCCCTCCTGCCCCGCTATCGGTGCACTTTCCCCATTTGATCCGAGATCCCGTTGTTCTCGCACAAGTTGAAAATTCATTCGCTACTTTTTTTACAGCGTCGTAACTCAGCAGATACGCAATTAGATACAGATAAGCTTTTCAATTAGCGAGTCCCGTCGCTTAACACCAAACGTCGAAAGATCTACATGATTTGGAATCATGTAAAATTAAATATTTGTGATAAAAATATATTAATTGATCTATATATATAATTTCTTAAATCAATCATTTTATACTTCAAAATAGATAGACGAAATCTTGACTATTTAATTTCTTCATATATATATATATATATATATATATAAAATCAGATAGATAAAATATAACATTAGTACATCTTTTTAGCAAAAAGTAAAAGGATATCCCGTTAGTATTAAGAATAAATCCATCATTCTCGCTGGAGGCCGTGGACGGATATTGATAAATTAAAATTTAATTAAACTTTAAGAACTCGGATAAAAATGAGCCGTCCGTCGTGCAAGTCCCTTTCTCCCAGGCGACTTTCTCGCGCGGCCGAAGATTATGAAAATTAGTTATCCGACGAGACGAGCGATGAAAACGGCGCCTTACGCTAAAAGCGGAGCGACGGGAACGGCGTCGACGACGGCGTCAAATGCATCGCGACGAAAACGAGGCGAATGTCCGGCCGTTGTGAGACTGCTGTACTTAAAAAGGAGGATTCGCGTTTAGCCGTGGGCAGGGATGGCGGTGAGGACGGGAAAGGGAGGGGAGGGGTGAGAACGACCGAGCTTGGATGAAGCCCAAGTCCCTTCTTAAAACAGCAAATTATTTTCCCAATTTACGAGGAACGCGCGCGAGAAAGCGCGGCAAATATAGGATGAAAGTTACCGAGGGGGATGAATGCAGAGGGAAGGTTGGTGGAGGGTAGGAAACGCTGAAGGGTAACGAACGAAGGCGCGCGCTGGCTAGGCATTTCGCGGTAAGAGGGCCGATTATAACGAGTGCATTAAAACTCGCAAGTCCGGATCCGTCGCCGTCGTCGTCGTCGTCGTCCCCGTCGTCAACTTTTAATAGAATCTTTCTCCCGCCTCTCGCGGACAATTGAACTGCTATGGCGGCTCAAAGGCAAAGGGCCTGTTGCTGGAGGAGAGGGAGAAAAAGACGCGAGGAGGACGGGAGACAAGGAACGCGCGAAAAGAAAGAAGGACGGATCGAGTGAGAGGACGGAGGCGGAAGAACCAGGAAATATGTATCTAATGCAGTTGAGACATTTTATTAACTCGCATTTGTTCCTTTTTCACGTTGGCGTGAGAGCGAGAGACAAAGGCGCGAGCCTGATTGTTATTGCGCACAAAAAAATGGGTATTATTTGTCGAGAGCGAAAGAACGTTTAGAAAGGATTCGCCATAATGGGTACCAATGAAAAAGGAGGGTCCGTGTGCCTCTCGAGTCATGTAATTGAATTGATCGTGGACCTCGCATTGTGGTATTTGAATCACGCGGGCATTGTCCGTGAAGTTGAGGCAAAATCGAATAACGACGCGGGCATCGTGATTTTGATAACAGTCTCTTTAGCGTAATTGTCCGATCTCGACGAGGCCGTTCAAGGGAAGACCGATACCTTTCGTTAGCTCGGAAATAAGTTTTCTCATTGAATGCGCGATCTCCCGCTCAACTTTCGCGAACGCCCGATCGACGAATAAAAGTTATCGTGCCTGAGTTGAAGCAACTTCGATCTGCAACTCGCACAATAACTCAAGAGTCTCTTTTGTTAATTATATTTATTCAGTTTATTAAATTTCATCCTTTGCAAATACCTCGTAATATCATAATTACAAATAGCCATTCTCTATATTCTCCTTATTGTGATCACATAGATACATTTATTTCAGATATTGGGAAACAGTGTTAATCATTTTTACAGGAAATGAAATCTTCTATAAAAAATTAATCTCAGTATTACCGTATAATGATTTTAGCAATTTCAGCAGTGAATAATACATATCAGATAATCTAAGTCGATAATATACAACGACAAAACTAAAATATAAGCAACTCATAATATTTCGAGACTAATCAGACAGCTGTCTCCCCGACTGGTCTTTATTTACTGCATATTTAGAAAATCGTCGCAAAATCGAGAGGTCTTGTTGTTATACTTATTAATCAAAATCGATCGTCTCCCAAGGGCAGACCCGACGCATTTGTTGCTATTGAAAGGAAGCAGTCGCAACGAGAAGGGAACGATACCGGGCACTCTCGCGCCGTAATCAATGCGAAGCCTTACCGTTGAAGATCCACTCTAATTTTAATGAGACGCTCGGCCTCTTATCGAACGATCCCGACGAATTACGGAAGTAAGCATCTCGAAGGAACCAATAACTTCGCGATGGCGAACGACTGCAAAGGACGATAGTATTCTCGGCTTCCACCCTTCCTTGCCTCCTCTACTTCCTTCTCTTTTTCTTCATTCCTCTCCCGCCCTCCTTCCCTCTCTCCCTCACCCTTTTCACTGCTAGGCGAAGAATCGAACTGCCTCATTACGTTAATTTCCCCGGAGATGCCTGCATTTTTCTGATTCCATTCGTCGTTTCATTCGTCGCACGCTGCTGCTCCACTTTCTCCGTTTTCCCGCTCGACACGCGATGCGCCGGCGAGAATCTAAGGGAGAGATTTTTATATCGGGATGTAGAGTCGAGAATGAAACCATTTATGGAGGCTCGAAGACCCGTAGGAGGTAAGGGTCGCGGCTGTCTTTACCCAAGAGAACGTTACGATGAACTGCCAGCGGGGCTTTCGAGAACAGAGATGTGTGCTGGAAGAAATCAAGAAAGAGTCAGCTGGAGCGACGCCGGATAGCGAAAATGAGAGACACGAAGCCCCTTAAAATGTCGTGACGACGTGCCACCGGCGTAACCGACGACCGAGGATTAAAGTGTGTGTTAGTGCGATCCAATCGATCCGAAAGTTTTTCTCACATTACGAACGAAATATAATACGTACGAAATTTAAAGGACTGTAAAAAAGTTCCTTCATAATTTCAATACTCATTTACCGCTGCGTGAGATCTAAAATATAAATTGTAGAAAAAGATTTCAATTTTCTTTTCAATATTTAAACCTTATAATAATCGATTTTGTGTGCTATCAAATTTTGCAATTCGCAGTTTGGCAGATGACATACATTGAATTTTATTGCTAACATTTAATAGCACAATTTCTATGGCGCAAGACAGAGGAATTCATGGCGGCGAATTCGTACGAGTTCTTTTGGGAACACGGGAAAATTTATTACCAAGTATTCCAGGATCATCAGGGAGGGTCTCTTTTTTCGGGTTCTAAGTAGCAGAGAAATATTCCGGAGTGTGTTATTTCGGTTAATTAATGCAACTACATTAAGAAGGAAAGGGTGCGCCATGCGGAGAGTGCCTGTTCTACTATTCCAACTTACTCTCCGCTAGTCGCGCGTTCCCTGGTGCAAGGAACCCCTTGGGCTACGTTATTGTGCTCAAACTGTCTAAATGCGGGGGTTAATTGGAAGCTCCCGCGTATAGTTACCCGCCAACCCTACGATCCGTCCGGATCGTTGCACTCCGAAGCCGCCCATTGGTTGCCGTTGCTATCGCTGCTCTATCGTCCCTGTAACTTCGTTTTCTCGCCTTGGTGAGCGTGTAAGAGCGTGTACACTTAGCAGACCTAGTGCTCGACTGGTACTTTAATACCCTGCATATTCGAATATCTTCGCCCGTAATGTGCCGAGGCGACGTTCCGCGCGGGGAAAGAATGAGAAGGGTTAGGGGAAAACGTCGTTGAGAAGGGTTAGGAGAAACATCGTTGAGGAAGCAACTAGGAGTAAGCGTGTCTTAGCTACAAACTCCAGCAAAGCAGCGTTTAACAGTCACAGGAGCTTGCGAGAAATACATGCTGGTTTACTAAATACCATCAACGATTCCCTTGGCATAATTGCAAATTCTGCGACTTTATATATTATATTACGTTTTAAGTGGAACATGAAGAGGTGAGGTTCCCACATTTGGTGACAAAGTGATAATAGAATCTAAACAAATTTATATTAATTCTTAATTCATCAACAGAATTAAAATAAATCTGAACACTTCCGATGTCCATTCAATTGATTTTGATCTTGCTTTTTTAAGCACTTTTTTCCCGCTCGCTATTTAACGATCGTCAACGTATCTAGCGATATGTTGGCAATTGCATAGAATTTGCTCGTCTAGAAGAACCCCATTCGATCCCTCCCTTCGTCTCTCCTCGTTCCTTCTCCCAGTATTCTCAATTCTCTCATCCGCTATGCTTCTTTCTCCGTCTGTCCGCTTTACCGTCTCCACCAGCAGTAGGCCGGATATATGAGGCGATATACCGTCGCGCGCATGTGCCGCAGGAAGAATGGTACGCATTGCGGTTGTAATATCGCGGGACGGTCGTTTTGCCGTGTGAGGATATTATACCTAAGCTCCGTTCCGCGGTCTTCCGCGGTCTTCTCCTCCCGAGACTCCTCATCTTTCGTGTTACGTCCATGAGAACGACATGCCCCACTCGCCGTTTCGCGAGAAGAGCAAGGAAGACCGTTTCCGGGCGTGCTGACGTTTCCTCTAACGACACCCGGCGCCGCGACGCATCCGGACGGCACGCACTGTCCCGCAACGCAGAGGACCGGCGACGCGCGTGTACCGCGTGTTTGCTGTACCCGTCTACGTGCTCCGAGTTCCCTTGTAAATTCATGCACGTGCACCGCCTCGTATTTTCGCGCTCAAGTACACGCACACGTGCGCCTAAGTGCGACGACTGCGAATTCCGGGCTGGAATTCGGCGACGATCCTCGGTAATTTATGAGGGAGACAATTGGTCCGGGGGACACTATCGTCGGGGGTTAAAGTGCCGGTAGGACATCGTCGAGCCGTGTATATATATCAGGCAACTCTTAAGGATAATTGCGAATGTGCATTATCGTGGCGAGAAAGGGTGCGTCTTTTTAGCATCTAGTAAAGAATACAGAATATCTTATATGTAAATTTAGTGAACAATATTTTCCATTATTTTGTAAATTAAACAGAAAATAATTGGCTGTAATTGTAGAAAAGAGAGAAACTAATTCATTTGTTACTTGCAATATTTTTTAAAGAATTAAAATTGTTGGCGATTTATAATAATTATTAAAATCAAAGGGCACCGAGTTTACATTGGCATGCATACGTATCATCTTGTAACACATTTTATGACGTTGTAGTTTGTAAGTTTATTCTTTAAGTATTAAAATTTATGCGTAAAAAAGACAAATCAAAGAATCTTTGTGCAGAATTTCGTCGACTTTATTTGAGATATGAATAATACTTATGGAAGTTGGTAAAAACTATTATAATGTTTAAGGTCCTACCAATGTTCTCATTACGATCGTCGCAATTTACAGGTACCATTATAATAGCAAAGAACTCGAGAAGTGTATTCAGCATAGAATTCTGAGATTCTCTCTTTCTCTTTCTGGGGAATGTCCTGGTAGTTGAAGTTGAAATAAATTCCAAGTCCGCGCACCCGGTAGCTTGCAAATTTATGGTAATGTCGGATCACGAATCTCCCAAATGAATTTTATTTAAAGTTTCCTACATCCGACCGTGCTGTGGTTTGCCGGAAAAACTTTAGAATTCATAAATACAATTTGAATGATTCCCGCTATCTGGTCCGACATTTCTGTCATGGACGAGTAGACGAGTATAATGACGGTCCGAAACTAAGGGTACAGTGATAGAAATTCAATAAACAAAAGTTTTAATCTATTAGCGCAACGCTTCTTACATTACTATATATTGATAAATAATGTCACAACTGACCGACGTTCGAATACATTAATGTACAAATACAGTTCAGAGTAAAATGAAATTCCGAAATTCAGACTGCAATCGAAGTTTTCCTTCGAATCATCAACTAGAGTTATCATGTTATTGATATGCAATATAAATCGTAACTAATGCTGTACAGAGAAAAGTTCGAAATAACGTTCATTTCCCCCTAACTTTTTGAAGTAAGTCGAGTTTAATATTTGAAGCTACGCGATCTCACGGATGTATGTATTATAATATCAATCAGGTATTCGTCGAGTTTGGAATTTTATAAAATCTGGGTTACGATAGTATGATTTATGCTTGCGAAAAATTGTTCGCGGCACGATTTTCAATATGTTTCACGAGTTTCAAGCTATGAACGATACTTCTGCAGATTTCCGAGAAGTTCGCGTTTATAGTCGAACCGCACACATCTGATTACCATCATATTCGCGCTGGACGCATACATCATATTTCAACGGTCTCGTTGAATATTTTTTTGGGTCGAGTGGGCTCCTATCTCTCTAGCTGTTTTTCAGCCGGCCAAGTTTCTTCTTACACCGAAGCCTTTGACTACGGAAAGCGCAGCCACAGTCGTTGAGGATCCTTTTCATGCTCCTCCTCGCGTAGCGGCACTCAAAAAGAAAAGATTCGCTGCACAAGTTTTCTAACGATTCGACTCTGCCTCCCGCTATCCTATTAAGTGATGATTTTGCAATTTCCGAGAAAGGAAGATGAAATACCCTCGAACGCAAAATAGAAAAAAGAAGCAAGTCATTTGCCAGTTATTTTTGTATTAACCAACTAAAAGTTTGCTGAAAGAATTATATTTATGTGTATACACATTTACAATTTACATTATGTATAATTTGTATTTTATATAAAAATTATACATAGAATTAAATTTATTGGATGAGTGAAAAATCTGTTAAAATATATTCATGTATTCAATTATCAAGATATAGTTAACAATTAGTAAACGTAATATAACATTTTTTCAAAATATTTTAAATTATTATAATTATTAATATGTAAATAACTTACTAATTAATTAATTATTTTAAATTTATATTTGATAAACTTTCATGATTTTGTAATATTAAAATAAATTTTATTAATATTAGATTATTATAAATTTTAGTGATATTAGATTTATTATTATTTTTTAAAAGTTTTATATTTATATTCTTACGTATAATCCATATATAATATATTAACATATCCATGTATAATATATTACGTGTATATCAAAATCGATTGATAAGTTAATTTTATTTAAATTATTAACGTCACGTGTGGGAGCGTACAACACGAATCTTCGCATCCTGACACGAAGTTCCTTCAGAGTGTCCTCAAGGGGAAATAGGAAAGCACAAGAAGGGGTCGCTACGGATCTCTTATTGGGGCTGAGAAATATATGGACGGAAATAAGCCCTCGGTATCGCCAAGATGAAAGGACGATAAAGGCAAGCCGAATGACCGGAGGCATGCAAATTGATAGTAATAGCTAGCCTTCTCTGTCTCAACCTTGCGCAGCTCACCATCCACTCGATTGTCTCTTTTCTCCTACGTTCCTTAGAGGATTCACCACCCTCACCTCGGTCCTATTTCCCTGGAATCCTCGCATGCACCGCATGACATTGATCATCTTGATTTACCGCCGTTTGCGTTATTATCCGTTGGAATCAAAAGCAGGCGGAAGTATTCCCTTAATCCGAATTATGGGGCTTATTTGTATTCAGAACGCGAGCATCACGAGCAAAAGTCGGGTAGCGATCAAAGTTGCTCTATAAGTATCACTGACACACGTGCAATGATGTTTCTTATTATGCATATTTATATATTTATATGTTTATAGAAACAATTCGACAAGATCAGGGTTAAAATATTTTCAATGCAATATTAATATTTCAGCAATGTCGCATGATACATCGTTATTAATTAATTACAAGTAATTACTTGACAAATATTAAATAAGCATCTAACGTACATTATCTTTGAAGAAATTAACATATTCATAATTTTTGTGCATTTATATCTTTTTCTTTTTCAAAATATTTCTCCAAATAACAGCATAAAGATTTACATACATACATGTAACGATTTAATACGTTTCAATATTTTTTTAGTTAATAAGTTTCATTATCAACATTATGTTGATAAGTTTGAGAGAACTATAGTTAAGTTCTCTCTCTCTCACATGGATTACATCGTATAATCAATTATTGATTGGCATTCTGCAGCTTTTCCGGTTCGTTTAAACTTATTTTGTTGCTTCTTATACTTCTCTCAAGTCGGATCTCATTGGCTGTTCAACGACAGGCAGCGTGTGAGAAAGGGGCGAGCGGCAACTGTTGACTTCGTCGGCAGCATCCACGTGGGAGCAATGCGTCGAGTCTCGGATAAGGGTTGGCAGAGGGCGGTTGGTCTCTCTGATTTACACCGGCGGCAGGCTTCTTCTGAATATTTAACGCGACGAGACTCGAATGTCGCTGGTACCGTCGCGCGGCTGATCCCGATTAAGGGAAAGTGATAAGTTACTCCGAGTTTTGTATGCGACTTTTACTCCGCCAGTTGTTTATATCCTCACTTCTCTCCCATGCGCCGTCCGGCTTTCCCCTAGCAACGATCCCCAATTCTACGATTTTGCCAAAATCTGGGATTTTCCATCTCATTCCATGATACAGCACGTTTGCGAATATTTTAATTATATTTACTTTAAAATGTCGACAAAATCGGAAAATTAAAATTAACATTTAATTATAGATTCATTATTTATAATTTAAAATAAAATATTGTGTAGATAATCAAACACCGTTTTCACTTTCAGCATCATAAATAAATATATACATGCTACAGAATAAAAAATAAATATACACAATTGTTACTACTGTATACTATAATAATATAGAAGAAACGAGTGAGCGTGATAAAAATCGTTACAGAAGATAATATATCGAATAGCACTTTCGAAGATTAAAAGAAACTAACAATGCAATGAAGTTCCCAAGACGATAAACCCGTGAGACACTCTCTTTGTTACATATATCCCTTCTTGATCTACGAAAACCTACTATCGCCAATACGTTTGTCGATCCGTGAAACTTTGCAGGACACTGATATACACACTACATCCCTTGAATCGAAACAAAGTCCGTTAATCAAAGCGCAGCGATATAATCAAACTGCTAGAGTGTAATTCCGTTAGCGTAGACTCTCATTCAACAAATTAAATAACGTAAAATCTTGTCAAATGATATCCTGCAATATTCATATAATTATATAAATAATTATAACTGTTATAATAAAAAAATAAAAGTTATACTCTCCAGAAAATTGTATAAAATACATCCGAGTTGAATCATATGTATATTCATATATAATTGTATAAATAATTATAACTGTTATAATAAAAAAATAAAAGTTATACTCTCTAGAAAATTATATAAAATACCTCCGAGTTGAATCATACGTAATAAAAAAATAATCCCGAATTTAAAACTATTTAACTGTTCAATCAACACCAAAATTAGTTTAAGAATACGCGAGGATAAAACTTGGAAAACACGTGGTATTGTATACATTGTTAGAAAAAACTCAACGAGGTACAAATTCGGGTAAATTTATCGTAAAACGATAATAACGGATAATGAAAGTCTCGTGGCAGTTACGAATTTATAGAGTTTCAGTAATCATCCTATCACTCATCGGTGTTTTGTGCAAATAGAATACGCGGTACAACGCGCATAAGTCGTTCGTTGAACGGGCTGGTAACGGCAGCGTTCATTTTATCAAAATCGCGGCAAATATCAATAATTAAACGTTCCGCCGGCGGAAACAAAGCATAACGAACCGAGTTGTTTGTGAATGTTAATATTGTGCGCATATTATTTACTCATTAGCGTCATTCAATGTTACGTTCCGTTACATATGTTCGACATTATCGCGATTTACATGCAGGTTGCAGCCGCGTCTATACGGATGCGTCGACGTTAACGAGGGCCGCAGCGATGAGGCGACATTCGCGCTCTACCGTCAATCCCAATCGTTTTCGCGTTCGCACCAATCAACGCGACGGCGACATCGAGGTGCGGAGTAAAAATGCGGAATCACGATTAAAATCGCCGGCGCGAAAATTACGCGCGAGCCAACGGGTTTCCGATTTCCCTCTTCCGTCCCATCGTTCTGCTCGGCCCCGACGCGTTCAAACGGACAAACAGACACAGGCAGACGGACGCGCGTTTTCGGCACCGTTAATTTGCATAAATCCGCTGATAAAGATAACAGTCATTGTCTGTCGCGGCTAATCGATTGTTTCGCGTTCCCATCGAACCATTTGCGTTCTGCATCAAATGGCTCGTCCATCTCCGTGTTTCGAAATACACGAAGGGGGTTCGTCGATCGGCGAGGGATTTGCGAAAGGGTTGGGGATAATGCGATGCCGCGCCTGCAACCCCCGCTTGGACATAAATATTACAACGGAGAAAATTACGGCACTCCGGCGGTGTGAAAATATGCGGGACCGTCCCGCGGCGAGTCGATGATTAATAAATCAAACCGTCGCGCATGTCAAACAAGCATGATTGTAATTTGCTGGGATTTCACTTGTGCATGTATGTATAAGAGGCCAACGGACGGGGGAGGAGAGGGAAGAGAATGAGACCGATGGTAAACGCGCGCTTGCAAATTAAAATGCGCATAATTACGTGGCAATTATAACGTTTGCCTTTCGTCACGAGATTTCCGGTGCGTTCGACGACTGATAAAATCTGTCGGTATCGAATTTATCAATAGCTTTTCTCGATAATTGAGTATAGACAGGGAGAAAAAAAATGTATTGTGTATATAGATAAAATAAAGATTCGTGATACGTATCTAAAAAATACAATGAAATATGAATATTTGAAAAATATTTCCATCTTGTGTCGACTGTACCGGTACTTTTAATCGAGATTGTCACTGGGAGAGTCGTACTTGAATCGATTCCTTACATCGTTGTTCAAGCAGTTTCTCCGCGCCTCGACGATACAACATTCGTCGCGTTATATGGCGCAATTGTTACCGTGCGACCGCGCATATTGTTACATTGTTCGGTCACTGTGATTGGAATTTAAATTTTATTCATAGGCTCGTTTATATCCGGCCAGTTACGTATTCAAATCGGACGGTCTGCATTCGAGCCTCCTGTCCGTACGTACCTAGCCATCATAACACGGCTGCCATGCTCCCGATAATTCTGATTTCCATCGCGATCATTCGACCGCACTGAATTCGAAAGGTACAAACTTCGTCGATTTTACAGAGGGATGTATTTCGTGCTGTAACGCGCTCGAATTGACATGTAGCGCAGTCATCGGGGTTCCTATCGATTCACGGATTCCGCTTAATTATCTTCGACAATATTGGACGGTGTTACAAAATGAATCGTGATGACAAATGCAGTTTCCTACGGATTCAAGACTGGCGATCAAGCTTCATACTGATTCTGTTGCTTGCTGTTCGATGGTTTATTGACAGAGATTATATGTGTCCGTCTCGACTCTGTCCCTCCGATTTTAAATTCGTCGTGGGAGGTACGCGCACGACTTACATTCGTCAAATAAGGCCAAAGACGAAAGCGGAATTATGGTTATTACGCCGGATGTTTAATGATGATTGTTCCATTGCGGTAGAACGGATGTACATGTAAGGTACAATACATCGTCAGAGAGATTCTGGACATCCGTATTGCCGACTGTTATTTTTCTTCCTTTCCGATCTCGTCCGTTTGCTACTGTCGCCTATTGCGGCACCCGTCGCCCGTTGCCTTATTCCAGACGAGTAAGGGTAAGTATTTGGCATGACGTCAAACGTAGATATTAGGATTCCCGGGAGTGGTCGGCTGAAGGGGCCAAAATAGAAGAAATGAAGAAGAGGAGGAGGAGGTAAGGAAAGAAGAGGAAGAAAGAAGGACAGCCGTGCGGTACTTGCTCGTGCGTTACATTTCGTGACCAGCCTACGGGCACCTTGATGCTTGCCATCGTCATTTCTTCTTGAAAGAACTTTTATTTTTGGCACATGTTACGAGTCCTTTGTTCGGTTTCCGTCGTCTATTCCAAATACAAAAACGGTCGTTCGCGATATTTTCATATTTTGATCGATTGAGCTAATTTGAACATCTCTCCTGTGGATTCTGGAGAAGAAGACATTATCGAGGCAAATAGGGTAATTATAAGTAGAAGAAATAAATATGACAAAAATTATTGTATTAAACATTAATATAATAATTTTGATATTTTTTAGATATGTTTTAGATTATATTGTCACAGATATGTGTGTAATATTGCTTTTAAAATTTAGAATTTATATCTTCATACGATATATTTGAACTATCTTTTTATATCTTTAAGTTAATGTCTAAAAATGTAAATATTTAATATATACAATTAAAAACGTAAAGAATATGAATAAAAAAATGTGCTTTTGCATTTTTCTCCTTCTTACACATCTCCCTAATATCTAACGAAGCTCTCGGTTCCAGCTTCAATGTTGAAATAAAGTCGTCATTTCGAAGTTTTTGTTGTCTCTTCGCCCGCGCGGGCAAGTAAGGGCCTACTGCTCTCTCTCTCTCTCTCTCTCTCTCTCTCTTTCTCCCTTCACTGTGCGCTTTACGAATTGCAAATTTTCGGCAAGTTTTCGTTAGGGAAATTCAGCACCGACAGTGCTCGCTGTATACAAAGTGGCACTAGAGGATAGAGTGGATAGCTAAGAGGAGGACGGTGAAGGAGAGGAGAGGAGAAGAGAGGGTCTTCGGATACGGCGCTCCACGGTAAAAGCACAAATATTTGACGGGTAAATAGAGTGATACTTGATGCGGCGTGCTGGTTGGTGCAGGGTACTGCTGCTGCTGCTGCTGCTGCTACTGCTACTGCTGCTGCGCTATCCGTTATCGCTGCCGTTACAGCTACTGCTAGAATGGCGGCGGTGGCGGCTGGAGAGTGCGCTCACCGTGCTTCCCAGGGATGCTTTAGGAATCCTTCCGCATCGGCCACCCAGTTTGTTCGCCGGTGAGATTTCACCACGCTTGGGCAAATTGCAAACATTAGCTGGCAACTTGTAACTCTTCGACGCGTCGCGGCGCAGCAATTCGTGCATCGCATTCCGCGATCGACGGATGCAGACTGATGTTAGTATTTGACGTCAACGGGCGTACGTGATCCATGTCACAAACGATCGATCGTTGAATTAATCGCATGAAAGCATAAATTAGCGCCTCTTGTTATATGGATATTTTGATCAATCCTCATTTTCTGTTGAAAAAACTTTAAGTATTCAAATATGAGAAAATAATCTACTCTCTTCATCGCAATGATTTTATTTAATTCTTCTCACATATACGGCATAAATTTACGGTAAAAATAATTTTCTTAAAAAACAAAAAAAATATAACATTCTGCTAGTATTTTTTGTTTCGATCATATCGTTGTATTTTATTATGCTATTGATATTATTATCGAGATTACAAAGCATGCCAGACATAATAATGTACTACATTTTCAAAGGCAACCCTTAGGGTGTTTCCGTATACTGTCATTAATCCTCATGGCGATAAGGAAAATCCTCTCTTGAGTGATTATCCAGCATAAATACGTTCACGAATCTGTCGCGAAAGAACTCAAGCCCCGTTGTTGTCGGGGCTCGAACCCGTCCAGGGGTAAGTTCGAAAAGAAATCCTCTTTGAAAGGATGGGAACGCGAATCTTGCGTGGCTCCTTTCCCCGCGAGGAGCGCTGATGCTTGGGGTTAGGGTAAAAAAAAGGGCCATCACCCAGGGAGCATAATACGTTTATAATAAATCGCGGGTAAGCTCTTATGGAAATCTGTTGGAAATTATTCGAGTTGAGAATTCGTGTGTGAGACGAAGAAGAAAAATGTGTACCGATAAACGTTTATGAAGGAGAAGTGAGGATATTTGTCTTGAAATCAAAGGCATAGTCACATCCCCTAGATGTACTCGTCACTCTCCTTCGGTCAATATTTCGTTTTTTTTTTAATCGAATATGGTATGACATGTTCATTTCTGTTACGGTTTCTTTGTTATTATATGTTAAATAAAAAAGATAAGGCAAATATTTTTTAATATCATGTACATAAAAATTATAATAATATTCCAAATCATGTTCAAGATACAAAAAAGTATTTTAAAAATCACGGAACACACTCATCATTAATATTATACCTGATATTTTTAACTTGAAGTTACATTGTCTCAACCATCTCCCTGTTTTACAAATATTTTAGAAATATGAGAGTCAAATGCATAAAACTGATTTTACACAATAGTTATTTCGTTCAAATAGTCGTAACTAAAAATCGTTTTAGTTTTGCTATGTTGACATTTTACGATAATATTTTATAGCGATGTTTTATATTGTTTTTTTTATTTATATAAAAGTATAGGCTCATGAATCTTTTCTGCTGTCAATTTGTTTCATTATAACTCTCATTGGAACTGTAACACTTCGCTAAGCGGAAGAGCAACCTGCAAGACTGCCTTGACATGACTATTCGTCACTGAGGAACCCTAACGTCTACCAGCTAAACCGGAGCTTCGATTCCCTCCGTAGAATACTATGGCCATTAAGCACAATGCCGCTGCTATTACTCTTCGCGATGTTATTGAGCGGTCCCCATTATCATCGTATAATATCGCGATATCTTTTCACCCCAACACGAAGGCTCACGTAGAACGGAAGGACTGCCAAATCGCGATGGTTCTCGTTCTAACTCACTTTGGAATACAGCCTGAGATACTTTTGGCAATTCGATGGATACGGAGAGCAGTTTAATTTTTTTAAACTCTATTCTCACGCGTTTCTCTAGCTCCATCTAATACTGCACGGTCCATTTGCAAAGTCATCAGTCTGAGACGTGTAAATCAGTGGTTTCTAAAATAATTCGAATTTTGAAAATCAAATGATTAGTTTATAAAAGTGAAAAACGTAAAATTGTTATAAGAGAAAAACTAACATTCTAAGCCGAAACATTTTTTAAATCGAGAACAAAACTAACATTAGATACATTTGACTTCGAAGTTGTTAAGATTGTATTTTAAATGGAATTAACTAGGATCGCGAATTAATGTAATTTACTTTTGTACAGTATAATAATACAAGAAATTGCTCGCAGAGCTTTCTTCGTTTGAAAAAGTCACGCTCACTACCTCATGTCGACTCGTTTGCGTGCCGATTTATCCGACAGACTAACGAGCCAACCGGTTGAAGCTATCTTTTCCTCGGCTCATAGTTTCAACGATGGTAGTTCCACCAGCATAAGATAAACATTGCCCAATTATAAATTCCTCGCATGCAAATGCCGAGCCCGCCAGCTGCGATGCGCCTACGAGTAGAGTTCTTGCTTCCTTCCATGCGAGCGCTCAAGAAGCGGAAAGACCACGGTACGAAGCGCCGAGGTAAACGAGAGAACGGCGGAAAAAGGGGAAGAGGGTTGAATGGTGGAGGAGGAGCGAGGGGAAGAAACAAAGAAGGATGGACATAGAGACGAATGATGGGGGCGGAGGAAGATAAAGAGAGGCAGCAAAGAGAGAGAGAGAGATAGCGAACAGAGAGACGGCGCGAGTTAGGGTTGCAGGACGAAAGGATGAAAAGGGAGGAGATTGGAGGCGGGTCTGATTGGCGGCGGCGTTAACTGGGAAAGCTAAGCCCGGAGTCAGCTCGGCTGCGCTGCGTCGTCATCCGTGTGACAACTTATAATTTGATAGAAACCCGTTTCGTACCGTGTCTGTACCGGTCCCCGCCTCACTTTCCGCTTTCCATCCTCCTTTCCCGTTGCCACGGCTCGTTCGACACGGTCTCGTTCCTCTTACGCTCCTACAACACACGTGTCTCCGCCACGTATCCACGTTTACTGTCTCACGATGAAGCCGAATGCTTACCGATCCGAGGTGTCTACGGTTCGCGGTGATGGTGAGACTGTTCGAGCGGAGCTGACTCCGCCGTTAGAAACCATCGGATTCGCCACTACCGTAGGGGATAGTTTAATTATGTTGATTAACATCGCACGATGTTTGCAACACACTCGAGTCAGTTCCCTGCGTAGTTAGCCGGTTGATTACCTCCGCGCAACTTCATACAATCGTTCACCATCATCCGTATGCGTGCGATTGTTGCATACGTAACTTTTGCGAGGCGTGATTTGCGACAGCCACACGGAAATTATTAATTCCTTTGTACTGTCTCGAACAAAATTTGTAATTTTACGCTTTGCACGCCAAAATAGACGGGCTAAAGATGAGTACGGCGACGCATGCAAACAAGCAGGCTAAACGAAAGTTGCACGTGAGTCCTCCGTTATTCTGTGAAGACTCGGGGTCTTCCAGCATCCGGGTGTTTAATACGCATTCCGTCCTCCTGCGATAGTGAGATTTTAGCCGAGGAAGGAGCGGAGGAGAGTGAGAGCGAGCGGGAGAGAGAAAGAGAGGGGGGAAAGAGGTATACAGAGTGGCCGAGCTTGCTCAGCAGATTGGTATCAATGGAGACAAATTGAGTTGGCCGGTGATCGATGAAGCTCACCGGCCGTGACGCGAAGTTACGGCAGCGTGCACAATGTTTTCCCTCGCTCCTCGCTCTCACCGTCGTGTTTCCACCTCGATACGTCGCTCCTCTTTCTACACAGATATCCGCGCAGAATCGTATCTTCTGTGCCGCTGCACGCTATCGCAATCGTAACTATTCCCCGTCCAGCGCATTTGCACGCTCCTTTGTGAATGCGACAGGCCGTGACTGTCCGCCGGAAGTCGATTATCCCTTAACGCTCGTTCAGCAATTTTTTTATCCATTTGCGAATTGCGAGCGGCTGACGTTACGGCGAACTTGCAATTTGCACGTGCATTAATCGCAACTGTACATGCAACTTTTTTGAAAAATTTCGCGATAACTGAATGCCAGTTTAGAAAACACGAGGAAAGGATCAATTTTCTATTACACATTTCATCGTAGGTGTCATATCAGTTCCGTGAAAACTCTGCGTATCACTCCGACGCGACGACAAATCGCAATTATGGTATCGCCGAATCTGTCGCTCCATGACGACGATATATGTTGTCCAGCTTGTCGTGCCGCGTGGCACGCAAGGTATCTTATCGTCTGGAATCTTGAGTGATCGATGGCACGCAATAAGTAAATATGGACTATCACTCAACGCGCGAGCTGATTACAGAATCAAGTGCGAGTCAACTGCACGCGCGCGTTTATGTATGCATCTCCGTCGGGCGGAGTTATCGGTATGCGAGGTAGAGACGATAGCGTCTATTGAGACGCGGTGTGTAAACCCAGACTACCAGCTTTTAGTTGATTAACGCACCGTCTCCCTCCCTCCCCCCCCTAAACCGTGACTCGCCGCGAATCTGGAGTACAATGAAAATAGCTTTCGCCGGAAAGACGGATTACTTGAAGATTATTGACTTTCGACTCATCCCATTTTCCTCCCCCTTCTGCATCCCCTCGCAAGACAAACCAGATGAAGAGAGGAAGGGATAAGACGAAGAATTTCAGATTCTTCGTTTGGACCGGGTCCGCGCATCGGGGTTATACTACTCTTCCCCTGAGTAGTAAACATCGACGCCGGGGATGGTGAAGGGGGAGAGGAAGGACGGTTCTTTGTCGTTTATCCTGTCGGGCAAGTGGTATGTTCTCCTCGACGCGAACCGAGACGACCTTCCCGATCTTTTGTTTTCTCAGAAGTAGAATATTACGGATAGCTGACTTAATCGTCGATAGTGAATACATCCGTACGAAATTCCGCGACGTATTCACTCGTAATGAAGAATTTATGTTTTAAGACTTTGAAAAATAATCAAAAAATAATTTAAAAAAAAATTGCCATTAGACTGTATATTACAGCCGCAGAGAAATCAGAAAATATCATTTCATTGTAAAGCGCGTAACATTGAATTATTATTGGTGCTTTCCATTTAGCGACACAAGTCGACACAAGTGTCATTCTATCTTTGTTATTTATAAATGTTAAAAAAAAGATAGAATGATGCTTGTGTCGATTTGTGTCTCTAAATGAAAAGCACCTTATGCCGTTGCGAGCTGCACTCTTGCAAATCGATCGTTTTATTTTATGCAAATTCCGTTTCCAATATGTAGTCGAGAAATATTCTGCGCATACTACGAAATTGATTTTGCTTTAGGTCCATAGATTTGATTAGTTGCATTTATAGCACTATACACAAGGCTGACCGGCTATGCGGAGGCAAACAGTCATGGCACGTGTTGGTTTAATTATGGCCTGATGGCTCGATGCATATCCTCTCGGCTCCGATACTTCCTGTGTGTGCATACGATGAGGAGCATCCTCCGTACGCGTACACAGGGCGTCAATCAACATTAACCAGATCGTACAAACGTGGTATTGGCGATTACTATATGTTGTCATCGATGTCATAATGACAAGACATCCGTGACGAGCATGGCAAATCTTGAATTATAGTCATCAGGGACGAATTAATTGTAAAATCACGAATCCGTTATTATCATGCGTACTCTTGCTTTTAATGATTTCAATGAAGCGAAAGAGAACATTGCATTTTGGAAACAGAAAATATTTTAGATCAACAAAGATCTGAAGTGGTAATAAAGCACGTCAATCTTTCATACAAGATAAACTTTCTATGGAGCAAAATCGACTGTCATTTTTTGGAGCGTTAATTTAATTATATTTTTCTAAAAATATAATTTAAACAAATGTAATTTATATCTTGCTCTTATCGCAACGGGAACACACGCGGAAGAAATGTAAATGTATCATTTTCAAAACTACGCCGGCGAAAAAAAGGGCCAACGGTTATCGAGATCAGACTATTCTTCCATTGTCAATGGAGATTTCGTATTTACGAGGCATGAATTTTACAACTCGTTCACTGTAACATGATTATCCGAATTCCGGGCTCCGGCTGAGCCACCCCGACACATTCGCGGGTTCGATACGTGTATGTGTGTGTGTGTGTGTGCAGGTCGCTCTACTCGTTCTATTTCCTGGCATGCATAATGCACGTAGAGGCGAGTTTACATTGCCAATGGCGAATCGGAAAAGTTCCGCCAATATCAGACAGAAGACATTTTTCGAGCCGGAGCGTTTGTCGCCGTTTCTTGAAAATGTGTTGACGAGAAGTATTGTACAGGTTCCCAGGAAATTGTGAAAATTCCTTGGTCGACCGCGTGGATGCGGCGCGTATTCGTTCATTTATTTCGAAAGACATCTGTGGACATAACATTTTCGATTGCCAACCGGATATGAGATCGGATCTAAGTTGTACTTAACAGCAAATTTGTAATGCCACAAAACTGATTTATCGTCGACGAATATTCGCTAACCGTTCTTCTCTATTCACGTGTGGTCTCGCTTGTTTTAATTTCACTATAAAGAAACGGCTCGCTTTAAACGATGTATGCTAACACCTGTATCTGCCTTTTTCCCGGCTAGCCACCCAACGCTATCTCATCCCCTGCCCTGAACCTCCCTAATGCTCGCAAATACGGAAACTCCTATACCGGGATTATTGTATTCGAGCGTGCAAAGGCGGGAACGTGAGCAAAAGAAGCAAAAAACGACGGAAGAGAAGGAGTAGGTGGAGAAGGAGATGGCGGGAACGAGCGGAAACGAATAGAAACGTATTGCCGGCAGGAAATGAATTTTTACGATATTTACTTTAAAAGTTTTTTCCACCGCCGGTCGTTATCCACTTCCGCGCCGCAAGCTCTCGGTGAAGAATCCAAGACCCCTCTTCGCTCGTCGCGAACATCCCGGATGTTGGGACAAATTATTCGCGATCGATTGATCCTCTGCTGTCTAAATGAAATAATTTATATCTGAACAGTGATGTGCAAGAATAAACTTTCTAGATTCTTACAATTTTTACATTTAGAAATATAAAAACATATTTAATGTTTCTTATTGTTCAAATTTTACAGAGATGCAACATTATGATGTTGCAAATATAATCTCTTTTGTATCAATTAAAAGATCAAATAATATCGTACGCATAGACATTCTGCAAAAGTTCTCAAACGTGTCAACGGATGATCATATAAGGATGAAGAATAATGCTAGAAATATTAAATGACATTTAAGGGAAGGAGCTTCTTCATTTATGCAACTAATGATCGATTAAATCTTGACTGGTATCGCCTGGTGCATGGTAACTATTGATCATACGAATTATCCTCTATAGCGCATATGGTCTCTGCAATGACCAGCAGAATAGTGTTGTGGAGCTCGCCGTCTAATTATCGTACGTGCCTAATTTCAAGGTACCGCGTTGAAATGTACTAACCGTAACTAATGTGGATCGGTAAACGCTATTAATCCGCAGCTTGACTTCTGCTAATCAGCGGTTTGCCACACCTCGGTGAACCGGCGTGTTTCATAGATTCTGTTCTACGATAACGGGAGATTCTCGGATATGCAGATTGTCAAAATATCGAAGCATATTTGTGCTTTCTATTTAAAAAATGATCTGAATAAAAATAAACGTAATATGTTATTTATTTCTTGCATTTTTTCACTAAAGCTTGCAGCTCTTACTCAGCCCGAATAACGCGCATTTTTAATTGTATTTAAAAAATGAAACTTGATGCGTGTAACGATTTTCACGCATGCGAAATGAAATACATATGAGACGATGACGTTTACGTATGAACGTTTCTCAGGTTTGAATATGAATAGTTGATAAATGAATAACGCTACGGAACGGCAATACTCTTCTACCGCGGCTGTATGTGACGCTGACGTGATTTTCGTTCAATCGAGCTGTCATCGAAGATTTATCAATAGCGCAGGGAAACCTTATGGCAATGGCATTCCCTCGCTCTATTGATACAGTTCTGTGAATGATCATAGATTGGCGGCGGTCGATTAGCAATTACCTAAAGAGAATTATGGTTTTCTACCTCGGTGACGAAAGATCCCGAATAAACGTAATTAGTCGTATCTTAAAGTGTATTTTTTTAAACTACTTTACAGATATAATCACACGATTGTAATATAGATCAATTGCTGTATATACACATAAATGTAAATATATTTTCGTTCAATTATATTTTTTATTTGTTTAACGAGTTACGACTGCATATTAAAAAATACGGCATGTAATATCCTAAAGAATTCTAAAGAGATAAAATGTATTATAGTATAAGTAGAAAGAAATATAAAAGAAATATAAATTTATAAAATAATAAAAATATTAATTTATCCTTTTTTCTTTCTCTCTTTCCATTCTTGCTCAAAAGAGAGACTCAATGATAGCCTCAAGTTTCCATTGATTCCACATTTTGCATAGTATAAGCGCGATGCGGATTTAGTTTTTAGAGGGAGGTATTCCTCTTCGATCCAGAAATTCGCTGGCTTTTGCCTCGTCACACGTAATTATGTGCGAATGCTGCAAAGCATCGCCATCACTTTGGCTTCTATACGCGTTCGGGGATTATGGGGGTTGAACGCAAATTCGGATAGGAATGCTGTCGACGTCGCGCAAGACGACGAGATGGGATCGGCCTCTCGACATACCGATAATCACCCTTGCAAGTAATGTCAATCCGCAGTGCGCGCGCGCGCTCGCGCAGCAGGATTCCACTTATAAACAATATCCGTTAATTTTCCCTGAATTCAATCTCGGGTCCCGGACTCATCCGCGGGCTCACTCGCTTCTATCCCATCCGACAGTTTACCTCGTACGAAGGCGGAACTAGAAGGTGCTTCGTAACGAGAAACTTCGTAATGAGGCCGGGTTCTCGGTGTATTCGACCTTCGAGAATTTCGTCGGGGAAGATACGATCGCCTCTAACGGCGTTTCAAGCGAAAATTTTCTGCATTATGTACTGGTATATTTACTAGTAATTCCTGTTGGTGGCGGGGAGGGAAAAAAATCATTCGCTATAAACTATGCGTAAGATTAGCGAGATTGAATTAAGATGAAAATACACTATTAACCCACGCGCGTGAGTTACATAATGATGGTAATACGTCTCTAGCTTAGTTAAGAGTATACATATATCTGCGTAATGAGTATCGATTTTTCTCGAGAATTATTAAAGAATTCATAAACAACTGATGTGAAGAAAAATATTATTATCGTATAACTATTTTACATTCATTATCTAATTTATTTTGTGATAGTTTAAAGTTTTCATCCTTTTAGCATATTTTTGTTAAATGTATACAAAATCCTTAATTTTATAGTATTATCGAGTAACAATTTTAATTTAATATAGTAAGTCATTTTGCAGACATTAATACTCAATTTTAGTCACGAGTAGAATTAATGGTACATGAGAATCACCAATACATCATGCGATCGAAACAAGTCGGGCCGTATATTACCGCATTGTTATTTCTACGAGGGTAACATATTGCATGTGTAATGTCGCGCAACGAAGCATGAAATCAGTACATTGCGCGACAGTTCGCTCGCGAATTTTCCGTGCCGATGCGACATATCGTTCCGTCTATGATTGGTCCGATCGTACCGCGTGATAGGCGAAAAAGCTTTGACATATTACCATGACAAAATACGTGGCACTTAGCCCGGCAGTTGTTACATTTCTATGGACTTATTCTGTTACGGAACAGAAAACGTAGGTAACGGGGCGAGATAGAGAGAGGAGAGGGGTAGAGATTCGGTCGCATCGGTCCACCACCCCAGTATAGAGCGGCATTACCAACTGGCCGAGTCCGATTCTCTCCCGGTGCACCGTCAGCGATGCATCGTCGGTTGGAAACCTCCCTAACGAACCGCATTTACATCTGAAAGGTCCGCCAATTACCTCCCCAACTGCATTTTACTTCATCGACATTGTACGAATCGTCGCGCCGCAGGCCGCGCTAAACTATCCATCCTCCGACGCTGCCCTTTCCCGCGACATTCAACTATTTTCACCTGGTCGTTTCACCCGGTAGACCTTTTTTTCTACCCCTCTTTGCTGCGTTCGGCAACATTTTGAGTATGGCCGCGAGGCATTCGCGTTTACGATCTGTCGACGCTTTCGTAAAAGAAGCACAAATATTTTTGATAAGTTGTTTTATATTATGTAAAAACATACAATTAAAGATTAAATATTTTATTTAAATAATTAAAAATATATTTTCAATTTGAAGATGCGTTACCTTCATAAATATTACAATGAATTGCGATTAGTGTACTGATAGTAGATTATTTCATCTATAAATAAATTTGTGATAATAAATTGTTTGTGTACGCAAGTTCACTTTTACTAAATAATTTTTAAATAAAATTATTTCTTTATGTGTTTATTTCTTTATGTATTTTTTAAATACATTTTTTAAAGAAATTTGATCAATTATTAATTTATTCTTCTCATTATAAATTTAATTTTTACTATAAATAAGTAATGAAAAAACTTGATGACTTGATTACTTGAATTTGAATTTTAATACAAGCGTTTTTTCAGCACTGCTTTTACGGCTTCTCTTTTTTGCATTCGTTCTCTCTAAAAAGTTGCAGTTTTCCTGACGAAATAATGTCAATGCGTCGTATTCTGGATGGATAGTTTTGCGTTCGAGTTAATTCTAACAGTCTTCCGGGGTCATCGTTCTCTCATTTTCAATCTCTTTTCCCAGTTGCAAGCCGAGAGTGTGGTATTCGCGGTTCTCTGCTTTCGGTTTCGCGACCTTTTTCAAGCCGACGTATAATTAAATTCTTTCGCGTCGCCAGGTCGTTTGACCGTTCGCTTAAACGTCGTAATTAAGGCTTGACGATCGTAGCGATGGCCTCAGTGTTAATGCTTCTTCAGGTACACAGCGTCGAAGTAGCGCAAAACGCATCGAGTTGAACGGATCTAACATTCGCACGCGACGACAGTTTGAAATAATTTATTCCTCTTTGATGGCTGACGGTAATTCGTGCCGAATTTTTTTGTGCTTTCACTCGAGACTTCAGAGAGCGGCAGCTAAAATGCTACGTTTTAATTTCACAGTGAGTGTGAATGTTATTGCTTCAGCGGTGGTAATTCATATTGACGTATCTTTATTTTCGCTTGTAAAAAATTATCATCACCGATGTGCTTCGGTAATCATATTCAACTATCCGATGAACGATTTGCAGCTTCAGTTTGGTCATTTTTAAAATTTTAATAATACACATAAAAATAATTCTTATTCAATTTTTTTGCTGCATATATATCACCATCACATATATTCATGCTCGAAAGCGTCATCATCGCGGATTGTACGACTTTCGGTGCTTCCCGCACTCGACTCTCGACTAAAAGGATCTCGAAAAGCTGAGTTTCTCGTAAAGTCATACCAGCGACATTGATCCGCGGTGTACAATGCGTCCGCTCGGACTAGTTTGAAGAATCCCTTTGATCCAGGCACTCTTTAGATTTCCGAGCGCAGACAATATGCTCGCGTGCATATTATTAAAAGTGGGCCTCCCCGTTTCCAAAGTTCCTCATTTAGCGACCACCACAGCGAACACCAGTGGGTCAGTCTTATTCCTGACATTTACAACTTTTTATATGCCTCGACTTTTCTATGCCAGCTAAAATGCGTGGCTAAACCTCGCGATTCCATAATAAGCAAAAGAATCGCTTATCTCTTTCATGGAAATGAAAAAATTATAACGAGTAATTTACTTTGCTTCTTCAAACGCGATAGCGCTTATAAGAAAGTTTAAATTTGATATATATTAAAGCTCAAAATATTCTCTCACTTATTATTTTATTTAATTTGATAATTTAGTTTGGACTGTATTTTGTTGATATGTTAACACTATTCGTAATACACATACAAGATTTTACAATGCAATGCACATTATTCCTGCACTAATTGTAAGAGCAGACATGGCTTTTGGCGACAAAGCAACACAATGCGGTCGCTATCGTTAACGTTTAGTTAACGTTTAATTCAAGGAGTCAGCAATTTAGTTATTTTCGGTGAGCTACAGCCTTGGGGGCATGCTTTGAACTTTGGCACGGTTGTAATTTTCACAAGCGCGAAGTAACTGATTGGAGAACGGAGCACACATAGTAAAACATCGGAACGCACATAATACTCGCGCAAGTTCCGTGTTTCTGTGAATTCACATAAAATAAAAAAATTTTGCTTCGAAGCCACGTTCTGATTTCAAGCGCATTCGGTAATCGAATGGTGAATTCTCTTTTTTAATTTACAAATTTTTTTATTTTTATAGAAACAGACAATGTTGATTGGAATAAAACTTTAAAAAGCTGACGAGTATTTTCAAAAAAGAAAAAACAGTTCTGTCGAATTTCTTGACGTCGAATGACAGTTAAGATCATAAACCTAAATTTCAATTTTATTGGTTTCCAATTAATATTCGTCCCCACGAATCCTCCCATTTTTTCTTGACACACATACATACAGAAATCAGAAACAGGGGAGGAATGAAACTTTAGCCGGACGGTGAGTGGCAAGAGAATTTCAACATTGTGCGTTTACACTTTTGACGCGTTATACGCGCGCTTGCACGAGATCCTCGCGCGCGCGCTCTCATATAACAAGGGTTGAAGGCAGTGGGTGATATTAATTTTCGCCACCGTGCTTGCGTCTCCCGTTCTCTTTGCGCTGCTCGCGCTTCAGTGTTGCCCCTTTGTCGTTTGCTCGTTAACCGCGTCGGAGCATTTTTAATTTACGTTTGTGCGTCGGGAGAGAATGCAATCGGCAGGAGTCGCGCTTCCGCAAGGCGGAATACGCGAAGCGACTCGAGCGTTTTCCCGATTGTCCGATGTGACCAAGTTTGATGTCGGCGACGAGAAAAATTACTTTTTAAGTTTTAACGAGTAGTATCATAACCATCGTTACGTATAATATTAATATCAGACAGAAACTGAGAAGATTTAAATTATTTAAAATTTGTTTAATAAACAAATCTCATACTCATTTAAATAATATAATTATTGTTCTTAAAACAGTATGCATAAGCAATAAAATTGCGAATGTTATTATTACTGCCTTAATTGCTGATGTCAGAAAATCAAAAATTTTAACAGCATACAAGTATACAAAGTGTAAAACTGTTCGTCCGTCTTAATTTTCTGTCGATTGTTGATCCATCAATTAAATGGCGCACTATCGACGTGAAAATTTGAAACGGTCTCTTTCTTCATCTTCTTGCTCCTTTCGACGACGAGCTGCTTCGTTAATCCGTCGCCAAGCCTGAAAATAATTTCAACAGAGAATTTCATCAGACGGAGGGTAAAGTAGCCCTTGTAACGTCTGGCAAGCAGCTTAACGCTCGTTTAGGTGTGCATGTATATGTACGGATGGGCAGTTAGTTTAGTGGTTGTCGTTGACGAAATATATTACTTTCGTTATTGTCTCGAAGCAATATTAACAACGGATATGAGGATTCTACTCCCCCTGTGAACTGTTTTAATTAATCCACAACAAATTAACAGTTAAAACAGCACTCGTGTATTATCCTATTTCATCTAATCTTTTAATTTTACACACGACTTATTATATCTTATATATTTTTAAATTATATTCTAGACTAAATTTTGTTTAATATAATGTAATAATCAGTTTTCTTAGCTTGTTTAAAAATATATTATGTGTTTTAATAAATTTACCATTTTTTATATATTTTAAGCAAGATTTGGAAAAATAAATTATAGAATTTATTTATAATAAGAAATAAAATTTTCTTGTCTATTTGTGGGCTCTCTTAAACTTGACTGTTAACTCTCTTGAAACTTATTAATTTAGTGAAACCTCCTATCTTACATTCATTTATAATGCAAAATTGGCGGGATCATTAACGATAAAAGGAACGTTGGTACGAGATTAGACTGAAGAAGAACGCGTTTGTCTCACACCTGAAAAGCGAGCAGCATCGTATTTCGGCTAATAACATGACTCGAAATAGCTTGGAAACGTAACCGCTTTCCTGAAATTAGCTTCACTTAAATTCTCCGCAGCGCTCGCGCCAAGACGCTTACTTCTCCTTTGTAGAATGAAGTTCAACGAAAACGCGCGCAGGTAACTTTTATACGTGCCTACCGTCCTTATAAATCGCTAACGATGTTGCGTCCGTGCCGCTAATCGTGCGAAACGAAGTAAAACGCCGACTTAGGAGTTTCGAGGCTTTACAACAGCTCCTTTACATTTCTATAAAATTATGATTTCATGATTTTTATAAATGCATTTTATGTAACAATTTTGCATTCAAAAGTACGATTAATGTGATATAATCATTTTTATGTATAACGTAAGGAAAACGCGAGAGAAAATTCTTTTTCATATAGCGCCCTTTACATATCTAAAAAAAATTGCTGTTTTTTTTTTTAAAGAGAAGAAGAGACGTGGTAAACTTGTACATTTTCGTTGCGCATTAGGTTCAAAATATACTACCGATTATCTTCAATTGTCTATTAGTAGTTGCGATTAGAGTAATCGATATTGCGTATGGGATAAGCTTAAAGGAGTGGGCAATATCATTGTTGAAAAGGGTTATTGGGACAAATGCGCCTTTCCTACAGATTGTACAACAATGCGGATGGCCATAGGCACAACACATTCTTGATTTTACGATCCTCTGTAACGTGCAACTTACGTGTCGTTATCGAACAACGAGATTCGGCTTCAATCGTTTTATCCTCTGTTAAAGTCGATACTAGACCTTAATATCACTATAATGAAATTGCTCCATTTAGCTAGCCTATTTCGACCACGGACATGCATTTTGATAACAAAGCAGTACAGTATACTATGCAGCAATCAGTGTACATTATAAATTCGGACATATAAACCTTTCGTTATTAATAATTTTAATGTGTAATTTTGCTAAAAAAAAACGCAGAAAATCTGACTCGTGTTCCCGAATATTTTCTTAATTCGATATTATTATATAATTTGACGTGTCTCATTAAGATATATTTTTACAAGCAAAGACGAATTTAAAAGACTAATTTTCTTAATTAAAAGATTCCAAATGCAATATCTGCACATACGATTATTAATATAACGTAATTTTTCGCTTACTCTAATATGAGGAAATTGCAAATTTATAGAAAAATGTTTAAATGTATGTGCCATTTGTAGGAACAGCACGTACGTCTTTGAGTATAGTGAGCTGGAAAACTACCTCCCGTATGGCAGAGCCAAGGGCCGAGCGAATTAGGTATACGGCCGTCGTTTCATTCGAAGGACCTGTCGTTATCCCGCCGCTCCTCCAGAGCCTTGAGAGCCAACTGTTAATCCTCCGCAGCACTTTGCCCTCCGGATTGATGCCTTTTAATTTGTCCTCCGGTTAAATTAAAATCGACTTAGTCTTTTCTGTCCGTCCCCGCTGTTCCTCTTCGTTCCCTCCTCCATCGCCATCGTCTCGCCATTGGGGCGCTGTTCCAACTCGCAATTCGCTAAACGTAAAGCGTTCTCCATCAATTTCGACGTCCTACGTATCGCTCCGTTCGCTTTGATCTGCGCTGATTCTGATTCTCCCCTATCAAGTAGTATGAGCTTGAATCGAGCCGATCTGAGCCGCGTCGATGCCATTCACGTGATGACTCTCATTTCACTTTATCACCCTTCAAGCAAGAATTCGTGGCAGTCCCTTCATTATCAGTGTACACTTTTAACAGCGTAGGTTGCTTGATTTGTTTGTTGCGCCTCCGCAGTGGAACACACAAGTCAGTAGAGCTGTCAGACCGGAAAAGTCGGAACTTCAATGGTACTTTTATTCGCTCCCGGTTGTTTAAAGTACAGAGCGTTTTAAAATTAACGTTGCTCTAAGTTATAGATACTAGGAAAGAAGCTAGACAATTTTTGCGTCATTGGAAAACTGAGAAATAAAAAATCGAACTTCGAAAGTAAAATTGGACAGTGATATCATCAAAGATATCATCGGGGAATTTGATCAACAAAATTCATTTTAGATAAACAGTTTAGATCAGCTTAAGTACCGCGCGAAACCAGCGTCGTTTGTTAAATGTGTCTATCCTGATTGTCGTCGAAACATAAGGGTGTATTCGTCCACATCCGTATGAATGCGTTTGTCTGCGATCCGACGAAAGCACGGCAGTTCTGGCCGGCTGGCATCAACAATAGCATGCATTAACCTTTGTACAGTTGTAACTGCAGTTGCGAGATAGTGGCTCACTCTTTGATGGGGGAGGGTGGTGAGGGTTACTCCGGCCGGTACTCTCCAGGCATTTACAACCATTTCGCGTAATCTCAACGAATACATCCATCGGCCACTCCAGCGATGCTGAGTGGGCGAGCCAATTATTGTCTCAAATCTTCACTCACAGCTCGCTCGAATGTACGATGTACAGTCAATCCAATAACAAATCAGAGTATTATTTGATTTTCCTGCTCGCAAGATCTGACATTTAAATGCGTGATATAACACCGAGAGAGAGAGATATTTTGTATCGGCCGAAAAATAAATATATTAAATTAAAATAAATAATATATTTATAAATAAAAAAAATAATATATTACAAATATATTAAAAAATATAATCGTGTCATATTATAATGTTAATTTTAAAAGTTGAATGTTCCAATTAAAAAATTTAATTTCATTATGTTACCTTCTTTAAGCTATTCGCTACGTTATATTTTAAAATTTCGAAACGTTTTTCGAGACATTCGAATTGGGACTGTAGTCTCACGGGGATGTTATTGCAAGTGAAAGTTATAATGCGCTCGTAATCCTAATTGAGTTTGAGTAATAGCCAAGGTGGAGACCAATACGTGTGTATCCTGGAAGATTAGTAATATTCTCTAGTTCTCGATTACGCGAGTCTACGGGTGCGTTCAAGACGAATGGCGCCTAACTTATTGGGTTAGCCTCGAGAATCGATGAACCGGAAGATCACGAAGATGGCAAATAGGGGTCTACTTTGACGTCGTCCCATTAGCGGCGGATAAAAATGGGAATCGCAGATCTTGGTACCCGCTTGCATATATACGAGGGGTGCGCGATTCCGCTAGTAATTGCGTTTCGTCCTTACATATAGATGACGTCGACAATTTTCAACGTCGACAC
>CABEGB010000557.1:0-77500 GCA_901521435.1 Crematogaster levior | reverse complement strand
AATATATACATGCATTCTTTACTTTCTTGTAACTGCACATCTTCTGATAAAACAAATTGGAAGCAACACCCGTCATGAGCTTAGGAATGTTGGTATGTATTCGTTATTAGTAGGAAGTTATGTATTAGAACACATTTGTAAGAAATGTAAATAACACATTAACGAATAGAAATTTGATACGTCACTATAATTTGATATTTAACCTCTTGCCTCATAATGAGTCGAGTAAGATTCGTTACGGATTGAAAGTATTGTTCATAAGAATCCAATTGCATTATATGCATTGAAAGTTTCATCTCA
Source organism: Crematogaster levior (assembly GCA_901521435.1). Taxonomy (NCBI): domain Eukaryota; kingdom Metazoa; phylum Arthropoda; class Insecta; order Hymenoptera; family Formicidae; genus Crematogaster; species Crematogaster levior. The sequence goes on along the minus strand of CABEGB010000557.1, from coordinate 77,200 downwards.
CAATATTGTTATTCACTATCGGCAAAAGGAGGTTATTGTACAGGGAAGTGTATTGCCAGATCTTTGCGACTATGGTACGCACAATCACAAATTAAATCATAAGGCAAGGGGCTAACTGCCAAAACTGTTGAGACTAATTAATTTAAATAGAGCAATATTGAAGATAATAGTAGATAGTACGATGATTTAATTCTCCTCATGTCTCTCACAAAATATTATTATGCAACAACCGTTTTCTAATACAATCGTTTTTAATATGCATACAAAGAATCTTTAGAAAAAAATATAAAAATATGGCCACATATCTGATCATTTCTTACATTACATCACACCTGAATGATGTTTGTTTAATATGTGGTATACTTTTTTTAGATATATATTTACATTACATCTGGTTCACTCATTACTTAATAATTTTTGCAATAAGAAAAAGATTTTATTTCATATACGAATTTTTCGTTTTCATTACGTTTCTTTGAAGAATTGTTTTCTAAATACGACATTATCGTTAATTTTTAACATTAGACACGAGTAAGATTATTGGTTTATAGTGGCATTACAAGATTATTGATTTTTGCTGGCATTACATTTCCTATCTAAATAAAATATTTTTTTATGACTAACAAAAATAACAGCATATACAAAAATACAAACACAGTACTGATCAGAGGACTAAGTTTCATTCTCTTTAGCGTTGCGATAAAACAACAATAATGCATGTGAGAGCAGTTGGTTTTCAACCATATTACTTACTTAAGGCCCAGAGCCCAATTGATACCTTGAACTAGAAACAAAATTAATGGTTGCCAAGCAACTAGCCACCTTAAACAATCAAGCAATTGGCCATATAAAACGTGCGGCCGTTGCCAACTGTATTTTTCATTAAGGTATTTATAACAAATATCAACATGAAATCATCATCAGTAGTAATTTTTTGTGATAAATTAATTATAGTTATTATAGTAAACTAATCAGTAGTAAATTATGAATACAAAGGATACGGATTGCGGAACATTTTCGTTAAGTCAACCTTTTCTTTGCAATAAGGGCAAGTTTGTTTTTTTCCCACGATACACCAGCCCCTAATGCAAAATTCATGGAAAACATGTTCACAAGTAAGCTTGTACGTATTTTCAATCACACCTTCCTCATGTTCGGAAACTAGAAGTTTGTTTCCGCACACTGCGCAAACATTTGGTTCCAAAACTCTGGTCGGAATACTGTTCGGGGTATAATACTGAAAGTCATATTAAACATTATAAAATCATGGATATAACACGATATTTAATGTCTAATATGATACATACCCCTATGTGTGACGCCATTGTGTCAGCACATATTTCAGCAATATCCCTTCCTAATACTCCAAAGTAAAGACCGTAAAATAGAAACAACATGCCCCAATCCATCCAAACATGAGGCTTAACATTCATTAGAATATTTAGACCAAAGAATGTAAATACAATTAAAACATATCCGATTATACCCAGCACATAGCTAAGCTTATAAATAAAATAAAACCATTTATACACTAATCTGCAAAAGAATAAATTCTGTCATTATTTTACAATTATCATCGATCTGCATCGCTAACAATTCAGCATTACCTAGGTGTGGTACCTTCTATTGGTCTCTGAATGGCTTTCCTTACTACTAGACCTGTTATACAGGAAGATAAAAGCCATAAAAATATAAATCTCCACCAGTGGTTGTTCAAGCTAATTCCAAATGGAATAATCCACATGGCTACTAATGTTACAAACTATAAAAAAAGAATTATATTAATATATTATTATATTAATATATACATAGCTCCTCTATTTGTATTAGGTAAAAAAACAGATATTTTATTCCACCTGGTATGACTTAAAATGCCTCTTCTTCCATTCAACTAGTATAATCTGTGCTACTATTAACGTCACCAACAATATAAGCAGCATTTCTGCATGCATAGACTCATGACCTCGATGCTGTTCGTGCATCTTTATGTGTTCCATCCTGAAAAACATTGATTTAACATAAACTCCATTAATATATCTTCCCACATCCTAATTGCGGGCGTCGTAAGAAAAAAAACGAAAAAAGATCTTTGCTGTAAGACTACAATACTTGTAACTTGCCTCCATTTCTCCTCTGGAGTCAAGTCTGCCTCGCTCTAAAAGTAAAAAATTATAAAATATTAAAATATACAAATATGAAAATATGTACAATATGGAAAATTTGTCTGATAAAACGATCGTCAAAGAAATGTGTTATCTGTTGCAAGTCAGCATAATTATACACATAGAGCGATATGATACTACTCAAAAGGTTATGTTTTGTTGATGCCTGCTATCTTCGTGTTGTTAAGCGATTAAACCTGTAAAATTATGCACGTACTTTATTCGGCATTTGATGCAATCGTTGTATATCCATCGTAAACGCCGTATCGCATTAACGCACAGAAAAATATGTCTTAATAAATTGATATAAGGCAGCCGCCGCGTTGCAGACACATCTTAGGCTACAGTCATGTATGATGCGCACTCTGTACTGAAAAATCTATAGGTATGTGAACTATATAGTATATATATATATATATAGATTTTTCACCGTAGCAATGTTGCACATTTATTGAATAACCGGCATTATCATGAAGATATTTTTTAAATTTCAATCAAGTATTACCTCTTTTTTATCATATTCCATCTGATGTTTCCTTCTGATATTTCCTTTTGATGATTTTTAAGCGTTTGAATTTTGAGTTCGAGTCCTTATAAAATTTCAGGAATTTTCAAAATTCACAATTATTAGTTACTTAATAATATCTATCTGGTTCTAATTCTTGATACATTGCCCATCTCCGAAAATTTAAATTTTTGTAGATCTAAAATACTGGAAATTCTTAGAATTGCAATTCTTAGGATATTAATTAGTATCATCTCTTATATCCGATTGTATTTCGCAGGTCAACTTTTGGACTTTATTTAGTAATTTTTAGAAAGTTTTTTTTTAAATGTCATTTCTTCGCTAATTACATTTTCCTGAAATTTGTCGATTTTAGTTATTCAAAATTTCGCAAAATGCTAAAAATAAAAGAGCATCATATAATTACGAACAATTAGTCGATAAATTAGCGACAGTCGATAAAACCAACTTTATTTTTTTGTTTTATCAACTCTTACATCGTTGTTGCAAGGAATTTTTCAATTTTCAATGTTTATTATCTTAAAATCACTTTTAATTTAAAAGAAAAAAACTCATCAGACATTGAAAATTGCAAATTGAGTATTAGAATTCGCTCAATCGGATCAATTTAATCCGTTTTATTTTAATTGGTTGAATTTTAATCTCCAATTTGCAATCCCCAATCTCCAACGCATAGTCCGATACTTTGTGTAATATTTCGCGCGACAAATTTTTTAAACGTATTAATTGAGTGCAAAATATAAAATCCAGAAATTCGATAACTATTCTATTTCAAAAACCACTCGACAAACTTGAAAAATTTGTCTTAGGACAAATGAAATATTACCCTTCAGGCTTCAGTAACATTTCGATCGAACAAAGAATTCAAATCGCCCGCGCGCGCGCTTTCGAGCTAATACCGCGTACGCATACGCGTGATACGCTGGCGCATCCGGCCAATGAGAGTGCTTCGTGCGCGGCCGTCGGCGCTCGGTTCCGTCCGGCACTAAGCCACGCCCAGCGCTACGCGGCCCCGAGGAGAGGGAAGAGCTGGAATGGTAATTCACTGTGGTGCAGCAACATGAGCGTCTGCGGTACCGTTCGCTGAGAAAACGCGCGACGTGACAAAATTCCATTGCCGTGAAATCGCGCACGGTTGTACGTGTCAGCGGGTCGCGCGACGTTCGCGTGTTTCGCGCGTGTGTTTACAGTGTCGGTGTGCCTGATTACATTCCTCACACGTGGATACGCGGGGTTAAGTTTTCGCCGGATTCCACGGAAGGATACCGCCAGCCAGTCGGTCTCCCCCTTCCCCGATCTGGTCGCACCGCGCCGAGGAATTGCTTTCGGTGAGTAACCCAGAATGTTGTCTTCTGCCACGAACGCGCCGCGGAGTTACGCGGATTTGCGAAATTCCCGACAACCGAGTTGTCATCCCTCAACCACCTCCTCGACAAATTTGCACCTCAAAGTCAGAAGAAAAATTGTTCTTGACACGACAAGACCACCAAGTTCGTTTCCGTGCCGACTTCGCGAAAACAGTTCGGAGGAACGCCCGTGAATCGCACGTGAAACGATGATCGGTTTAAGGAATTGTAGTTTCTTTCCCCTCTTCAGTTTCTTCCTTCCCTCTTTGCGAGTGACGTCTGCCCGGAATACGTGAATGTCGATTTTCACAGAAAGCGACCGTTTCGCGTTTCGCAGCTCCGTAAAAGGAACGGTCCGACATTCTCACGACATCGTGTTCTACAAACGGCAATTAGCTGCTATCGTAATTACATTCTGTTGTCTGACGTCCGTACTCGCTACTTTTCGCGACGCTTTCAAGGACTTCACGCGACTGTCTTAAGCAGTGATTAGGGGTCAGTTACCGGTCAGCCTTTCTACTCGACGGCGATGCGTCGGTCTTTATCTGTTCTCCGCACAGAGATAAGCCGCGGCACGACTTAGATTTCGTCGCGAAACCGTGTTTGGGCGCACAGGTCGTCGCGGAGAGGAACCTCCTTTCCTCGTTTTCCTCTTTAAAAGGCGCCACACAGTTTAGCGGTGAACCACAGTGGTGGAAGTTTTGTCGCGGCGCAGCGATTACTGACCCTGAGGACGCGACGCGGAATGCGGAAAACGCCGCGGAGAAGGTCAATAGTTTCGCGGCCGTCTTTCGATCCCTGAACCCAGTATCGAATCGGAGAGATCACCGTTCGTCTGCGATCTGTTGCGTTCCATTTGTATTCCCGAAAATCCACGGTTCGATATGTATAAATATATGTAAAGTTTAAATATATTTTTTTTATTTTATATATAATATGTAATAATTATATATATATATATGTTTACTCACTACAAATTGTCATAATTTGGCGAAAAAAAAATCGTAGCGCAGTTTTTAAAAAAGCATTTTAAAGAGAAAATGTCAAATTTTACGCTAAAATTAATGAAATTTCGAGAATAAATTTCGTTCTCTCCGTGCGCGCTGTCAAAGTTAAAGTTTATTCTTATATATATTATATATGTAATAATTATTTAATAATAATAATAATTTATTTTATACATAATGTATATAATTAATAATAATAATAAAAGAATTCCTCAATGCGCATAGTGTAGCTCTAGCTACACTTTTATTATTCGGCATGAAGTTTGCGCATAATGAAAATTTTTGAAATGATGAATTTCGAATATGTGCAAAGTGTAGCTCCAGCATTAGAGAAGTAAAATTCTTATCGAAATGCCACGAGGACAATTTACAGAAGCACAGACAGCTGAAATTGTTTCTCTGCTACAAGATTTTAGTCAGCGTTACATTGAAAGAAGAGTATGGGTAATGCTAATACCGGCGGCAAGGTAGATTTTTAGAGAAAATACCTGAAAATGCACTAATCACTACAAGTTGTCATAACTTGGCGAAAAAAAATCGTAGCGCAGTTAAAAAAAATATTTTAAAGAGAAAATGTCAAATTTTACGCTAAATTTAAAAGTTCGAGATTAAATTTCATTTTCTTCGTTGCGCGCTGTTAAAATTGAAGTTTATTCTTCAACTTTTCAAGGTTCACTTTAAATTGACGCCATTTTTACAAAAAAATCATTGCAGAGAAAGGAGCCTGGAACCATTCGAAAGCTATGATTTTGAGCTTTAAAACGTTTTTTTGAAAGTTGCTCTACGATCATTTTTAGCGAAGGTAGACTGAATTTAGTCTTTTTTGGCGCTGACTTCAAGTGATCCTTTAATTTTGTTGAATAATGTTTATAAAAAATATCAAATATAATGCAAACGTGAACGTACCAAAGTAGTAGTATACAATGTATAAATATGTATGAAATGCGTCACGCACCGCGTGAGGTTTATTGATCACGCTAATTCATCGCGCTCGTTAATTACGATTCCACAATAGGCGTTTCGCTCTTCTCGCCAATTTCGTTGGCATTAATCACGAGAGTTGATCGTCGGGCACCGCGAGGTAAGAAAATTTAGGCCCCCCCGTACTCGCACCGTGCATTTATAACGTTAATTGTGGCTGTTCGATTCTCAGACTCAGATAACGTCGTGCCGCGATCTGCGCGTACGATAAAAACACAGCGCTAAATACAGAAATGTGGACCTTGAAGCTCCAGATCTCCAATTACGAGGCCGGCGTCGGGAAGAATAATCTCCTTCGGAGATAATCTCGTTAATTTTCCGAGGAAAAGGCCGCGAGGAATTCCGCGCGCATTCTCCGATTGTTGCAGATTCCCAATATTCGCTCATCGTCCCCCTCTTCGTGTTCTCCCAGCGGCGCTGTGATTTGTATCCCTCGGAGGATACTCGATAATTCAGTTTCATTCCAGTTCGGTCGCCGAGGCACGCGAAACGGATGTAAAGTCAGGGAACTCCGAAGGAGCAAAGTCCTCCCCGCGGCACGGCCGTTTGGACGTCCCGCAAATTGGCAGATCTCCAGCTTTTCCGTATCTCTCACCCGTTGCGTTCCCTCACCGCCCGTGTGAATATCGCATTCCTCGTCTAGTATCCGCGTGTGAGCTCCACGTGTGTGAAAGAAATTCGCTTCCGCCATGAGCGACACGGCTAAGCGCTGCGCGTGCCTCGCCCGAGGATCTGTCGCGTCCAAATATTTTATCGACAAACATTTTTAAAAAACAGCTTTAAAGACGGGTCTTTCTAAAGTGCGGATAAACAACGCGTTCAGCGAGCTTATCAACAAGTAAAAAAAAGGGGATTCGAGCTTGAAAAGAATGAGAATGACCGAGCCACGCGTCATTTAAATCCGGTTTTAAAGTGTTTTTTAAATCTTCTTTCCATCGAACCTTCCAACAATATAAAAATGTGAAATGAGTTGAGCAAAAGGTACACAGTGTTTTGAGGCGAAAAGCGTTGAGTATAAAAACGCTATATAAAATGGATAATAATAACGTAAGCTATAAACAAGATAGCAGTAAAATGAAAATATATGAATATAATAGAAATAAAGAGTAGAGTATAATTCCGGAGAAATATAATCGTAAAAACACGCGCGTAAGAAATAAAGGAATTGTCATAATAAATAACGGGGAAATAACGAGACTTTGTTTTTTTTTAATTTCACTTTAGTATAGCTTTGTTTCAGATTCACCGATTGAGAAATATTATACGTTTAAAATTGAAGAAGCGCAAAGAGATTCCGTTTGAAAATATTATTTCTACATTATCGGACGATTACCGAAATCAAAGTTCGTTAGCTGTTTTCGTCAAGTTTTGTTATCAAACGGAATCTAATCTGAAGCGGGATGATGTTTGCTTTACGATATATTTCTTCTGTAATTTAGAAACCCGGCGACCAAGTGACTGAAATCATCGATCTTTATTGATGAAACGCGAAAGTGAGGAACGACTCGTGAAAGCTATGGCGTTGTAAGATTCGGAACGCTTCGCAGTCGGAAATCGATGACGTAATGAAAATGCTTATATCAGTTGATAGGTACGACAATTCATCCGTAACGATTCTTATCAAACAGGCTGATAGTGAAATTGCAGCTCGCACGCGTCGTGATAACGTGCATAAATAATTCCCAGCTACTTTCGTTGAACGTTTATAACGATTTTATACTGTTAACACGTCGCGGCGGAACTGTTAATTTAGGAACGTATGATTTTCCTAATCAAAGAGGAGCTTCGAACCGAAAACTCCCACGTTAACATACCGAACGTGAAACCACCACGCCGTAAATCCATCATTAAAAAGATCGCGGTGACGCTGTGACGTTGTGACATTGTTTTATTAGCTGAACGACGTCGGGCTCTGTAATCACTGACGCCTCACGTAATTGCCTGATGCCTCGTGAGGTATATATCCAGTGAATTGACTGGAAGGCTAAGGCCAAGGGTGGCGATTGTTCGATGGAAAGAACGAATGCCGTTTATCACCAGCAAAAAGAAGAATAAATTCTCCTCTGATTCTAATTCAAAATTGCGAGGTAATGATAACTTGGTTATTGACGCAAGTTCTTGTAAATGCACGCAAACCTGCGCCACAGCATTGAAGCTAGATATGCAGAGGTGTGTGTACGCTAAAGTAACAAAGGTTGAACGAAATCGAGTAAAATCAGCTCTAAGCTTTTGCGAGATGGACGAGAGATATTTAAATACTTCAGTTTTGAAGTATTTAAATATCACGTTTAATGATGCGCAGTACGCATTTTAATTATACACAACGTAACTCTGGTTTAAATCGTTTAAGAGTTGCCATTCTCTTTCTCAAACGCTACCGAGAAGCTTGTTTTATCGTCGAGATCCACCTGTAGGGAAGATAACTTTCGCCATTACGAATGCACGCTGCGAGCAGCCGCGCCGAATGGGAGGAAGGACGCCACAAAGCTTTCCAGTGATGCGTGCATTCCGCGACGGACGGCACTTCCTGTAAATACCGTAACGGGAATGAAGAGTGACGCGCGAGCGCTGGAGCGGTTCGAGGGGCGTCGAAGGTATGCCGAGCGAGAGAAAAATCACAGGCGATTGCGAATTCCGTTGACTGACGATGCGAGAACCGCCGTGGTTTCTCGGCGTGTCGTGCATCTCTCTCTCTCTCTCTCTCTCTCTCTCCTCTCTCTCTGTCTCGTTGTACCTGCCCATGTGTCGTAACACGCATTAAATCACGAAAAGGACGCTGCGTGGGGACGTTATGTGGAGCGCAGCAGTGAATGGAGTGACCGGCTGTTGGGTATAAACAACAATCGTTCTACCTGTAAACTAACGTAATCCGTCTCTTTACGCGTAATCCGCGTGCTTGGATAACTTCTGCGCGTGTGCTCCAGTCTCTTTCTTCCCATCTGTCTTACTTCCAAGGCGAAGGCTCGATTATAAGTGCTTAATGTTGAAGTTATCATTAATCTTCGGTTTCATGCGTGATCAAGCAAAAAGTGAATTAAGTAGGATGGAAGTAGAGATAACGGATGCTTACTCTAACTCGACGTTGTTTTAACAAGACTTTGCAGTTCGAGGCTTAATTCCAAAATATCGAAGTATATATTGAAAATAGGAGGGAAATTTTATAGAAAACAAACAAGACGTTGAATTTGTAAAGTTTCAATTGATATTTGGAACTCGTATTTAAATATCTCTCGCGTTTATTTGAAGACTTTGTTGAAAAAACTTGAAAATGGAATCTCGATGTTTCAAACTGACATCCGCTGCTCATTGTTTCTCGATTGCACAAAACGTTTTCGTCTCGATGATCGATGGTGCACTGAAAAATCTCACAACGTATTCCGCCATTAATCGGATCGCATACGTGACGCAAAGTGAAATCATGCAGCAAAATTTGATCGTAAATTTTTCTCGCGTCACCTCAATCATCGGCGGATAGCATTCGTCTTCCATGTCACGCGTATCATAATTTATTGAGTTGTAATTTAATTTGGAATAACCAATATGTCACGGTATTCTCACTGTGCGCTAAACATTCTAACGAAGGTACTTGACCACAATCAATCTCAGAGGATCATTAGAGATCGCCTTAACTCGGCAAAAATTAAGGAAAGTATCGCTCTAATGCAATTTCAATCATTCGAGAGCAGGAAGCAACGATAAATTGTGACGCAACTTACGCAAGCAAATAATTATTTCCTGGCGACGTGAGATATTAAGAAATCATTCCGTTAGAGATTGGCAATATCCTCCGTGTACCGTATCGCCTGCGAGAAAAGTGGAGTATCGCCGTTCGTTCTCAGACGATAAATGTGCTCTAATGAAATCCATAATGGGACGCAACGTCGACACTAGGAACGCGGAAACACGTTTTGCCGATTAACGCCTTACTGCAGCCATATCCATTGGCCGTTGTCGCAGATCCAAGCACTTCTCTCGAGAGATGGCCGCGCCGATGAAATAACCGTATTTCAACTGTGCTACACCGCACGAACTTCCTTCCCACATAGACTGGTAATCCATTTTTCCTTTCAGCTAAAACAGACCACTGGTGATGTTGCGCAACGAAACCGATGAAGATTTATCGCGCGTCGCGCCTTTCCCTGAGCAGCGAATTATCCGCATGTCGCTTTGTAATCAGATAAGATCGCGTATAATTACGCCAGAGATAGCGGTAGCAGTAACGAGTCCGATAACCCAGATAATTTGTGTAATAACGTTGAGGATGTATCGAGCGACGGGTTCTTGAAGTCTCGCGAAATCGTGCGATGAAAGAACAATGGCGTAGGACTTCGGTCCAATTGCATCGGCCCAACTAGGTCTAAAAGCCTAAAGGAACTTATTATTCTTTTTCTTCCGTTTCTCTTATTATAACGTTGTAATAAAGTGAAATATTATAAAAATCAAGCTATAATTTCCAAGTCTAATTTCCAAGTATAATTTTCTTCGAACGTTGGATTGCACCGGATTTTCAGAATTACCCTTGGATGTAGGTAAAATGGATGGTAGACCATGTGTAGTAGTCTGTAACGAGGCTACATGCAGCCTCCAGTGAGTTGTCGCCTAACTACCGTCTCCAACGGTGCAATTTTCCGATGCTTTGGCACCCCATTCCCTGATTCTTGCTCTCGCTCGTCCCAATGCCGCGCCGTTATCGTTCTCTTCGGTCATTGATGTGCAAAGTGGAGGGACTCGCACCCACGAGAGCGAATCATCAACCCACCATCCACGTACCGGTTATGTTCTCATTTAATAACTTACAGGGCACTCGATCACGATGCTTTGATAAATTGGAATGCAATGATATTGCTAATGTGCTCCCATTCGCTAAGAGTGGGCGATGCTCCACTACGTGTAGGCACATACACGTTTAAAATAATTCTCAAGAAATCTCAATGCCAACCATAAAAACGTTTTTTTGCTTGGTGTGCCAAGTATTATCTTTTTCACGCGAAATGGGACTCTGGGGTACACCGTTTTGAGTGAAAATTCCGCGTAACTGTTATATAACAATCCCATGCGGGAAATATCGCGTGAACGCGTGTAAAACGCGGTAGCTAGAGACTCAACGATGACACAACGTTTAGGAGATCCCGCGTGCATGCCCTGAGGTCTGCAACCAGTGGTCGAAAGTGGGTTATCCGAATGGAATGGAACGGCAAGCGATAGCTATTCAATTTTCTCTACCGGTCGCTTCTGCTAATTCATTACACTCTCTCTTCTAAAGCGTGTACTGCGCGTGACAAAACACTCATGAAATAATTATTACATATGCAAATCATGTTACAGGAATGTATGAGTCGCGTCAATGCAATGCTGTGATTAATTACTTAAATTGTTAAATATTGAAATCATCCCGCTCGTCTTTGCTCACATAACAGGGTATTTCGTAATCTTCTTCCTATAATATGTATATACGTTCTAATAAAGATTCTTGCTATTATTATTGTCCGTCTAATTGCACGTCCTAGAGATGCTCTGCCGCAATATGTGAATAGAAAGTCCCTGAAGCATTATTGCAAGCTAATTGCATATTAAACTGTCATGGACATGATATTTTAACACGAAGGCGATTCTATTGTATTATAGCATATATTTTCAGGAATTAATTTTTCTAGACTGGTGCTGCAGATTGTAGTTGGAATAAAAAAAGAACCTGTGACTTATTATTTCTTATTGCATTGAACGCTAACTCACTGTACATATATATTGATCGTGAAATATTACATTGCTAATTGGTACAAGGTGAAATATTACATTAACAATTTGATACAAGATTATATATTGTTACCGAAATAATAATTATGACGCATAAAAATTTCTGTTTCTATATTATTTAAGACGTCACACGGTTCACTTTAAGCAGCACGATACGTCGATTATTCTTTTGTCATTTGCATTCCTAATTAAGGTATGCGCACCGATACCAAATTTAGAATAATGTTATTGAGGTGATAAACTGTGATAAACCCAAAATAATGATAACAGCCGCGAATCATCTAATCTCGAGAGTATCTGGCCGCGATTATTGATACGTTTCACGCGAAACGACGTCAAAGAAGTTCGACTTGAGGAATCGGAATCATTAGAAAGAAATGCACGCGAAGAGATTCTCGGCATCGCAGATGAAACCGCGGCACGTGTTAGCACGAAACCACCATCGTAACGAACATAAGAAGTTACATCGTGCAGGCCGAGTGAAAGGATTCCTTGGCTCACACTTTTACGTTGCAACCTTCGGACGTGACGCATAAACGTTATTCGTCATTTCCGCTTTTGCGTGCCGCTGAGTTCGTTCACGATACACGAAAGTATCGTGAGGTTAAAGCCAGTTTTTATATCTCTATGTATAAGATCAATGGAAATATGATAAAATGTATTTCTCCCCGCGGCTCTCCAATTGCTAATCACAAATAAAATTATTTCTACTTATAACTAATTATAACGCGAATTTTTCACTTTTCTTTAATCTTTTTATTTAATTTTTGTTTATTCTCCAAACACATACAATAGGATAATTGAATAATTATGTATATATATATGAAAATTCACATTAAAAAAAAGTATTTTCCCTTTAAAATATCTATGTTTTCTTCAAAAACGTGAACATTACGCATTTTCAAGATTAGATTTAATATGTTGCACTTCGGTATTCGATTTCTCTGGCTTTACAGACACCGCCTGCAATTTTAATTCAATCTCTCGAGTTTTACTCTCTTGGCTAGAGAATGTCCTTCCCTTAATAGTAATGGAATTTCTCGTTAGTTTTGCGAGTTGGAAGTTTGCTTGACAGACGCCCCAATTAAATTTTGAAACGTGTTACATATAATTAATAAATAGTAAACACTACAAATGTAAAAAAATCAGTGACAATTGATTTTATCATAGATTAATAAAAAAATATTTTTAAAAAGAATTTCTCTAATTGCTCTTCAGAAATGTTTGTACGTTCTCTTTCCAGTGCAATTTATTTGTGCCTATGTGTTTGTTAATTTATTACGTATAAATTATAAATGTGTCGGGTGTAAATTAGCGGTTACACTGGACAAAGAACGTATAATCATTTCAAGAAGAGCACTAAGAGAAATTCTTTTTCTTCTTCATATGTCTACCAACTAATGGATATTTGCGATCATTCGGTGACATGCATCCATGTTATCCGAAGATTCTCTTGGCAAGATACTCTCGGTGGTTTGCCGTTGCTTTCCAAGAGGTGGCGATCGAATAAAAATCGACGATTTTTGGTCGGGTTTAAACTCGGATCTTTGGCTCGTTAAGACAATGTACATTTCTCTGAGCAACGATCGCCACGTTTATTTACATGTTGCACTTTCACTGAGTCTTATCAATAAAGACTATTTTAAACAATAATGATATAGTGATATAGTGATTACGTAATTTTCATCAAATCTCGAAGCGGAAATTCTGAAAGGAATCAAGTAATATGTAACTGTATGCAAAAGTAGATGGAAGATCCATCGAGTGCAACGAAGCGCGGGGTCTGAAATGAATGGGAGCATGTCCTGCGGTTAGAAGGAGAGAAGGTACCAAGGAAAAAGATGCTCGATTGAAGTGAGCATTGGTTCCGTAAAAGGATCTCAATTTGCGGTCTTTTATACGAGTGTCTACTTACAGCTACATAAATCTCTTTAAATGACAAGTAAATAATATTTTCATCAGAGTCGTTGCGAGAGAAAAAGCCACGTCAAACAAATCGATAAGATTTGGAAGAAGACACGATAAAGTAAACACAAGATTTTCAATAAAATAAATCTCTAACGTATTGTTAATAATTTCGCATATGAAACACTTTTCCAATTTTTTATGTAATAACTTTTATGACTTTTATTACTATTTTTTACGTAATGATGTTATTGCTATCATCTGAGTTACTGATATCATTCTGAGTAGACAATTTTTTTTTTATTGAGAACCCTTCAAGAAAGTTAAATTTTTCAATTCTATATTATCGATACCGTTATTGGTGAGAGAAAATTTACTTCCGCTGTTGCCTGACGTTCTCATCATTTTACCGATAAAGAAGCGGTTTCTTTCAAGATGCAGGTTTCTTTTAAGTAGATTTCAACGTTCTTTTGACAGAACTAGAAAAAGTGAATCGTGCGATGTAAGAGGATAAAATTATTTCTGATCTTTACCATGAAACAACAACTAGGAAGACGGGGCTAAGGCTTTCGGGTTTAGCTTAACGGGTTCTCTCACTCACCTCTGACCTTCAAGCGCCTTCGGCACTTTTCCTACGATTCACTTAGGCACTCCCATTGAACTTGTCCCCAATTCCTCAGAGCTTGCTAGTCACGTTTCCTCGTCATCCTCTCCGCAAAACGTAATTAATAGGTGTTCCATTTCCGTGCGTGACCTTCCTCGAGCGAACGTTCGTTCATCTTCTCGGATTGACTGATGAGTCAATGACTCGCAAAGGACGAGATTGAATAACGTTGACGAGACTCTCCTTATGTTAAAAGAAAGCATGTGTTATGAATGATTGTGTTATGAAAAAGAAGAGCTCGAAAAATAGAAAATCCCTGCTGATTTTTATGTATTGTGCAAAGAACATACAATTTCATAAAGAATCAGCAAATCGTATTTATTTCACACGTCCTTTTGTATCGAATAAATAAAGAGACGCTATATTTTCTCCGTAAAGACACCCTTTCACGGATAATTACAATTTTTCCAATGCTTGGAAAGCATTTAACCGCGTTTTCTTCTCGTGACGATAATTGACGTATTGGAATGTCGACCGGGAATGTCATATTTGTGTAATTTGAAGTCAAAACTCTATATGAAATTAAATTGTTTGCGCATATACATTTTGCGGATATACATATACATAACATCGTTTCTTCTCAGCGACCTACATTCGTCAATTACTTTTCACTGCATCCAGTTCTTCTCATTGAGCAATGTACCGTGCAGGTCTTTTAATAAAGACTCCTCTCCTCAATAGCATTTATATATTTATATTTTAAGGATACTGTAGAAGAATTTCTTTGTGCTTCTGATGTAGCTTTTATAAAAAATTTGATTTTTTATTTTTCTTCTCTCTCTATAATCTCTCTCTTTTTTTAATCTCGGCTCTGGTCCTTTCTTGCACGGTCGACCTTTGCGTCATCTGTACAGTTTCTCGTGGCAAAATGTTATCATGATTCAAACGACCTAGATGTACTCCATTATTATCAGTACGAGATGTATCCTTTGGCGGTGCTACAGCAATTTCGATGGTCGATATTACGCCCTAAAAGTACTTACGTCTTGGGAACATAACTTTCACTATTGAACTGAGAAACACCGAGGAAATGAGACGTCTCGTGTTCGGCAACGATCATAACAAGGATCAAAATGTACTATTCGACCTTTCACCGCGTAGGACCAGATCCAAGCGACAAATGGGAGAGATACATTAGAAACATAAGTGAAAACATTGTGTCTTTAGAATAACTTACAATATGGCAATATTCAATATTATTCATTTTGTCATTCTTTCAGATTTAAATTTAATATTAATTTAATGAATTAAAAGATTTTTTATTTAATCTTCACATTTTGATATTCTCATACCAAACAATCTAAAATTATGAAAAATGTATGCAATTCATAAAAAAGAAGATAATTTAACAATTTCGATTCAGTATCTAAATTCTAGTATTAAATAAAAGTTGAAAATATTTTACTACGAATAATATCATATGATATACAAATTTCTTGTTTCAGGTAACTCAATGAGTTTATCTTTAAAATCCGACATAGGTCAAGAAATGCGTTCTCAAAAATGTTAGCGAACACTCCTTTCTTTAAAAGATATTTCAAGGGACAACCTTGAAAGAGAAATCGATATCAAGCGCCGCTTTAGACTTTTGTAGAGCAGAAAGTAGCAGGTGAATACGTAACACTCAACCACCCTCGGAAAGGCCCATTTAATTCTTCCCATTCTAGTTTTCTTGTTTAAAAATATATTTCTTTCTACGAAACTTCATATAACTAAACTTGGTTCGGTAGAACTAAACTTAGGTACATATTTGATGCCTCAACGCTTTATCTTTCAAATATAAATTTTGTAGCAAAGTTTTCTTAGAAAACTAATCCTTATAAATGATGCAAAATTGTTTTTTTTTTTACAAAATATAAATTGCAAGAATATTTTAATTCTTTATTCAATTATAAGTTGAATTTGATTTGACAAGACTGAAATTTGAAAGTTAATTACAGCGATATTTAACGTCGAATTAAATAGATTTATTGAGAATTCCGTTAGTGAAAAAAAAGGCTGTTTGACAAATTTGACAAAAGTTACAAATAGTTACGGAATATACACAACCGTCCTTGTGGAGCAAAATATACACAATACTAAAAATACCTGAGTGGTGTTCACATTTACATTTGCGAACATGTAAGAACAGAAAAAACAGTAAAAAGAAATCCAGTTTCGCGTCCGCACTATACATGAATTTTTCTCATGTTTAAGATTAAATAAGCGATAAACTCACATTTATAGCGCCATTGATGTTGTAAACTGCCTTATTATAGGTACTGTTACAAGTATAATAGTTATAACTCGCTAACAGCTTAAAGTGATTGTACATGCATTCGTACACTTCCTCTTGAATTTTACGACAGCTTTATATTCGACTGCTTTTTATTAGCAATATCTTAATTGTACCATTCATTTCTTAAGTCAGAGTTTTTTAATTTAATAAATGGATCAATTGTTAACTTTAGAAAAAGTATTGTCAGAAACTCTGTTATCGAGAGTCACATGATTTTCGACATGACAATTTTGCGCATGAAAGAAGCGATCGCACATGTTATGTTATTTTTAATAACAATGTCATGTGAATCAATAAAGATATATCGATAAAAAGATGGAGGTATTTCCGAATGTTATTAACATTCTGTTTCTGTTACTGTCTTCCCAGTAATACAGGAAGACAGCGATCAAGTGCTTCAGCAAGTAGAACGCGGAGTGAGGAACTCACTTCCTATAAATACCAGCCGCACACGGGTCAATCGATTTTCTGATCACGTCTGTGACGTTCGAGTACACATGACGAGATGATCTATTTCTGAAATCTTATGCACTTTTCTATCGGGCAATGTCCTCAGCTAGATATCTTCGTTCCTACTTCTTCTAAAATTTTTAAGAAAAAAAATTTAACATTTTATATACTTTTCTACATGATTATATACAAATCGAAACTTTAGCTCTTTGAGAACTCTTTGGATGATCCAACTGAGATCTGCGTCATCTTATCGCTGACGATAGACGAAGTATTTTGAACATACAATTTTTATGCGTACACTACTTTCTCTTGTTTAAAATATCATATAGCGTTTTTTTATTTGTGGCATATTCATGAAATAAATATAGAATTGATATTTAAGTAAATTTTCTCCTAAAATCATATATCTGCACATTAAAGATTTAGAGAAAGCATGTTTTCAACAAGAAAGAAATCGTTGGGAAATCACCAATCACGTTTTCACTGTTTATCACCAAGTTATCTAATATAGATTATTATGAATTGTCAATAGTTCGATATCGGGAAAGTATCATTTACAAAGCGTAAAGGGATATCGACGTTTCCTTCTATTAAAATACCTTGAGATGTTTGCATTCAAGTCATTCGAAAAACCGAGACGATTTTTCATGCACGCGCCTCCAATAATCGAGCGTTTTCGCCGTCGAAGTCAGAATGCGCAGCATGGTACACGCGTCTGAGTCATTGAATGACTGCTAACGTTGACAGAAGATATTGATGAACGTCGCATGCATAATGACAAGCGGCCATGCGATATATGCATGCATCGCGCATATCTCCTCTCGTGTGTGATTTTTACCGTCAAACTCTCTCGAAAGCGAACTCGTCGCGCGACCCGCTTTAAATCATGAAACTTTCGTCCGTAAATAATTTCTCTGCAGGTGCACAAAAAAGATTCGCTAAATTTGATTTTTTTTCTTTCTAAATTTGCATTTTTTTTCTTTCTCTCTCGCGGCTTCTTCTCCTAATCATATCGCTGAATCAGTATATTATCGAGATTGCAAACGTACCTCACACCTTTCCCCTTTCCAATATCAAATGTCGATCTTTCATTGATTTATAATATAAACGGATATTTTTGGTTTTAACCACGTTGGTTTTAAGTTCAAGAGTTTTTCGTGAAATGGTTAAACGAGTAGGTTATACAGTTGTATATAACATATCGGATAATTGAACCAAAGAAAAAAAAATATTTATACATATAATCGCAAGTCTGAAAAATACAAAAATTTTCGCTTCGAAGAATTAGAAACTTTACTCATACATATTATCTTAATCAATGTAAATTGTGCAATCGGCCAGAATAGGTCTGCTAGGAATAATTAACGTGCGCTAGTCGCGAATGTGTGTTAAGTTGTCGATTTGGATTAAATCGACTAGAAATTGGCAATTAAGTATAGCGCAGGCTTTCTCTAATTGGCCAATTTTTTTATGAACGCGTTTATTACTGATAGAAATCGATTTTCAGGTAAGCTATTTTTCGGATTTTTTAAATGAAAGCTATATGAAAATAAGATCGGAAAATAAATCGAAGTAAGATTCGCATGCCGAGTATCTAAATCGTAAAGAAATGCTTTTGAAAAAATTAAAGAAAGTCAGGATAAATCTAAATGAACGAAATTAGTTCATTGAATATGAATTTTTCAACTTTAAAATATAATTTTGACAGTATTGATGTATTTAATAGACTATGCACATATAATATTTTTTACTCTAGATATAAATAATTGTTTGCAAAAAAGATTTTCTAAAATATATTCAATGATTTGATAAGAAACCTTTGATTTAGACTTTTAAAGTTCCTAAAAATTGCAGGTTTTTAGTGCACCAATTTAGATTTTATTGAGTGATTTAAAATAACCATCACCTCACCGAGCTCCCTTGTATTCATAGCAAGCAATGATCGGTTCGATTACAGATTAAGTTTCCATCGACGTCGCGCGTTACACTTTAGAGTAGGTGCACTCTCTTGCTTTCATCGAGAAATCTGCACGTATCCGTGGTGATGTCCCCGCGCAAGAGAAATGGTTCTTGCACTTTCTTTTTCTGCCGGGTCATCTCTCTCTTTCTTACCGTTAGTCTTGTCTCCATAACCCGGTCGCTGAAAAATGTACGCTGACAGATCTTTAATGGCGACCGTGTTTTTTCTGACATAAAAAGCTAATTAATACGGGAAGGAACCGGATTATTTCCCATATTTTATAAAAGCTGAGCATGGAAGTTTAAAAGAAAAAAAAACACTAAATAAAAATAACTATAAAATTCTCATTTTATTACAATAAAAAATTAAGATTTTTTAGAATCAAAATTTTTATTAATAAAATTTTGGTTTCAAACTCATGATTGATTGATTTTTAATTTTTGATGTACTATGAAAATTACAATACATTTGGTGTAACAGTCGAAAAAAAAACCAAAAAAATAACCAAAATTAGAGAATATATATTATGTTTTTAAAAATATATAATAAAGAATAAAGACATTTCCTCGAAAAATAGATTCGGCTTCCGTTGCGCTTAAGGTCATAATCATACAGTTATTCAGAGCAACGTTATATTTTTTCTGGGCTTAAAAATATGATCTCGGATGGCAGAGAAAGAAAGGATGATTCTGACAAGATTTATCTGTTTGCCCGACATGTCTGCACACCTAAAAGTGTCCGACTTCTTTCACGATTTATCACCCGTGAGAATAGTGTCTGTTAGGAATATAGGAATTCACTGTCCGAAATAAAATAAAGTCCATTCCTGTCACAGGAAACATGGACGATTTTCTGTTTATCTGAATCTATCGTGATTACTTTGTAGAAAGAGAGAGAGAGAGAGAGAGAGAGAGAGAAGAACGTAATAGAAGAAACCTTGACTTGCACACTACATTTGATGTCGATTTCAGAAATATATCGCTACAAAAAAAATATCTGCTCACAAAACTCTAATGAGACCGAGATTATAAAGAAAACTCGACCTTTTGAAATGTTTTATATAATTATTTACTCCTTTGTTTCTCTGAAAAAAGACAGACGCATACTTCAGATTATAACACACATATTTCTCTCAATCTTTTATTTTTATTTTCATTGCCAGAGTACAGAATAGAAAATTATTTGTCGACGTAATGAAATTGAAAAATTTAACATACGTGGATCTTAGGCATGTCTCCTAGCGTCGGTAGATTCGTTTTCATATTGATTAAGTGTAGATCAATCAGGCGTTTGTTGTCGCGACAGGTGGTCCGTTAACAATGCATAGCATGTCCTCCGTATGTTTCCATCGTATGCTTTCGCGCCCCAAATGCCAGGCCTTGGAAGTGAAACGATGCTAAGAGGGAGCAAATCGTGCGGATCATTAAAGTTAATGAGTTATAATGCGACGAATGACGCACCTCACAGTCAAAATTGCGCGCTGTTACAGTTTGCTACTAACTGTACAGGCTCCTTGCTAGACTACAGGCTTCTGTATATACACTTATTCTACTTCAAGATCATAATTTTAACTTAACTCGCACAAACTCATCGTCGATTAGGTGCAGCGCTAAAATAATGCATTTGCTGTCTCGGTGTAGCCGCTTTCTCCGTGTTCTCTAAGATCCAAACGATCCATATCCCATAAAGGAACGTGTTATACATACCTGTATATCACGTTATCCACTTAATTAATTAATTGACTAGGTATCGCAAAATTAACTACGTGTGCGATCGCAAAATTTTATGTCTACTAGTTACTTTCACTTTATGAAAGAGACCTTTTTTTACTTCTTTCTATTATTTTATTTTTTTACATCTTTCTATTATTCTTATCGTGTAATTGATTGTACTCTGATAATAATCTCCACTCACAGATAATATTCATCCGAATTTGATAGTATCATCAGTTGAAAATACCGTCGCGGTGTACAGGTAATCAATGTAGCGTAACTATCAACTGCTAGTAGAGGTATCAGTTAAAGTCGACCTCGATTTTGGGATTCCAATCTTAAATCGATGATCTACTTCTCTTTTCTGGACATGGCGCAAGGAGGTCAAAGTGTCTTGCGGACAGTCTTGACGTAATCTCCTAATTGGACTTTGATTAACTTGCAAATTTGCACATCTGACTATGTTATTTTCTTACTTTCACACTTAATTCTCTTACTTTCAATAAATTTGCGTTTATTGCACGACGCATCTTAAATATCCGACAATAAAAATAAGTCGAGTATTTTCAATCATCTTATGTCTAAATTGAAATAACAATAATTCTTTATGAATTTTACACATTTTTATGTTTTTGAAGAATGCTTTGATTATTACTCGATCGCTGTTTTTATTAGATATTTTCAATATTAAAAACATATTGAATATCACGAAAAATAACTATCCATTAGTATAAATTATGAGGAAGGACTCGATGTGAAAAACATGCGATGCACTGTTACTTGCGTCATCAACTTGAACTGTGAAGAGCCGTCGTCGTATCGTCGTGCGATGCCCGCTGCTATTCTCGGCAGAAATGTCGGTCGGAGAAAAATCGTGGGTGAAGCCGGACGAACTCGCAATAGCTGTGGTCCTCCAAAGGGATCTCGTGCGAGGCGTGATGAAGATAATGCTCGAGTTGACTCCGTCCCAACGATATCAAACGACTTCGTCTGAACCATTTATTAATACAATTAAGACGCCAGACGATGCTGGCGTCACGCTCTCGACGGCTTGATCCTTTTGACTGACAACGCACTCAAACTTTGATAATCAATACTTTTCTTTAGATCAAAAGAGTCTCAAAGTCTTTTCTAAAAGACTAAAGTATTTTCTTCCTTGAAAAAGAAGTTTAAGAAGACTGAGCGCCTTGCGACTTTGTTCGTTGATGCATTATGTAACCTTAGTTCATCTAGTTCTTTATTTATCTCTCTCTCTCTCTCTCTCTCCGTGAGAAAAAGTTATTATTCTCCACTTTTCTAAGTAGAGAAGGATATTCTTAGAACTATTGTACATTTTTTTATCATTATTTTAAAACAAATTCTTATGTACTTGTGTCATATTTCTATTACCGTGCCTATATTTATCGTCCGCGATAGACATACGCGCAAGTTTTTATTCTATAGATGAAAGATGATCGTATCAGTACAAGGTTTTATCGCGAGATAAGGCCTTAAAAATATTATCGCGATACTTCCTGCTTCTGGAAGAGATTTTCGAAAGAAGACGGTTCGATCAACTTCGAAATGCTCACATTCGCGATAAATAAGAATTTTTCTGCCCGCATCCAGATACATCGACGCATCAGTCTCCAGAATTATCCTTCTGCCGAAGGATTATCCGTAACCAACAATTTTCCAACCATCGATTACGTCGAGTACCATCTTTCGAATTTCGACAACCGTCAAACTTAGATATCATTGTCGACTTATTTAGGTTTCTGAACCAGCTTTTCGTAATCGACAAGTGTTCTCCAATGACGCTGAACGATCTTAGAGAAAGATACCACTGTACAAACATATCTATACATATCAATACATGTGTACAATAACGTAGTGCGCGTTACGATATTAGTTTTCTGTTTTCCTCCCTTGTAATCGCTTCTGTTTGAAATCTATGCGTGGAAGAGCTTTCTTAAAAAATAAATAGAGAATTCTGTTTTTCTCTCTTTTATTTCTATACATGTAGAAATTAAATTAATATTTGTATGACACGACGGTAATTTATCAGTTTGTCACAGCCTAATTCTGATATTCATGCCCATGTACGTTGGCCTTGTTGCGATTATTATTATTATTATTATTGCTGTTATTATTGTTATTGTTATTATTATACGCAGATAACCGGCGAATGACATGACGTCTTTTGCATAATTCGCCGATGACTCATAACCGCATATTCTATGCGTGTAGAGCCACTTTACGTTGGAGTTTTCTTATCACTCGCTTTACACAATAGGCTACGAGGTCGTTCTCTTTTCGAGAAGAATAAAATATGAGACCGTAAGTCACTTTTCCTAATGGGTACGATTTGTACAACACAATTTACAATTGTTAGATTTGTTTATTGTTGTCTTAAGATGTTCGAATATTCTGTTTCCGATAAAAAAATTAATTTAAAAAAAACTAACATTTTAAGAAAGAAATAGTAGTTTTTTTACACAACTCGATAATTTCATTTTCTGTGCTTCATGGAAATACAATCGACATAGTTTGTCGTCATAACTTGCTTCTCTATAATATATAAATGGTATTCTATATTATATGGAAAATTTCAGATTCGGATTTCGCAAACGAAAAATCTAACCACCTTACGTAATTACACCATTTTCTAGACTCCGATTGTATCCGGTGTACACGAAACAAATAACGACTCTCTTTCTTCAGTTCCCACGAAGTGAATTCGAGCGACTTCCCGTTACGGTGAGAGAGACGTTTGTGCCCTCCGTGAAGTCCTTCATTGTGTCTTGACTAGCTGTCGTCGATCGAACGGCCTTATTGCAAATGTCTCCACAATCTGACACCTTGTTGCATGACGATAAATATCTTCAAGGTCGGTAGTGATTCGTCGCGAGGCGATTTAACGATTCGTTTTATGATACTCTGGCCATATTACGCAAAGTCCGTTTGCATAATCGTGCGTTGGGAACATTGAGTTAATTCCGAAAGATTCCAGTTGGAACTTTTCACAAAATAAATTTAGTTAAGAATTCAAGACTTCCGGTAAGCACATGCACTTACACATGCAAAAAATGTTTAAATCTCAATGGAAAACTTCTCTTTTCTCTGTCTATTAATAATGCTCACTTAATTGTTTGCAAAGACTGATAAATTAAATGCTTGGTTTCATAGTTCCCATTCAGAATCGCACGAAACTTTGTACGTAATTCTGGACAACTCATTTAGCGCTCGTGTTGTGTTATCTCTCATAAATTGCTTTTGTTGCAATGCGAGTAAGTACGCTGAGCGAAATAGATTCACACACGTAACAACGTGCAACATACGTAAGTACAGCAATTGCAGTCAAATAACACAACTGCAACTGGCGCGAAATAAGTAAATCGTGATTCACAAAATTTGAAAAGCAAATTCGTCCGCATTTAAATGCAAAGTAAAATAATATATCAAAATTTTATTTTTCTTTTAACAGAATGTACGTATTATACATAAAGGTTAATTACACGTATACAATTAATCCGTTACATTTATTCGTTCTCCTTTTATTAATTCAGAAGTTATTTCCGTAAAATTCAGCGGTTTTACTGAGTAAACGTGGCACTTGTATCTTTATCAATCTTTATCAATATCCAAGTTATCTTTATGTTTTAAGAACTCTTGGCATCATTTTTTACGCATGATAATATTGGCATGTTTGTTAAAACCTTCTTAACATCAGATGTGAGAGATATGTCCCTTATAATTAGTATCTTTTACCTCGATCTTACATATCTGTTTAATAATGGCTATTCGCTACGCGATAATTTTTTAATGCCCCGACATATACTATTTTTTATTTTACTGACATTTTATTTTCATACAATACATATTAATCTTTATTATTTTCGGACACATTTGCGCCGAAGCAGTATTTCGTCAACGGTTTGATGAGTTTATTTATAGGTTTTTCATGATTAAATTAGCAAGAACTTCTTCTAATGCCTTCGTGAAACTATAAATACGCTGGAACGATAGGCTCTTCAAGTACCTCTCTTAAGCTAGCAGGACCAAATCAGCAGAATCGAATCGGACCAAGCAGATTATTTAGTACCCATTTTGTACTAATTTGTACCGTTAATAATAATTTTGTACCCCGTGCCATTAAAAAAAAAACCATGGCGCTGCTACCTTAATATTAAGCTAGCAGGACCACAATAAAAAAAAAGAAAAAAAGAAAATTAAGGACAGATATGGAATCGGCATAATTTGTACTAATTTGTACCACTCGAAAAAAACAAATATATTCACCCCCTCTGCTTCAAACAACCCCTAATTGAATTCGAACTTATTAAGTTCAAGAGCAAAGTACTCTTCTCTGTCAGCAGAATCAATCGTTACTTATACAATCGACGCGAAGTAATTTGTACTATTAAAATATAAAGTTTCAGATTTTGTACCCCCGCCGATCCTTCGAAAACTACCCCCGACTCCTATCGGTCTCAAGAGTAAAGTACTCTTTCCAGTCAGCAGAATCAATCGCTACTTATACAATCGACGCGAAGTAATTTGTACTATCAAGATATAAAGTTTCAGATTTTGTACCCCCGCCGATCCTTCGAAAACTATTCCCGACTCCTATCGGTCTCAAGAATAAAGTACTCTTTCCAGTCAGCAGAATCAATCGCTACTTATACAAATTTTTTTGTGACACTTATATACTTTATAAATAATAAAATTGCAAATGTATTAATAATAAAAATAAATATATCTTGACAGTACAAATTATTTCGCGCCGATTGTATAAGTAGCGATTGATTCTGCTGACTGGAAAGAGTACTTTACTCTTGAGACCGATAGAAGTCGGGGGTAGTTTTCGAAGGATCGGCGGGGGTACAAAATCTGAAACTTTATATTTTAATAGTACAAATTACTTCGCGTCGATTGTATAAGTAACGATTGATTCTGCTGACAGAGAAGAGTACTTTGCTCTTGAACTTAATAAGTTCGAATTCAATTAGGGGTTGTTTGAAGCAGAGGGGGTGAATATATTTGTTTTTTTCGAGTGGTACAAATTAGTACAAATTATGCCGATTCCATATCTGTCCTTAATTTTCTTTTTTTCTTTTTTTTTATTGTGGTCCTGCTAGCTTAATATTAAGGTAGCAGCGCCATGGTTTTTTTTTTAATGGCACGGGGTACAAAATTATTATTAACGGTACAAATTAGTACAAAATGGGTACTAAATAATCTGCTTGGTCCGATTCGATTCTGCTGATTTGGTCCTGCTAACTTAAGAGAGGTTCTTCAAGTCCATCTCGCTGCGAGAAACGCTATATACCTGGACAGGGTAGTAACGAGAAACGCTACGCTGATTAATTGTGCAACGCGCGTGTGACGCTGTATACGAGAAAACGGAAAACGAGAGAGCAGGAGAAGAAAAACGCCGGAACGACGTAATTTCTAAAACGAAACTTTCCATTGTGCATAGAGAAGACCGTATTCTCATTGGCGTTATCACTTGCCTTAATCTCGATATCGATGGATATCGGACGTAACCGATGGCGCGTTTATTAACGATTCTTTTCGGATCAGCTTCAGAACGGCCACCGATATAAAAAATCAAAAGATCATAATTATTGCATTTTTATTCAAGTTGCTGAATAGCACTATTTTCTTTCTATTCGGTATCTAAGAGCGATCATCAGACCAAGACGAGTATCTGACGAGAAATTTAAATAAAGAGGGCGAAGAACGATTGAGAAGATATTTTGTGAAATAAATTGAAAAAATGTTATATAATTGTGATTATAGAAAATATAATAATGCTGAGAGACAGTTGTCGAATAATTAACAAGTTTACGACGTGCGATACGTCCCGTCTTGCGTACGGAAATATAGCAACGTTACTTCCACTAGCCAAGTGGCGAATTTGTATAGTCGTAGCTTTTAATACAGGTATTTGCCCCGAGACCACGCGCGCATAATTTGCACTTGCCATTCAGACCGAGATACATCCTCATTAAGCCGATCAGACTGAGTTTGCATGCATTATCCGTATGAACATTACGGGACACTCGAGTTAAGAGGAGGTGGTGCGCGACGTTCTGAAGTTTCTTGAATACCCAATCAGTATAGTTATGGCATTTCCGCGAAATAATAAAGCGGAGGATGAGTAATACATCAACGTCATAAGCGGAGCAAGTATTAATTGCCGCCGCTGCTCTTTCGCAAAATCGTGCGGTTGGTGTTCTAAATTTGCTTGTCCCCGTAAGAAGATATGGTGCTTACTTCAAGGAATTAACTCGCTCAACAATGAAATTTGCATTCAAGGTTATCTAAACTTTGATATTCTAATACTTTGCGCATACAATTCAAGAGACAGCGCGATAATACTCCCGAGATCTGCAAATGTCAGAAGGTATCGATCGCGATACTTTCGGTTTTTGTCCACATTTTTGTCATTTTATCGCGATGCTAAAAACCGACGCATTATCGTATAGCCAGGTGATCACTAGTGAATTTATAATAGGATCGGACGCAAATACGGCCTCTCGACCCATGCTCGACAGAGAAGCCAATCCTGTACGCCCCTCCACGATCGGTAGTCTAATCAATAGAAACAAGAAACGCACAACGCAAATGTTTCCTTCAATTAAGTAATTATTATAGAGAAAATTTTAATTTTATAATAGAAACTGTGATATTTAAATTTATTGTTCAGAAAATTAATGAATTATAGACAAACTTTAATGCTGAGAATTACGTGTGAGGTCATTGCTGTAAAAATAGACGTAAAATAAAAACATTTTTGCAAAAAATGTAGAAGAAATAATTGTATGTGGAAGGAGGAAGAGGAAAGATATTTTGACATAAAAATTTGAGCTTTTAACTACATATTTGCAATAACGTACTCGGATTCAAATAAGATAACATGATATAGCAATGTATGTATACGTAATTACAATATTCGTAATTAAGATAAATAAGATTAAGATATATTGAATCATACATATTGTAAAAGGCTAAAATATTATGCACATACGCACGCGCGTGCGCGCGCGAGATTCAGTCTAAAAGAAAATATAAAATAAAGCTGTTGTTTTAAAACATTTATTAACAAACGGAATATTTCGAACTAATTTATTCGAGTATTATTGTAAAAGCATTTATACGAAACAATTAAATGCGCGGAATAACGTACACATCTGACACAATATTTATCTGTGATATAATTTTTTTTCTCTGAAAAAGTGAGAGATCGACGCATTAATCATTTATGATAATTTATGTTTTATCTTGTAAAAAAAAAAAAAAATAAATATGGAACTGCATTAAATCTGAAAAAAATTATTCGAAATGGGAATAATTAACAGCGGAATAAAAGTTTCAATGATGTATAAGTACGAATAAAGAGATTGCAAAAAAGAAAAGCTCAAAGTTGAGAATTGAAACCATAGGTGTTAAAAATGCTTACTCTTATTTTCATTACTTCTTGAGCGTGTCGCAGATTCAAATTACCGTTAGATAATACGTGAGTACTGACCTTGGTTACAGTCTGATGAATGCTAGTAATTTTAAAACGATGATCACAAAAACATTAATTGGAATGTACAATTAAACGATATTACCGTGTTGTGCTTGTTACCTCCATTAATCGGCTGGGTTCATTATTCTCTTCTGTCCCTTTCGCTCTCTTTATATACATCTATATAATTGTGTATGTGTACACACACACACACACACACACACACACACACACACACACACACACACACACACACATGTATATAAATGTTATCACCACATTCTCTTACTCCTAAAAGTAATCACACATAAACGCGAAAGATAAAATAAAGATTATATTGTTTGCGTTGAATTTTAAATCATTTGAAAGTATTCTAAGTGCCATAGTTGTACCTTAAATATTCATAATTAGATAATTAAGAGATAGAAGAATAATTTTTGCTTTCTGGCACTTGCCAGAATAAAGTTCAACAGAACCTACAAACGCGTTAGGTGTTTGAACAAGTGTTAGAATATTTTCTATCTGCAATCTTTGAGATGTCTTCTAATATTACCAGCCTTGACTATAGAGACGTTCTTTGTGTATATAAAACAAACACACTCATGCACACAAAATATATATACGTGTATTTTCAATCACACACCTGGACGTAGGGCATAATTAACACTAAATGTAAATAAGCTTTAGCGATGAGTGAATCCTTACGTAAGCCTGGTCTTCGTTCTATTACGTTGGCCTTCGACAGCAGCCGTCGAGTATCCAAGAACGCGCATTGATTTGTTATTCCTATCTGTTTGTCGAGATAAAACGAAATCATTAATATAAATAGCTCGTTGACTTGGAGTTAACTATGATTGTAATCGGTTAGCAGTTTGCTTACGGACGACAAAAATTAAATAACTCTTCTCTTTCTCAAGAAAGTTATTTTTATCATTTTATCAAATTATTTTAATCTTATAATGCATATCTGCAATTTATTTATAATGTTTATTTTGTTTTAATATTTTAATTTGTTCTAATAATTTAATATACTCTAGTTCATCTAAAATAATGTCGAGCTAATTATTGTTACTGCCGCCGCGTTGTTAATTATTTTAAATAGGTCCATGTATTATCATACTTATAATTAGCATCTCGAATATTCAATTAACAAAATTACGTTACATATAATTGATTTAATCTTCCCTTAAATTTGAATACAAATTATTTGATTAGTATCATCCATCATTACTTGCTACTTTTTTGATTGACGATTTAATCAAAATCCCCAATTCTTCACTTTCTTCTAAAAAGAAATTATGTAGACGATATAAACAAAATTGTATAATATCATACATCAAATAATAAAGGAGAAAAGTTAAGCTTTTGACGTTCGAATAAAGTGTAAAAATACACAGGTGAAGGATACAATGATGAGAATAATCTGTTCGAGATAAAATTACGGTGTAAGAAGTAATTCGATTATCCCTTCCCGTCGGTGAGGGCTAACGGAGAATTACTCGTCAGCCTGTTACTTTGGCGTGTCGCATAATAACAGGTATTCTTTCTCATACGATCATTCATCGCCGCGAGAACTGCAGAGAGCGTGTTGCGAGTCTTCTGCGGACGTCAGTCCATGTCTGACCGTCACATCGTGTGGATCGCACAACGTTCGACGCATAGCACGGAGCCACGTTTATTTATAAACCCGTATCCGGGAACGTGCACCGCGGTTTTCCTTCTAAGAGTCGCTTTTCCGCAGCGTTGCGTATCGCTCCGCGACGTGAAGCTGTGGCGATCGTGCGTGCCAGTGAAATCGGGGAAAAGCATTTATTTCGACGTCCAACCATGCGTTACCAAGGTAGGAGGAAGCCTTCGCCGCTGATCCAAACGCTTATTCAGCGCGAAATTCGTGGTCGAGACTGTCAGTCATGAAATCTGAGAGATTAACGGAGGAACGTTCGTTTTCGCGTGCACGCTTCCAATCCTAATCCCGACATCCGCCGGGCTGAATCCAGGCGGAAATGACGGGGCTTGAATCCTACATCCGTTTCGGAACTGAGATCTCGATCAGTCGCATTTATCTCCCGCGCGAGTCTCCCGCAACGAGAGAGATTCCGATTCCGAACTTCAGAATTGCCGATCGATCCAACTAGATTCGCTTTTCTCGCTTGGAACTCAATTGAAACTTTATTCAAGACCGGTCTCGGAGCAGTGCGATGTCTGAGTCACCTGGCGCCCCGATATGGATGGAAAATTACGAGCGTAACACTTTGCGCAATCGGTTGAGAAGATGTGCGCTATGTGCAGCTCGTTAATGCGCGGTCCGCGGCTTTCAGAGAGTCCGGTGCTAAGTGCGTTGCTGAAGAACGCTTTCGCAAGGTCACTGCGAGGTAGCACTCGCGTCGCTTATCAGACCGCACCTTGAATAACGATGGGAAACACACTGCACCGTTAGATCGTCGCTCCTGACCATTCGTGTGCAATATTGTTGTGGTAGTAGATACAGATACCTGGTCTATCATCATCTAAAATCCACGTGACACGCTCGATTTCCCAAGGTCGTACACCTCTACCCGCATTAATTTATATTTAAAAGTAGTCGAGATGATGTACGTTGATTGGCTGACCTTAAGAAACGCTAAACATGGAGTTTCCTTGCACGCATCTATCAGTGCGAGTCAGTCACGGACACGCTTCGCTGCGGGCGACATCCTGTAAACCTGTGTGCGTTGCTCTCGTGTGCGACGTGTGGATCTGTTTTCGTAACGCGTTCGACGATTCTACGTTTCGTCTTTATTCGCGAGTTCGCGTTAACAACGTTTTTATTCAACGTTTGCTTACTAAAATTGTTTAAAGTCGAAGAAAGACTATGGAATAGACGTGATGAATTTTTAATAAATAAATTGACTAAACTTTGTTCGAGATAAAATGCCAAAGATAAGAGCATGTGATTTAAAAATTATTGGGAAATAAAGCTTTAAAAAATCCGATTTGTGGGGGCAAAATTTTTTGTAACGAGACATCTTTCCTTATAATTAATATATAATAATTAATATGAATTATAATTGTATTATAAGTAATCTGCAGCACGTGAAATTAACGTTCGGATTAACGATGTTCGGATTATTTTGTGGGTACCAGAAGTTAGCGAATGAACAGAGCCACGCGTATTTCCATCTCGCGTCTTTATATGCACGATAAAATTCGATGAGAAAGTCTCCTAATTAACGTATTTTGGGAAGCGTGAAGGCTTCGAGGGTTGTTGTATACCTCGATGAGTTTCTTTCTCCCTTTTTCGAAGTTTAAATCTTTGAAACAGAGTAATACACAAAAAGCCGCTGGACCGTGTTCTTCCTCATGCAAACGTGTGTTAACGACGCGCTTCGGTGCGCACGTTCACGCGTACTCACGCTCGAAAGACCTCGCCCTTTTCTCTCTCCCTTCGCAGATACCTGCTGCACAACCTGCTTATGCTTGCGCGTACGCTACTTCGGACCTAAATCTCTGCCCTTTATACTCGCAAACGCAGGTAGAAATTCTCTTTCCAGAGCCGCATCTTACCTTCTAAAAAATTATTAACCGAAGAAACTTCCTGCATGTTTTATTGTAATTTTGAAAAATAATCCTCCAGAAAATTATATTAAAATTAAAATTTGCATTGTGTATGCCGTGTATCAGTATTACAAAACTTTTGCATAATTTCTGCGTCAATTACGATACGTTTTTTCCACGTATGCATTTTCGCTCATGCCATTCGAAAATTTACCTGTCGAGATATTTTTAGTGCAAATTGGGTCGCACCATTTTAATCGACCTCACGTTACATCCCGTACTTGGTCATTATTAACCTTGGCTCGCCTCATCCAGAAACTAATTCGATCACAGCTCGTGGAATTGCATTAGTGCGAGGGTCCGAATATACTTATCGCATGGGGGAGCCTAATCAACGTTCATGCACGGAAGCGTTTCGCGAGAATCTCTCTCCTTGGTTGCTTAGTTGCAACAAGAAAATCGTACAACGAAATAATTTAATAATTTACTTTCATTATGTGCAATTATTATACTAATTCTCATTAAACTGACGTAGCGTAACTCTTTCATGTAGAAACGAGACCTTCCCTCATTAACATTCTAAATAAGAAACTTTAGCATTAGAATTAATATAATGAATTAATGCACCGTGTAATTTTCTTAGCCTAGACATTATATACATTATTGTAATCTAGAATATATATATATATATATATATATATATATTTATTTTTTTTTTTTAAATATTTTCACAATCTGCAAGTACGCTGTAAAAAATTTTAATTTTCTCCAGTTCTACCTTCTTTTTAAACGAAATAATTCTATTGTATTATCAGCGAGTTATCCGAGTAATATAATTTGGTACCGACAGCTGATTATCAGCCTGTCACGACCCGATTGGGAATAGACGTTAAAATTTGTCGATCTCTTTACGCTCCACATATTTCAAAACCTTTTCCTCCGTCACCCTACTTGCCGCTCTCATCCATTTTCCTATCTTTCGTTCTCGATGTTCTGCGCAGTACTGTGTGAGAAAAAATGTGAAGCACTTAATGATGGAAGTGGAAGAGGGTGAGGTGATTACATGCTGTGTAAAAAAACTTGGCTCCTAAACTGTCTAATAATTCAAATGGTAAAATTAATTCCAGGAAATTAATTGAAAATGATATGCGTTACAACGGTGGCCAAACTTTCTTATCACATCGACAATTATATCAAACTGTTAATCGTTAAGCTATGACGTTGCAGAATGTATCTAAAATTCTGCTGTCGTGAATATGATATATTCCATAATGGAACTTTATGATCGCTCGATACGTTAGTATAGTAACTCTTACGGAGTCTCTTTCGCGCAAGGGCCTGATAAAGCACGGATCTATAACGTGCAGTACAATATGCTTAAATCTTGAGAAAAATGATGATACGATAGCTTTTTGTTCGTGTCATAGCCGCGGGTTTGTGTGCCGAGCGAGGTACAAGAGAAAGTAGGTAGTTCCATCCAATCGATAACGAAGTTCCTTCTTCGCAAGACTGTCTTTTGTGTTCGTAAAATCGATTTCTCAAACTGAAAGGAACCATGCAACTGTGCCGCATCTTCCTGCTATTTTCTACGCAAATTTACGCACCACTGTTCTTATTTGGTGTTCTCTGCCAAAAGGGCAGGAGTAAGCCATAAACTGTAATTCAGGGAATATACATATCTATATATTATTTAATTCTCTCTTTTTCTTCCCCTTCTCCCTTCTTTTCTCTCTTAGAAATCCCTTACATCTTAAACATACAATACTTCAGAATTGATGATAAAGTTAACAGGATGCATATATAAATACAATACCTCTCAAAAATTTGTATTTTGTTAAAATATAACACTAAAGTAGCGATTTAAAAATCTTTAAAATTGTTTAATTTATAAAAACTCTGGATAAATTATATTTTTATTTAGCTGTAATTATTAATATTTAAATATCTTTCTGAAACTTGCTTTTTGTTAAAATAATTGGAGATTTCTAAAATCGTTTAATTTATAAAAATATCGAAAAAGTTTTACTTTTTTATATGATAAATTTAATGTTTCTTTAAAACTTGCTCTTTGTTAAAATATAACATTAAAGTGATGATTTGAAGATCTCTTAAATTATTTAATTGTAAAAAAAATACTGGATAAATTATATTTAATTTATTCAGAATTTTTATATTTACATATTATTTCATACAATTTTATCTCACCGACCTTTAATGAAAGTTTGAGGTGTAGAAGAGTTTGTGGTGTCACCTGAAAATTTTTCTTCTTGTGATAAACATTTAAATCTCGGCTTTGCGAGGTTGATCTCAGATTTCAAGGTTTTTATTCCTCTCGAGATGAATCTGCCTGAAGCAACTTTTAAGGATCGCAGGTGGATTTAACAAGCTTCGCTTCAAGGCCAATAGGAATAGCTCCAACTAATTGCACCTTCAGGATCATCCTGCATGAATTTCTGTACTCCAACAACCGAGAAGAGCACCTCCAACATCTTATCTAATAGAAGACCGACCGTTTCTGACGCTCGTTAAAGTGCGAAACATGGCAAAACGATTATAAGGGCACAGATTTTTCATGATATCCTTAGGGTATGCTGCAGGCGCATAGGCTGCGTCTAATTGTAAGTCTAAAATGTGTGCTGCTTTTAATTTGGCTGTTTATATGCGTAATTCTTAATTTTTAACACAGTAAAGGTTTTCTAATAATTCACAAAGATTACATACCTAGTTCCAATCAGATTTTTTAAGCTTTTATTTTCAGAAGTTTTTCTCGAGAATTATAAATTCGATATAAGAATTATAAATAATGCCAGAAAGATTTAAAAGTTTTATAGCTCGATTCTGATTGAAATAAACAAGGTATATTTTCGTATATTAAAAAACTATAATATCTTCGGACTAATCACAACTACGCGGTATATAATGTTAAATACAAAAGGTGCATTGTAAAGATCATTGATGCCTACGCCGGTGGAAATCGATCATTTATTTTTTACGTAACAGTTGACGAGCGGTAGCGTGTAACCTTCGACGGTGCAAGCCTATCGACGTGCGGAATTGAACTCCGGTGAGGACGTGGAGGTTACTGACATGGCCCTGCTTTGTCCGTAACCCATCCGTAATGAGTGCTGTAATTTATCCATAATTTATCCGTTGTTACATTCCCTTTGACAGCCGTAACGTACCACGTTTGCTTGCCTGAGTATAACAGCAATCCTGCGGCGTTGCACGACCGGTACCGTCTCGTTAAACAGGACAGAATAGTCGCCGGGTCTGATAACAGTAAAGTGCGGGTGCCCAATATCTTTACGAGAAAATCCGTAAAGAATGATAAATGCCAAGAAAAGTGTAAAGTTCACGCTTTTTCATTACCGTGTACGCGTACGTATTACTGTAAATGATTTGAGATTAATTATCGCGATCTCATCGCTGCATACAAATCCCACGAATGCAATATATATTCAAGCTGGCAAGCAGGAGTGATAAATACGATGGATTTATTATCACGCAACTACGAATCGACTTTTGTGCGATTACACGATTACAATTAAATTACTCAAATAAATTTAGTATTTAAAACAACAAAGAATATTTTGTTGAAATAATATCATTTCAGAAATGTCAGCGAAGAAAAAACTATCTACAATAATAAAAGACATATTTTGTATTAAAAGCGAAAAATATCAAGAAACGTGGATGGAATATATCGTGCACGAGACAAATTAATTGGATCGGAAGAATATATTTGATTTTATCAACACACGGGAGATTCAAACTCTCGAACGGAACTATTGAGAAACCATTTTTCAGACAACGCAATACCTTGACCCGTACACAATCGCAGTGTTGTGCACAATAAGAGAGAGTGCGCGCTTGAAAATGCACCGCGTTCGTATCCGTTCAACGCTTCCTTCGTACGACTATTCTTACGTACTCTTACGTATACTTCGAGAGAATGCCCCTTCCATTTATTCCGAGCCGACCGTCGTCGGCCACTACGGCTCGCATTCCAATTATAAAAATTATCATCGGCACGCGAGAAACCTCCATTGTACTTTGTGAATAATTTTCGGGCTTTTCGAGCATTGGCAACGCGCCAGCAAATTTTTAATCTTCTCTTGTGTCGACGATCAATTGCAGGTAGTCCAAATAAAACAATACAACGTCTCGCGAAAGGAAGCACAAAATATACCTAGAAACGGAACCGCAAATTATATTTTATTGTGTAGCGTGTACGATTTCGTACGAATTAATGATGAAAAATGTAATAAAGGTACGAGAGACACGAAATATATAATCATGCTGTTCTGTAATTATTACTAAAGGCTCGAACAATTTGCAGGGAAAACATCACGACGTGAAGATTTTTTCGAAAAATAAATGCAAACGTGGGAAAACCCATCGTATCGACGATGATATAGCGCGGAAGAAACTGTTTGTGACACTTGCACTAGTTTACTTCTACTGAAGCGCGAAATGACGTCCCACCGTTTCTGTTAAAACAACGACAAAATATCGGGACGAGGCATGACCTACATTTGGAACGTGATTTTCTGGTTCAAAATTAAAGCAGAGCGTGTGCAACCTAAGGACTTTTATGTCTACGAATGTATAGTACAGTTATATTGTCGAGTAGCAAATAAAAGCACAGGAATTTCACGTTTTTAATGAAGATTAATAATGCAACTTTAGGATGCAATTAAAGTATTATTTTTCCATGTCTTTTAAATCGAATTTATTTTTATGCTACACCTGAAACTACTTGTCGTACAATCGCTTGTCACGAACAACGCTTGTAGTAACCCAGATTTTAGGCATAAATTCGCAGACGTAATTGTAAACAGTAACTGTGCCGGTCAGTGAAGTATCGTTGGCCAAGCTGTCGTCGTTGCGAACGGCAGCCCGTCGTCGACACACGATTCACTGTCGGATGCAGACGTCCTCCATCATCCTGAAATCATATCACGAACTGTACCATTATCTCCGCATGGCGCGTCGTGCGATTGTTTCGATTATCGGAAAATGTAATATTGGGCGCGCAAGTGGAGCAAAATTGTTTAATCCACCATCTGGTTAATGGCTAATCGAACGTAACGGTTTGCCTTTCGCGGAGCAAAAATAAAATTTTAAAACTAGAAGAGTTATCTGATTAGAAATTTAATTTACCTTACAGTGATCAATTGATATATACATAATTATTCTAATATAATAATATAATACCAATATAAATAATTCCAGACGCGGCAATTGTGAACGCAGATTGAAACGCAAAATGAAAAATGAACGAAAAATCCTTCGTCGATCTTTCCTAGATCGCTAGAACTAAAAATAAACGAAATATACCCCGCGGATATGAATGAACGTTCCGCTTAACGCTTTCGAATGACTTAAAAACATGAATTACTTCATCGTCACGGTAATAGCACAGTCTCCACACTATGACGCTAATTTTAGAGACCTGGATCCAGTGAGCACGAACCAATATCCACTGCTTTATGATGATTTGATTACGTTGCATTTCGTGACTGCTTAAGAGTGAAACTAATCGACGCCTCGAATAAGCCTACTGGGACAAAGTGAAAAATATGAAATGTCTTCATTCGCGACGTTCAACGCGAAAATGATGACTTTCTAACAGCACCTGTCTGTCCAAATTAACTCACTATATAGTGCTATTCCTAGACAAATGATTACTTCTGAGTCACAGTAATCGCGAGTTTATAAGATTTGATCACGCAAACGTCCAAATACTTTGGAGGATGTCTGAAGATGTATGTATCGACGACTGTACATACCATTTTATGCTACAAGAACAGGATATTTTATGGGACAAGCTAAAAAAAACACGTAAGATCTTCATTCGCGGCTGTTGACGTTCAAAGACACCATCATGGCTGCAGAAACGGATGCAAAAGGGACGCAAACGTGTACAGACAGTACACTTGTGTACTTTGCAACACGTGACGGAAACGTCGTGGCAAAGCTTCAATTCTCAACACAACCGTGTCTCTTTTCAAAGCGTTCTAAACAGCCAATCTCGAGAACCAGTCGGGGGCTTTGCACTAAAAACCAGTTCAGGAGCTCGCGAAAAAAAGCCGCGTTTCTTGCAGCTTGCAAGTTGGAGCCGGAGTTATTCCTATTCAAAACGAGACGCGAGTCTTAGACGTGAAAGCAAAAAATATTCGTTTCAAACGTGTGAAAGTAACTTTTGTTAACCAGTGACAATCGTAAATACAGATTTTCTTTAAGCAAAATTATTATATATAATTTAATGTTTTTAATAGAAATCATTTTCGACTCACAACCAAGTAACAAACATCTTTTCAATGAAATGTTTTGAAGAAATTAAAAGTTTGTATATATTTTTGCAAAATTGATAGAAATGTTGAAAAGCAACGTTCGATAAAAATAGGTCAATTAGACTTATCTAGCAAGAACGATATAAAACCTTATTCTTAACCTTGAAAGAAACTTGCGTGTATAAATACCCTGTCTATATTCTTTTGCTACAATCCGCCGTAAACGACATTTTCCTCATCTAACGTGGTGCGACATTGCTTTTAAGACCATCTATATTTCCTTAACTACCATCTCTTCGGCATTGTCCTTGAAGCATGTCATGGCACGAATTTTCATCTTGAGATTTTTTGAGTCCTTTCGACATGCAATCTGACGAAATATATATATTTTAACTTTCTTGAATAAATAGACTCTTTTATAGATTCAATTAGTATTATATATATTCTTATTTAAGTTTTTTTTAGCGTTTTACCCAATATATGTTCTGTTCTATGATCCGATTTTTTTGTTCTATTCACGATACTTTTGTAATCTATTCGTTTGTGCTCTGATTATCTTTTTACTATAGATGGGTCTTCCTTTTACGTATACATCTTTTATTCATGCTCTTTTTAATTATCCGACTTATTCATAAATTAATTTGTACATACGCAATTATCATTATTATTAAGTATGTATCGGGGCGAGTACTTTTTATGGAATCACTCTCAGCGCGCGTTATCGCTTTTTAATAGCTGTATAAAAAAACAACAGGCAAGCAATAAATCAAGAAATATTAAATATTTTTCAATTTATTAAACGAATCTAAAGACTATTGTTACCTTCTATGAGAACTTTATTCTGTATAGAATAAAAGTAAACTTTGCATAGACGAACTAACAAAGTCTTGAGAGAATGATACTTCCTGTAACATTTTTCATACAGCAACGGGCATTCTCTTGCTGACGATTTCAAAATCTGTAGAATCTCGTCATTAAGGAAACTCTCAAACAGCAATTGCAACGCGATGACTCAAGCGTAACCACAAGGGGGAACGTATCATTCGTCCGGATGCATCGATGATCTGACGTGACGCAAGAATAACATTAGCATTACAATGCGACCGTGGCAGTTATTTATAAAACCGTGCCGACATCCTATTATTACATCGAATCAATACTAATCGATAATTACGATGGCCACATGGGGATTTTAATCTTTAATCCGGAGATATCCGAATCGGGAACTTTGAATCGATAATCGCGACCTGACGAATCTCTCATTTGATATTAATATATGACCGATAGAAATCTGCATTAAATTGAATACAAATAAAAGATATATAAAACCTTTGACTAAAGTCAAGAGTTTCAAATAATCAAATCGAGCACGTGATAAGCGTTATCCAGAGTAATCCCTAGCCGTTATCTCAAATTGCAAAAGTATGCAACTGATGCACCTGTTAACATACGTATATACATTCCCGTGTAATTGAAATTTCTTATGTAATACATTATTCATTGTGCCTACATATTAGCATTGAATCGAAATGATTTTATTTTAACGCACGTGTAGTATAATCATCGACCGTCACAAACTTTATTGCATTTTGTAGTAGTTATAAACTGGGCCGATAAAATATAATGAACGCTATACCCAAGACACAACATTAATTAAAATTATCATAACTAAATTCTACTGTATTTCATCCCACTTCTAAATTGAAACAGTCGAAAATTTAATTAATGGAACCATATCCGGGAGATAATTAATTCAGATCCTTGTGATAAACGTGATTATTACTACAATGTTTGCCGTGGAATAAAACGCGGTCGTTCAAATCATGTTCGATGACCGCCGCGACGTAATCGTTCATTGATATTACTTATATATATACGGGTTGTTATTTATGTATACGATAAATAAGGGAGGATATATAAATAATTCTATGCGGAACCGTGTACGTCGTAGCCACCCGTGCTATTTAGAGGCCACATCGTGGAGGAGCGTTCACATCTTCTCGTCACTGCATGCGAGAGATTACGGTTAGTCACGTTTATTTACGAGACGCCCTTTTTATCTTATCGACACTCTGCTTTTTCTTTCCACATGCTCTCATCAGAGCAGATACTTCATCCAGAGCGAAGATGAATACGTGATGTCATTTGCAATCAGAGTGTTTCGAAAAAACGAAGTCTGTTTGCCAGAAGAAATATGACGCTCGAGCGATTTTTATAGAAGTTATTTGTTCAGCAGTTTTTGCCCAAACTGAGTTCGAAATTTTAACGCATATTATATTCCTTCTTGTAACATGAAAAATAGGTAACAGTACGAAGATAAGATAAGATTCAGAATTTACATGAACATAGCTCTAGCAACAGAAATTTGTTTCATTAGAACATCGGTCAAATACTTCCAAATTTTTAATACAATTAAAACTAAATATAATTCTGTAGGCATTATTTTATAATTTTATTATGTTGCAATTATGCACGTTGCGCTAAAAAGTAGTTTTTTTACTCTTTTCTCTTACATTTATTTTATCATTTGCAATTTTCTTTGATTAAAGAAATCAATAAATGGAATTTAAAGTGTGAAAAAGATAACGGCAGGAAAAAATCACGCTTTACAGATTTTCAAGCATTGTACGGTACACGTGGAGTTTCGCAGCCTTGTGCTGGTGTATGTATGAAAGCAACGCAACTTTTGACGAAGGCAACACGTGTGCACGCTCGATACTCGGAAAGACATTATAACGTATGTATGATGCATCAGACACCCTTATAGGCGATAATAGTGACATAACAAAACGAAGGCGGGATAATGATTCAGCATGATACCGTGTTTTTCTCTAGCACGTGTCATCAGTGCAAAAACAGGTGTTACCAAAGGCATCATTAGTAACAATAATAATTCTTATTAACTCGTAATTTTTATTAGTCAATATGGAAAATAGTACAATATGATGTGAGCGAAGGAATCACTCTAAATATACATATAAAAATATGCGAACGCAGATTTTATATAGCTGTACAAAAAATTTTACTTTATTTTTATAAATAAAGATATTCGAGGTATTTTGGGAAATATATTTGATTTAGAAATTGATTTTTGATGAGATATTCCTGTCAATAACGAATGGTCGAAACAATACAATTGCACGATTGAAATTATTAAATTCCGCATATCGTCCCGTGATTAAATTTTATTTTATTTGATGTACAATAAAAACAATCTTTCAATAGTCATCCAATAATGGTTACAGTGGTCCGACCTTGGTATTCACGAAAATATGAGCGACATGTTTTACGGTATCTGCGTACGCGACATTTTCCAACATTACGACATTTTTGAAATGTCAACCACATACACGTTGTCTCAATGTCACGTGTTGTAATTCAGCTCCAATTATGTTTTTTTTTCCGAAGACGACCTTATTTGTATGAATACTTGGGAATACATTCGCATTGCGATGACATAATTGTAAGGATTTAACATCGATTATTTTCTAAGATGCACAATTTAATCTAATTAAATCCAAGGTAACTCGTTTAATGTTTAACTCGATTATTATTTAACATTATAACTCGATACATAAAATATGAATAAATATAAAAATCTAATATAGGCACAAGTTTGCACTATACATTTCCTCATTGATTAAATTTCCAGGTATACTGTTTCCGAGGTTTTAATCTCTCGTGCGGCAAATATCTAATTACTTAGTAATACCTCTAGACATTTTACTAAAGAAACTCATTACGTAACTGTAGCTCGTCAATCTCATGCTACCACACGCGAATGTCTCGTCCGTCTCCTACGGTCCGCCAGCAAATTCTGTGGTTTTGCACGAAGAAGAGCGTAATCGATTAATCGTTCACGCTCAACGGCGCTTTCGAGATCACGAGCCAGCGGAGCAACATTCCACGATCCAGAGCGACCGTGCCCATTCCGATCGAGTCTGAAGCGAAGGAAAGGGCTCGATCGCCGAGGAAACACGCAGCCATGTTTCGTGCGCGAACTAGAAAGCAACAATTTCGTGTTCCACCTGTTCGGCATGGCGCCGAAAATCAGAATTTATCTCGAAGCCTTGATGCGACCTTCTCGATCTACCGAGGATTGGTCGTTCCCTGAGCTGGCCTGGCAGCATTCTTCTCGGCCTACGCCTCCTCATTCTTCGTGATCAATATCGTGATTTCTTCCTTTTCCTGTCTGCCTCTGTAATCACAGCCTAATTTTTACAGTTTCCAAATTATTTGGGCTCTACTATGTTAATCAATGCGTTACGCATAAAAATACTGAAAAAAAACTACCTTGTTGCATAATTATATTATAATAAATGCCAAAAAAATTACATATCTCAATCTCAGAAGCAAAAAAAATAATTTTTTACAAAATAGAGACGTTGTCTAGAATTTTTTATGCCTAAATTACTTGATTATGAATCTTTTGCTTTTATCAATTTGAAGATCATACAGTTTTTTTATTTCATCATGATATTCGTTTCGAGACAGTTCGCAGTATCTGATACACCCTTGGCGTTCTAAATATGTAAACGTATAATTCCGTATACATATTACGGAACTGTTCAAAAATATATCACTCCTATAAGCATTTACATTAAACAGACAAAGAGAATGATCGTCGTTACATTTACATTAAAACCTATGCAAATTAATCTGGAGAACCGCTAAACCTTGGTCCGCTATCTCTTGCGCAGTGTGCATAACTGCGAATTTCTACACGAATATCCAATAAATCAAAGCACTATAGAGTCGATAATTTTCAGGTAATGATGGTTTATTATACGTAATGCCTAACGATTTAAATCATTTAGCCAAGCAACTAGCTACAGAATTAGTTAAGAATACAGTAAGTGAACTATTTTTGGTGAACTATTTTTAACGGATTTCACAATATTTGTTGTAAATATGAATTTGATTATTAATTTTAAAAATGTAGTAAAGTTTGTCTGTCTTTCTCTTATGATGATACAATTACTTTCGTCACAAAATCAATACTTTAACGATCTTCCAAATAGTAATTATATATTAAACTCTTCTTAATTTATGCAACGAGCTCCTTGTTTCCCTCGTGCTCCCGTCGGATATGTAGCACGACAGGAAGACAGGCTCAAGAACCGAGGAAACAACGGATCTTCAATTTTTTTCTCTCTACAAAGAGATATCTCACAATCTATGGAACGGCGGATCTCGCCGGTCCCTGGATTTCATTCTAGTCGACTTTCACCGGAGACTTCAGTTTTCAGCAAGGACGTCTCTTGACACACACGATCCACGAACACTCCTATATATTCATGAACGACTATTGTCTCGTTACTAAACGTCACTTGTTTCCTTCTCGATTCATTTCCACGTGATCCCATACGTCGCATTGTTCGTTATGTTTTTTTTAATGAAGAGCTTGTAAATTTTAATACTATTACGAGACTTTTGATAGTTAAAACGTGATCGATAACAAGAATTTTGATATTTATATTCCGATTCTGTACATCACCGATGTGCATCCCACTATTTGCATAAAATGAAAGCTTAAAAGGATTTAAATTTCTTTCCCTAGAGTTAAAAAAATTTCCTGTCATCTATTTATTAAACAATTGGAATAAATTGCGATAATTTATCTGATTTTTTCTTTTCTTCTTTGAAACGAAACTGTTTCATGATTTAATTCACGCTGTTAGAGTAGCAAGCAGTGCCGATGTTGCCGTAAAACTCCATCAACCATTTCCGTAACCGTTGATGACTAGACTGGCGAATGTATGCTAGATGTACTGTATTTGCATACGAACGAGCCGTTGCACCTAATTGTTAGTCCGCTTGACCCAATCGAGAATCGCCGCACGTGCAGAATCGCGCAGACGCGATTT
Organism: Crematogaster levior; assembly: GCA_901521435.1. Lineage (NCBI taxonomy): Eukaryota > Metazoa > Arthropoda > Insecta > Hymenoptera > Formicidae > Crematogaster > Crematogaster levior. The sequence goes on along the minus strand of CABEGB010000557.1, from coordinate 33,257 downwards.
TCATTCTCCAGGCTACGTGCCACCTTACAAAAAAATCGCACTCATGCTTCGCAAAAGACTTAAGGTGATTCCAGGAGAGTGTTCTCTCCTGTGCCAGTATTAGTCAACGAGACAGTCGTTCGTCAAGAAATCGAAAAAAACGGTTTATAAATATTTAATTTATAAACTCTGTCGTTTAGTCCATTTAATTTGAAATGAAGGAAAAGATAGAGAAATGGATTTCTTCAATCAGAAAAATTTGTCACATCAACGTCTTATTCCTAGGTACGCAGAACAAAAAATTTGCGAAATGCGTAAACATATCGCGGCGTGTCAGCGCATACGAATGTCGGCGAAGCAGATTTATGATGGCTTCGCAAATTGGGCCAATCGATGATCCAAACCGAGGCGTAATCCAATAACTACCATGCTCGCTCCAGCAAATATTCAACATTCCCACGGGGACGGCTAGAAACGCCCGTTTGCAACTCGTGAATTCCTCGCCGATAGTCCGAGGAATTTACAACTTCTCAGTATTCTCATATAAAATAAATTGAAACAGTTTTAAAAGTCATATATTCAGTAAAAATATATAAGGATTTCTATAAATCTCTATCTTAACACATCTTTGAATATTATAACAACATAATTTTTCCTGTTCTAAAAATACTGTATCATATTGTTGTATGGAATCGACATTATAATTGGATACTTAAGTTAAAATCTAAATCTGCACGAATACATTAATTGTAGCTAACTCGTACGTTTCTCTGATGGCATGAATATTATCTTTTGTTAAATAAATACTTCTTGCAAACGAATAACATGAATAGATGCTCAAATATCATGTATTACGATGATACTACATACAACGGGTAATAACGTAATTTCTTAATGCGCTAAATTGAATTTTTTCTTCATAGTTTGTTAATAATACATTCAAGCTTCGAGTAACTTTTCTCCTTAAAGACTTTGTCTTTCTCTTAAGTCTCTATTATATTCTTCAAATGAGCCCCGTATAAATAATATTTCTTAGCCTAATGACAGCAAAAACAGTAATGACCGTAATTTACGAGAAAGATTTTTTTTTACTTTGTATGTGTATTAAAAATTTATATTAATACGACGATATAAAGGAGCTTCAATCAAGTACTATTTATGTCTCATCATAAAATTTTGTGTATGATGCACGACAATAAAATCTTTTTTCTTCATTCTTTTTTTTTTACCAAATAATAGTGCCATCTGTTTACCCGCTCGTTTCCTTTTTATTTCTAGGTGAAAGAGATTTCTCAACTTAGGCTAAGATGTCACATCACAGCGACGACAACATGCTGATAGCAACATCGGACTCCTTCTGGGAGCCGGGCAACTACAAGCGAACGACGAGGAGGATCGAGGACGGTCACAAGCTCTGCGACAGTCTGATAGCTCTGGTTCAGGAAAGGGCGGAGATCGAGAAGAACTATGCCAAGGCGCTCAAAAACTGGTCGAAGAATTGGAACGACAAGATTGAGAAGGGACCCGAGTACGGTACGACCGAAGCGGCGTGGAAGGGCGTCCTGGTGGAGTCCGACAGACTCTGCGATCTTCATCTCAGGGTCAAAGAGAATCTCTGCAACGACATCGTTCAGCAGGTCAAGACGTGGCAGAAGGATACGTATCACAAGGTAAAGGGACGGTATTATATCGAGCCAAGTCGGTGGGTTTTTTTAAATCGAGATCCCGAGTCATGTCATGAAATTTTTATTATTATTATACCCGTGAAAGGGTGAACGACAAGTTCGCTAGACTGTTCCTTGACGTACTTTTGAATGACAAAATAGTAAGCGGCGCAATAAATTTCGATTGATTCTAATCTTCTTTCATGTAACTAATTTTGAAACGAACCAAAGTTTAGTGTTTTCGTAATAAATTCCTTGTAGATTTATAAGAGTATTTTTATCAGTGATATTAAATCGATTTAATAATGTGATATTACATTTTCAGCTTTGATTTTAGTATTTTCAGCATAAAACTGCGTTTCAAGACTGAGCAGTAATTGGTGCGTGATTGCACGAGGTGGCGAAATGTTGACAGAAATTATTATTAGGCCCCGTTTAATTATTATAAGATTCCGTCGAAAATGACCGAAAATGTTTTTATTTATTCTAGTATTGTCGCCGTTTACTTATTAAAGTAGATTTCTGAGTCTGCTAGTTAATGATATGCTTTACACGAGTTTCTGTGATAGTGGCTGATGTCGCACGGGTTTGATTCCGTGATTGCAGTCGATGATGACCCTGAAGGAGCGCAAGGAAATGGAAGACGCGTTTAAGAAGGCACAGAAGCCATGGGCGAAACTTCTGCAGAAAGTCGAGAAGGCAAAGTCGGAGTTTCACAACAGCTGTAAGACCGAACGAACCGCGGCAAACATGGAGAGGAACGCCTCGGCGGACAGTTCTCTCTCGCCTGATCAGGTGAGGATCGTTACGTTTCCATTGTGCTCGCATATCTCACGGGACACGTTACATCACTTGTCACTTGTAACGTATTATTAACCGATCGACGCAACGATCACATATAACTATATATAGAACTATATAGAAATCACTTCGTCATGCACTTTTAAAAGACTGATGGATTATGATTGAGCCGGATACAATCGCGCAAATAGCATGGATTTTTTTCCTAACAAAATAATACATTTGCAATAACAGGCGGTAATAATAACATTCCCGAGGTATAGTGAATTTCTGGATGTTCTTTGTTAAGCATCTTTATTCGTTATTTATATTCATGTTAGAGTTCGAACGAAAATGGATAGAAATTAACGCGTAAAATTGCAAACGATGACAAATGCCACAAGTTAAACTGTTATTCTGCGGATAATAACGTTCATGATACCATTTAAAATGTCCTATTTATAACTAGCAAATGTGCACGTTGAGCATTAACAGCGCTGCGTGTTTTAACTCGCGATTAAAGTCCTCGAGTTAGGTAACTCGATTCCACGACAGGATCCTTTCGCTCCCTAGTCTTTTCCTAAGCGACGAGACAACTGGATTACAAACGCAACATACATATTAATGTAACGCATATTGTATAAACATTAGTCGCGCGTCTCGGTCTCAGCGCGCGATTCTATGGTACGATAGATACAGTTGTTCTCTAGCGAGTATTATTTGCAGATGGCCCGAGGCTCTGAAAACGTACGTTACACCTAATTTCTTAAGAATTGTTGCATGCGCCTCTTCTTGCTTGACGTTTCGCGGTAAGCTAACGATACGCGACTCTCGTTCGCTACTGGACGCGGAGTTTCCTCTTGCACGTCTGTATGTTTCTTGCCCAACATGTCTCTTATTCGGAACGGAAAGGATACTTTTGTAACGATCGCAGTACAAACCGAACGTACGTTCATTCGGCTTTTTGTACGGTAGTGATTATACGAATGATACCCAAGAGTGACGTGAACGCGAGTCTGTAACGCGAAAGAAAAACTGTATTGCAGCTTTCCATCTGAGTTTCGCCTACCTACGCTATATTGTTCCAATTGCCGTTAGAATTCCGAAGAGAGAGATTGTGATCTGAAAGGGAGGAAATTCTATTAAAAAAAAAAAATTCACGTTTTATGCCTCTCGATAATTCTGAGAGCCCGACATCCGCGTTGACCATTGACGGAACTTGCGAACACGCGGCACAATAATCAGCACGATAATCGGCACAATAATGATCCCGATATCCGGAGATCAGGCATCTTTGAAAGACGGCTAACGACGTTTCTAGATGACAGATTGTGGATGTGGTGCATGGAGGCTCAGAATACCAAAAAACCTTAGGGATAATAAAATAGGCGACGTTCAGTTTGTATGTATATGATACTGCATGCCGCATGTTTCTAACTTTATGTTTTTCTCTTTTTTTTGCCTCTTTGTTTTCCATGTTACAGAAGGCTCTGTTGGTAAGCAAAACTCTGACCTACGCACCTTTTCGCACGAGAGATATCTGCTCGAAATGTTAATTAGTTGGAATGAATCGAAATCAGAAAGGCGCCAGCTAAATGAAATCCGCGTGCCTTCTTTTCTTCATATATCTTGTCGACTTCTCTGACGTCGATCCATCCTTTATCTTGGACGCAGCACGCCTGGCTTATTTATATCGGATGCACTGCTGCTTAATAATTATTCCGAGTGCCTGTATGTTTAAGCGGTTGCTACGTAGAGAAAATTTGATTGACAACGGCTGTAATTTCTGTACCGTCTCGCTTGATTGATTGAACCTTATTCGTAATTGCAAGAACCCACACTTCGACATGTATTACCGTAATTTAGTAAGCCGGAGCCGTTACGTGAAATGCGGCGCACGTGCGTGGAATATCGATGATTCACGAGCCGGCATATGTAAATCTCTTTATTCTAAATTCTTAGAGCGCTCGCGGCACACGATACTCGGCGAGCACACTTTCGACGTTTTTCTTTTTTGTAAAATCAAATAATGACATAAATTTCACTCAAACGGCCTCAACCTTGTGCAGGAGGCTCTGCCTTTACCGCGGCGTGGTCGGAAAGTGACTGTAATTATGGAATTATGTAAAACGTCGAGATTACTATGTTACTAGAACAGCTTTAAGTTTCATGAAAGTCACGTAAGCTCGAGACCTGAAAAAAGGTCTGTAAGGTCTTCGAATGCTCGTTTGCAAGATTTTTATATTGCACTTGAATAAAATGAATGTTTTTATATTATCCGTGTAGATAGCAATGGATTCCAGTTTCAATCTGGGAAGATACCTTAAAGATGCAAGCTAGATCATTATTAGATAGAATGGCCATTATTTTATATTACTTATTACGCGTAGTTTGCATGACGAAATAGCATATATAAAGCCTAAGTAGATTTAAAAATATGTGGTTATAGTAAGAGCCAGATTATATTTACTTCGCACATTTTGCCGTACGGAAATTCTCGTATATTTCTCGTATATTTCCTTTTTCTCAATGTCCACATTAGCGCTTAACATCGTTAAAAAGTGTCTTCAGCTTTTTGGCGATGGGCCAGACGAGGTTGAAGATAAAGAATTGTAGGCCTATTAGATAATCGCTTCAATCAACTGCTTAGGCAGTCTGCATTTTGCAGACTAAATATAATGAATTACATCTAGAGAATTGCATGAAGCAATCTTTTGTATACCATCTCTTTAAAGATATAAAGCTCTTAGACCACGTCTCGTCAATGCCGATCAAAACCTTTACCTTCAACCCGACGTTAAAATGGAACGTTTCTTGCAAGATTGCTAAACATTTTCTCCTTTCTTTCGACAGGTGAAGAAAATGCAGGACCGAGTGCAAAAAACGAAGGAAGAGGTACAAAAGGCGAAGGAGAAGTACGAGGCGGCTCTTCAGGAAATCAATCAGTACAATCCAAAGTACATGGAAGACATGACGCAAGTGTTCGAGAAGTGCCAGGAAATGGAGGCACAGCGATTACAATTCTTCAAAGATGTCCTCTTCGGTATTCACAAGTGTCTGAACATATCGCAGGATCCAGTGTAAGTCCTGTCCTACTATTACGTAACCGTATTGTGCAATGTTGCGTAAATTCGTAGATTCGATAGATATACCGTCCCTTTTATCAAAACCATGAATGTGTAGCAATTAAGCGAAAAAATTTTGATCACATGGAATTGGTCACTAGAATTATCTGATCACATTTTACATTCAATTGTAAATTTTCAAAGTTTGTCGGATATTCATGGTACAAGGTATGGCACAAAAGGGGCGGTATATTCTCCACAAAAATCAATGCTCGCGGACGCGATTACAGACGCGACATGACCGCGTCTGTAATCAATATTGATTAGAGAGACTTTCGTTTTCATCGCTCAATTAATTCTCTCGATTTTGCCTTGATAATTCAGATGAAATAAAACAAAAATTGGAGTCGCGTCTCGCCCTGTGTCTATTTCACGTTTGACGAATATGAAAAAAAAAAAAAAACTTTCACATGTCATTACGGGCCGTTACTTATAGATTACTATTTTTCAGGCTTCCACAGATATACGAGGAATTCTATCACACGATAAACAATGCCGACCACGAGAAAGACCTCAAATGGTGGTCTAATAACCACGGTGTTAATATGGCTATGAATTGGCCGCAGTTCGAAGTAAGTCGCTTACGCTTGTTGCTAAAAGAGCTCTACTGTCGCATGTAAAAACCCTGCTCGTTGAATATTATCTGTTGTTAGACAACAACTAGCTGTAGCTGAATATTATTCTCTATATAGCTGCCCCTGCCCCCTTTTTTATAATAATTTTACCATTACCTATTGGACATTCTGTGCGCCTCGGTACATTTCTTTTATTCCCAGTAATTTAATTCGACGGAATACAATCCGCTGTGATTTCTTTTAATAATATTGGAAAAATAAAATAGGAGATAAAACTCCGTTGAAAAATAAATTACGTTCAAATAAAATATGGATTCTTATAAGAACGAATGATAATGAGAATTACATCTTGTTGTCGCGCTAAAATGAAAAATAAAAGCTCTGAAAAACCGGGAAATATTCTTAATCAACGTTTTTACTATCATACTCGTCGCTGTTGTCATCAATCTTTTCCGTAGTTGTTATATTAAAATAAGAATTATGCTTTCCTCTGTATATTCGCCTCTGAAAGTACCCTGCTTAACATAATGTTTTGCCTTCTTCAGTTTTCAAGCTTCTTTAACCCGTAATCTCTCATACGTATGTTGTTTCAAAGCGCGATATTTTTCCGATATTTTTTATTTTCTCTGAAAAAGAATAGCATTCAAAATTCACGCGGTCGTTGTATATAACGAGAGTTTCATCGATCGTTCTCTCACACTGATTACGGGTTGCAAACGTTGCCGATCCCCTTTACCAAGAGTTCTCCTTTAACTAACTTATATGAAAAACCTTACGCAGAAGAACTGTGTCGTTATCGCAGTCATACTAGCGTCGCTCGTCCAAATGATGTCCCCGTGGAATGTACCCATTGTCAAGGGTTAAATTTTGTTGCGAGAGTAACACCCAGCCAGAGTCCACACCATCGCCTCTCTTTCGCCTGGTCTTTTCTTTCAATCCAAGAGTACTTAGATATAGAATAATCGAAAGCTCCCACATCATAATATTGTACTCTTAATATTTGAGAAGGAAATGTAGAGCAAGAAAAAAACAGAGAAAAACAAAGAACCCCTGACAATTTTCCGGAATGCATGCATGTGATTGTTTTGGGACGTTGCTATTATGCAGGACTACACAGAGGAGTTCCGCGAGATCACGAAGGGCTCGAAGTCGAAGGAGGCGCTCCCGGCAGGCTCCATCACTCTCATCAATCAACGCCCGGTCGGCGAGGATCTGCATGTAAAGTTTTGTTTACACGTTACACACACGTCGCGCCAATCTCACTTTAACTGTTTCCAACACAATACGCGCATTCAAGACCCGCCTACTATATCTATGCCGACAAGTCGGCCCCGTCTTGATCGGGTCGATCGAGGGAATGAAATAGAAAGAGAAAGATTGCCAGCACCGGTTAGGCTGGCACGCGACAGCTTTTAACGGATGTACCAGCTGGCCGCGAGGTCATCCAGGATGGGTTTCCTTTCTCAGCTTCTAGCTCCTAACCGAATTAACCGTAATCCTCTTCGCTCTTGCGCTCGCACGTAATCGCACGGATCTGTGCCTAAGGTGAACACGGACAGCGGCAGGTACAGCAGAAACGAATTTACAAGCTGGAGAGGCAACGCGATAAAAGAGACATCATCACCAAGGCGTAAAGGATTGCAAAGTCACATCAATCGAAGGGAGATTACATCTCTAATTAATTTCTTTCGAATAAATTAATAATATTATCATAAGATGAGATAAATAATATCTGATGAAAATAGTTGTATCTTACAAATTTCTTGACTAGGTTTAAAGCTCGAAAGAAAAGCCTCGAAAGTTTGTAAATCGATTTTTTGCAAGACGCTTATTACTCTGCTCGTGGTATATACGGTATGGATATTATTAATATTATTAAGAGAGAGACATACGTGTATGAATCATTAAATTTAAGTTTAAGTCGTATATGCCTGCAACCGATTGTTAAAAATCACATGCAGCATATGCATGTTCACTTTTAAAAATTACGATGATGGTCGTATCATGGAAAAATTCAAATGACGAATTAATACGGAATTAATTTCGTGAATGGGAGAATAACAGCAGATTGCGCCAAAACTGTTCGTACTTTCCTTTAGTTAGAAACTCTTTCATCTTGAGTATTGTAAATTGTAAATACATTCAGTAAACAGACTTTCAGTGATTGTAATGTGTAGTAGTCGAAGTGGTTATTCAATGGAAGTTAAAGATTTATTCACACACAGGCATAGCATTCCAAATAAATGTTTACGAAAGAGAAACAAGTTCCGAAGGAAACGCAACGGTTATGGGCGATTCTGTATGTTAATTTCTTGCATGGTACAGCATAAAACTATCTGTACATAGCCGACAGCTGAATTATTATAATATTCTCTTGCATAAAAACATCTCGTTTAAAATGTGTCTCGTCAATAACGTATAACAATGATACTAGTTTACTAGATACAAAATTGAAATGGCATTATTTTAACCATTCTAATTAATCATCGAGAGATATCACGCATTCATTGTCACGATTGTTTATTTAAAGAGGCGTAATCTCGTATCTGATTGTGCTTTGTAAATACGCATTATTTTTTTAAATTGGCACATTATAATCGCAATAGGAATCCGGATACTATCTTCTCCATAAAAGTATAGAAATTTCTTACATTGTCGAGTCTTATCGCGGAAAGCATCAAGATAATAAATCTTGATGTACGTCATACGAGATTATTGGGAAGATAGATGCAATAATGAGATAGCAATGGGCTTTAACAAAATCACACATGCATCGTCGCTCATTTAAAGTGCAAAATATTCCCAGCGAACGACTCGTATCGTTATACACTTGGTTGCACGCATGGCATGAGTTTCATCGAGAGATTCGTGCATACGGTACACACATAGATCTCATCAAGATGTATCTAAGATGCTTTCTTCCTTCCGTTCAAACAGGAATTTCCATCGGTCAATAACAAATCAAAATCGAAATCCGCTGGCCGAGTGATATCAACAGACAGCAATCATGGGGATAGCAAAACGGACACCATAAGCTCTAGCAAACAGTCTTCGGAGAAGAATAACGAGACTGATAGCGTCAACAGGACCACGACTATCACGTAAGTTGTCGCAACGCGAAAGATAAATTGATAGATAGTAGATCCCATTGAATTTGCATTTTATTAATACGTATTAAAACGCATGATGATCGCAGTAACGGTACTAACGCCAAGCAAGAGTCGAATCCATTCGAAGAAGAGGAATGGGATGAAGACGGTGGTGAACCATTGGTCGACAATGGAGAACCAGGAGTTCCCGTGCGAGCTTTGTACGATTACGAGGGAGCCGAAGCAGACGAGCTCAGTTTCAAGCAAGGTATAATAGGAAGGATGTCCTTCGCAAAATTTTGGAATTGTTCAATTCAACATGTGCGACTCTATAACTATGTTTAGCAAAGAAGTGATATAATTATTTGAACTCGTTATTCATATTACTTACTACGTTAATGTAACAACTTGGTGAATAATATTATATCGAATATTATATTAATTTGTGTTAATTTGCGTTGGATTTTGTTTTTTAGGAGATGTATTCGAGAAACTGGAAGACGAAGACGAACAAGGATGGTGTAAAGGAAGGAAAGACGGCAGAGTGGGCCTCTATCCCGCGAATTATGTAGGCTTGGTGTCGCAATAGATTAACTAATGCAAAACCAAATCCATAAGTTAGTTACTTAAATATGTAATCTCCCGCGAAGAACAAAATTGCATTTCGTTTTTCTTCGCTGTCGTTTGCGCTGTCGTTTGGAGATTCGCGGTACGTCAGTCCTCGTGGCGCCCTATAAAACAACGTGATTCATAATAATTAAATCTGAATGAAGAAACGAGTTACAACAAGCGTCTAAAATTTAGCACCTAGGTAAAGCATAAACTGATCGTCTGAATTTACGAATTGTATAAATGGTGAGTGGCGATTCTCCATTTCGAGATCTTTCCTCTGCGACTAACGGAGTTGAAATGAAGGGTTTTCCACACGAAGATATATACCCCTCACTCAGAATGAAATTTGTTTTTAGATAGCTAGGTTAGTTGAAATCCTTCACTAGTTAGTCTCTATGGATAAAACATGGATTACATGCGCATACCGCGCGTATAGCGAGTTTAGAATACTGGAATATTGTGCGTTTTACGACTCATTGTTGTAATTCATTGTTGTAACAAAAAGAATCTTTTGGTTGAGACGAAACGAGAGAGTTCTATTTAATTTATTGTTATTAAAAAAAAGTACTATTAAAAACTAATGTCTATATAAATGGTGTCATTGTACATAATAGATGTAAGAATCTAGCAATATGTGAAGCTATTAATTGTCGCTTAACGAATTTGAAGTGTTACAATATATTTGAAATATGTGAACATAAAATGCAGCACTTTAAATGGGCGTAAATTTAATATAAAAAAAGATTCGGGACCCAGAAGATGATATAATTATTCCATTTCAATTAAATTGTATAGCCGAGATGATAATTTGATGAAATATGTATTATCAATTACATGTAAAAAATATTTTCGTCTAAAGTATATTATATTTGTACACATATACATATATAACTTGTTTTTTGCAAATTTGGTATAAAATTCATCTTTAAAAAAATTTTTTTATTTGATTATTTATTTTCATTTGAAAGAAATTATATACATCTTGGAATTAATTATAACACATTGAAAAGATGTCTCGTATTAATCATTACTTTAATTAGTATAATAATATTACCAAATACCACACATGTATTGAATGAAATAAGTTTTTCTGAAACTAAATATATGAGATTTTAGAGAGTTGGCATGAATCACGTAAAAATGAACATGTAGCTAACATTTTTATTTTTAAAAAGTTCTTTTTAATAAAACATGTTGTGTTTTGAATTATTTAAAGCTACCTTAATAATGTGTTAGCTGCAAAGTCATAAAGATATATTTGATTTATGATTATTATAATATTAGACATTGTGAAAAAAACAAAGTATTCAAATACATTACGAATACATTGTGTCTATGTACACAGTATTTATGTAAATATTATATAGAATATATAGTAAAATTATAAATTTAGTCTGATTTTTTTCAATCATTCATTTAATTAATCCTCCAAATTACCTTTTGTAAAATGTGTTCACAACTCCATAAAGTTGCTAAGTATATATAAATTGTAGCTTGTGTATAAAATTTATTATGTTTAATAAATGACTTCTACATAAAATATTCTATCGATTTATATTGTTATTATATTTACAATGTATTAATGTTTTTGATATAAACAAAACGAAAAACAAAAGTCATATTAAAAATAAAAATTATTTCTCTCTGTGTGTGTGTGCGCGCGCGCGCGCGCGCGTGTGCACATTTGAATTCAAAATAACATCAATTTATAAAACATAGAACAACATATGTTTATAAAACATATGTTGTTCTATGTAAAACATCATATTGACATATTAGAAATTGTGAAAATCAAAAATTAAAACTATTCTTTTTCATTCTGTAGCAGGAAAAACTTAAAGTACTACTCTGTTTGTTTAAGACAATTGTTTCTTAGAATGCTTTAATGTAAATTATTTATGTTGATTATACATATAGTGATAAATATATTATCACTAATAACTATACAGGCATTAATTAGAGAAGAATAATAATCTTCATAAAATATATATTGTACCATTCACTTATTTATGTATTTATATAAGTCATATATTTAACGTTGTTATTTATGTTTAACAAAATTTTAGTAAGAGATGTATTACACGCAGTTACATATTTTAATACATTTACTACTAAATATAAACTAATTCTTTCATCAATGTAATATTTATAAAGTATGCACAAAATTTTGACAAATTTTTCGGAGAGAAAAACAAACATTTTTTTTAATCATTGCAAATAAAAAGTTTCATTTTGTGCACATAGTTAAAATTTACTCATATTATTTAACTGGGTAAGTTACCTAAGTTATCAAATTTTGTGAGAATATTGCTGAATCTATAATATCTCACAAAATTTGACAACTTGTAACACTACCCAAGTGCCACCGATTTTTTTAAAACTTTGATGATTTTTTTTTTTATTGTAACTCTTGTTTCCGGATTGTTACCTACATAATCCCGAAACAAGACTTACAAAATGATTGATTTTGCATCGGATTACTATATTCAGAAATATACATATAGATATACAATACTGTGACATAGCTCCACAAGTGGTTTGTACCCCTTAAAACTTTTGAGCTAAAATTAAAAAATATAGGTCAAATGTTTTTCGAAGTATTACATGTGTTCAAAAAATTGATGAGTGGCACTTAGGATAGTATTACTTATTAGACTTACATACTGTCTAATATATACGTTACAGCATATGTATCGGTAAAGTAATATAGGTGTCTTGCACGAAAGTTGCTGTTTTCTTCTTATGTTTGTTTTTTCCTCTGTTCTATACATATAGATAATGTGAAAAGTATATTATTTCTAGAAATTGAATATATAATTCAATTTTATAATATATAATTTAATTATATATATAATATATAATTCAATTTTATAATATATAATTTAATTATATATTCTTAAACATAAACTTTCCAAAACTTATATCCAAACATTGTTTTAAATTAAAAAAGTGATCTTAATTAATTCGATATCTTAAATTAAAAATAAAATATATTCTTCTTGATGTTGTTGGTGTTCATAATAAATGTAATAGAATTTCTTATGAATATCTTAAAATGAAAGGATTTCAAAGTTTTAATTACAAACAACATAAGAGCATATTATCATGTAAATAAAGAAAAAAAATAAAAATTGATAAATTCTAATTTTAAATATATAGCTAACATTTCGTACAGAAAATTTATATGTCCATATTACTGGCAGATTTTGTAGCAATCATAATAATAAACATTATAACAGAACCTTACTATCATTGCAAAGATATTCCGTGATATCTATTATCTATTACTGTCATACATATAAAACATTAATGACAGATTTGAGATATCAATGAGTTGCAACGTGTTCTTGTAGGTCCTCCAGAGTGCGGAATGGCTTGTCACACAACTGACATATTTGTGAGTTTGCATTATGTACGTCCAAATGTTTCGCCAATTCCTGTTCTGTATTGAACAATTCGTCACAAAGCATACATTGATATTGATAAATCTTCATCCTTTGTTTCTCCCACTCTGCTATCGCGACTTCCTCCTCGTGTGCCTGCATATGCATCTCTAGCAGCATCTCCGAATCAAACGTCTCCGAGCATTGACCGCATTGATATGACTCGGTTTCCTTTAATTTATTATTATTATTTTCATTACTTTGGTCTATGCTAATTAGATTAGGGTTGTCATCTTCATCGTCGAACAAGTGTTTGCCGACGTGTTCTTCTAACGCTTCATCCGTTTCCAAAGTATTGCCGCAAATAGCACAGTGATATTGCTCCTTGCTATTGCTTTGCTCTCCTTCACTCGCATCATCGCAATGCTGCTGTAAGTGATCCTTCAGTATTTCTTCGTCCGTGAAGATTTTATCACATACGAAACAGTTGTACGTTTCTTTAGGCTTCTTCATGACACTTTCAGTGCTTTCCAGCTTCGTACCTGTACTACTTATTTTATCGGACTGGATATCATTCTTCTCGCTTATAGCAATCTCCGGTTTTGTCGCGGTTTCTTGGGTTTGATCCTTCTGCGGCGTGGATGCAGATAGAATTTTCAGCAATGTGTCAGCATTGTTGAACTTTTTGTTCTCAATCGCGTTTATTATGTTGAATTCAGAATGATCGTGGCTCTCCAAGTGTTTCGCGAGAAGATTCTTCGTGCGGAACATGGAGTCGCAGACATAACACTTGTGAAGTGGCAATTTGCATACGTGCGTCTTCACCAAACGTGCCTCGACTATCTCGTGACATCTCTTGCAGCGCATCATCTTCTGCTTGCCCTGTCGCGGCTTCTGTGGTGTTGAATTATCGTTTTGCAGCACAACCTGCACGGTAGAGATACCCAATGTGGCTTTATGATTGCGAACGTGTTCCTCGACGTCACTGCGAGTGTGAAACGTGAGTCCACATACCCCACATATATGATTCTCAGTTATGGCACCCTCTATCTTGATGGCCTCCTCATAATCAGCCTTCTGTTCGTTTTGTTTGTTTTCTGTCGGTTTGCTAATAATAATCGCTGGCTGTTTCGCCGCCAGATTGGATGTTCTTAAATTGGTCGTCTTGGGCGATTGCTGAATGAATGCATTATAAACAAAATCATCATCGTCATCGTCATCATCACCATCATCCAATAATGCATCGGAATCAGAATCCAATGTAGTGATATTGTAATCACAGTATCGTATTGGAGGTACGCTTTGGCGTTTACGAGTAAGCACACTAAACGGCCCAGCGAGTTTGCTTCTTGGTGAAGACAGCTTTAACACATGAATGTTGTTAATGTTATAATGCTTACTCTCTTTTGCTATATTTAAACGTTTTATTATAACTTTTGGCTGATATCTGGGCGAATTCATAGCTATTTTTGCCAAAGTTGACGAAAACCTTGTAGATTTTGGGTCACACACCTTGTCCACTTGATTTATCATAGAAGACTCGATATTTTTCTTTATAGCTAATTCTATTATATCTTTTAATTTCTGGTCGAGTTTCTGACGCAAAACGTCATTATCAGTTTTGACGCCACTATCGGTTTTTACGACGCCATCGCTCGTGCCAAATAACTTGTGCTTCATTTCCTTCTCGACAAAATTTGCCAATTCGTTTTGTACACGTTTCAGAACTGTTAACTCATTACCCTCTACTTCGATATTCAAACATCTTTCAACGAACTTGCCGTTAGATTTATTGTTAGACTTACTGTTTGCGTCAGCCGTCACGGGATTTACTCTACGCAGCTGAACTGCGTCAATGATATCAGTATTCTTCTCCCGATTGCTTTCGTCAGGGCTAGAATGCTTAGAATCTTTCGTTAAATTATTACAGTCCACTTTATTAAGATTCAATGGATCTACGAGAATCAACGTTGATGTTACAGCATACGTGATGTCACCGACCACTAGTTCGGATTTCAGCGATTGAGGTGTAAAAGTTTGGTCATCAGTCTGCATTTTGAGCTTCTTCTTGCGGGATTCTAGCATAACGTCTGTTAATGGAGCTGGAGAATTCTCCATTTCCATCGAACTGTCCAGAGAAGATCCATTTCTCTCGATGTTTTTCTTATTGATTTGCTTCAACAACGAATTTTTGTTTCTCTGTTGCGAAGCAGCCGATTGTAAATCCTTACTCAATCTTGTTCTGCGTGTGTCGGAATCCGTATCTTTGTCACGAAATACCCCGATATACTTCTCCGTGAGATTTGTCTCTAGATTTTTCAGCACTTTTGCTACTTTCTTTTGCCTCTCTAATTCCTTATCCACATTGTTTTTCGCTCGAGCCTTCTGCACAGGCGATAATTGCACGTCGTCGGAAGCTATGGAGTCCGAATCGGACACGTTTTTCCCAGTTGCAGCCAAAAGCGCCTTCTTCCTCTCTACCCAACGCTTCGTGGATGCTTTCCTCCGTTCGATATTTCTGCCGCGTCTCATAGGTAATAATCTAGCTCTCATTGATCCGGAATATACTTTACCTTGCTGCTCACCATTCTTCTTTGGTTTCGATGAATCTGATTTATTGTTACCATCATCCGATGATAAACATATTGTGTCTAATACAGTTTGACTTGAAATATTCGTAATTTCCGATGAAGAAACATCTATCTTTGATTTTTTCTGAAATAGAACAATCAGATTATTTTTCTGATTGTCATAAGCAACTCCTGGCTACATCAAACTTAACAATTTCGTGAAGCACTAAACATAAATTATTATTGATTAATCAGTAAATATAAAAGTTAAAATGACAGTAACATTGAGCAAATTGTAAACGTACAGAATTAATAATTATTGAATTCGTATACATACCTTTTCCATTTCAGAAATATTATCCTCACCACCTTTACGTTTTCTTTCCACATCCTTCGTCGTACTGCTTTCATCCTTGGAAGAATCTTTAATCTGAAAAGAAAGAAATTAATCTCTAAAGCAACGTAAAAGGTATCCACATTAGCAAAAAGGTATCAGGACTTACAGCGTCATCAGACGCTTCTGATATCTCCAACTGTTCTAAGAGAATCTTGTTGGACTGTATAAACTGTTCTTTGAAATCGCCCCACATATCCAGCTTATATAAGCATGTGTGACACACTACTCCAGGTAGATTTTCCTCATACTTGATCTGCGGCAGGCAAAAATTGGATTGAGCGTTCAGAACTTACAATTTGACACGGAAACCGGAGAACCGGTGAAAGATACAAGGAAGAAACTTACGTCGATGCAAGTGCACTTAGTCAAGTCCTTGAGCTTGTCCTCCAAACGGTCATTTTGCAGGCTGGTCATGCAACCGTGGTCGGTCAGGCAAATTCGGCAGCGATCGGCCATATTTGTTGGCTCTTGCTTGTCTGACATCGCTTCGACAGGGAGCGGTCCCGGTAACCGGCCCGGGAAAGCAAACGAGCTCTCGATGGCACTTAGCAACGTTGGTCGTGTTCCCGCGGCGGACTCCCGCACCTCGCCATCAATAACCTTTCACTCCTCACTCGAGCCGCGCGCGGAGCGTGACTATACCCGACGCGCGACCCCGGCAACAACGGTTTCTCAACCGCTATATCCGTTTAAAGGAGTACTAACCGTCACTTGATTAGTTGAAACGATTATTAGTCGCCGACGCGATAGGACTCACTCGCCATAAATAATTCCGCGGTAAAACGCGCGGAGCAAAAATATGGCGCACTCGATGTGCGTAATCGTCGTGATTTCACACGTCAGATCGAAGCGCCTCGTGGCGATTGGCGGACGCGCGGGACGCTTCGGCGAAGCGGCTTCTTTATTGGTCTAACCGCGTCGAATCGAAGATGTCGCCCGCGATATTCACGGACGGGGAAGCCACCGAAATAATGGCTGGTTTATGCTTCGGTCTTAATGGCTGCGTTCAGCAGACGCAACTGTTGTACAACTGTTGAGTAATTCTTTTTAATGCGTCAACATGTAATCTTAAGAGTTGATAACGTAGAATGCCATAGAGGTGTTTATACTTAAAACAATAAACGCCCCTATGGCATTCTACGTTATCAACTCTTAAGATTAAGATTAAGACCGAAGCATAAACCAGCCAAAAGTTGCAATGGCTGCGTTCAGCAGACAGGCAGATCAGTGAGCGCTTAGTGATTCTTTTATTTAATTGGTTTCTGCACTTAGAGCCAACGAAGATCTAAATGCAAGAACCAATTATATTAAAGAATCACTAAGCGCTCACTGATCTGTTCTGTTTGCTGAACGCAGCCAATGGTCGCGTTCAGCAGACATCAGTGATCAGTGAGCGGTCAGTGATTATTGGTCCTTTCTATTAGATCCCGAAATCTAGACCAATCATGTTGACGCATTAAAAAGAATTACTCAACAGTTATACAACAGTTGCGTCTGCTGAACGCGACCAATGTCGAGTATTGTGCAGGAAATTAAAAAATGCTGATTATAACGAACCAAAGATGAGAAAATTATCGAATAACCCGGCATAACGTGAGATTTAATTCGCTTTCTTCTGTACTCTCATTTGTGACTAACATTGAATTAATCTGAAGTCAAATTCACTGATGCGATTAAAAAGTGAGAAGGAATTGAAATAAATCTCATCGCTGTATAAAATACAATTTATTTGTTTTTTACATTATATTGCTAAATCGACAAATTAGTTTCTTTTGCATGAATTGACATATGTGCCCCCTGACACTTGATAAACGGTGCTTTCCATCTAGCGACACAAATCGACACAAGTGTCATTCTATCTTTATTATTTATTATGTCCGTATTTCGTTGTCACTAACAACAGACACCTTTTACACTTGGTCTATATTATTAGATTCATATCCTAAATTAACTTATGCGGAAATCAACGCTCTCAAACTTTGAAATGTTGACCACGAGACTGAATAATATATTTACTTGAAGAGGACCTGAATCAAAGGTCGAAACGTAGTAATAAAGATCAATTTCATATATCAGTTATGCCAATAACTAAAAAAACCAAGATAATTGTGTGTGTTGCACTTGAATGTGTATACATGCACGAATAATTATCATTAATAAGCGCGATGTTTGACCAAGTATCAAGACATTATTTTGATTAAACAAGTTGCATGTTGAGTGTCACTTCGTAACACTTTAACGCAATAATGCGTCAAGATGTTACACAATATCATTACAAAATTAGCACATTCTAAACGACCTTCTCAAAGTCTTAAGCATGTTAAAAATCTATTTTTGAACTATGTTTGAACTACTTTTTATCGTAAAATTTCAACGAGGACTACATTCGCTCGGCAGTACAATCTATTTTCCCTGTACATAGGAAAAAGATTTATTGTGTTTAAGCGTTTATAGAAATAAATTTTTTCTGATTATGATTATTGATCATACAATACATTATTCTAGTTTATAAACATGTGCGAAAAATTTTATTTTCTAATCTCAGAACATCTCTGAGAAGCATAACTCATTCGCAACATCAAGTAGATTTAGAGAGATTATATTAATAGTTATATTTATTTATTTTAATAGTTATATTTAAGAAATATATTATTTATAAGAATAAATTTTATTTTGATAATTGCTATCGTTGATCATACAATATGACGTTACTGTATTTTTTAAATAAGAAATTAAAGAATATCAATATAATCATTGTATTTTACAAAACGCAAGGAATTTTATTTTTTAACATTTCTAATAACAAATATAACTCACCTCAATTAGATGATACAATATATTTATAATTAATATATTTATACAAAAATATATTCACTTATAATCATTACTAATCACTTATTATCGCCAATGGTAATTAAATAAAATTTAAAAGCAGTTAATTAATCGGCTCAATTGACAAATTAATTTATTCCTCAAGAGATTACAATTTAAATATTACGACGTTTCGACTTTCAATTTAGGTCCTTTTCAAGTAAAGTTAAATTATTATAGATGGAGATTCGCTAATGACGTAACATACAATCGAAGTTTAAAACAAAGCCATTTACCTCAATACAATTCGCATAACAAAAGACAAAAGAAAGTTTTAAAGTCAGAAGCAATGCAAGTCTATGCGTCCGTGCCAACAAGAATAAAATGGGCACTAAAATTAAATAAAGCAATAGAATAAAAAGAAAAGTAAACTCAAACTCACAAACTTACATGCTTCATTTGTCTCACTTTTTTAAAACAGAACAGATAAACTTCATTCATGACATATTTATAATTGTCAGTATTATATTTCTTCACGTATTGTAATGGCTTATACGAGTTCGCATCATCAATATTATACGAGTTATCTATATTGCAATAAATATGAGCGCGATATTCAATTCTACAATTAGCAATCTAAAACTTTCAATCCGTACTTGATTGAATCAGGAAAATGTCGATCGTGTTCGTTACGTGACATTACCTTGAAACTCGATTCTGTTAAACAGAGTGATATATGTATTGTAATATTGATCATTTTATCGACATTTTCAGAATATTGTGGATTGTACATACAAGCGTGTTTATCGTCATGTCACACAAATTATCTTAAAATTTTGTTTCCGCTTCTCAAGGATAAAAACACGCAATAATTTTCTTTTTCATCGGCAATCATTGAAGTGCCACGTCTAATACATGCGAGAGACACAATTGCATTTATAAGCAAGGCAAACCATTCTAATGCATTCGCAAAAACTTATTAAAGCGATATAACGACTTAGATTTACCATAAATTATTGATCAATCAGCGGTTTGCATACAAGAAAAAGAAAAAAATTTGTACAGATCTAACAGTTTGCAATCGATTGCAAAATTGATCATAGTTATCACGTTTCCGTGTATTTCAAGTATTGCTAAATGCAATAGCTCGACCTATAGACAAATCGCAAGTAAATATATATATATATATATATATATATATATATATATATATATGCGATTGATCTTTCGACACACGAAATGAACTTTAGTAATTTGAAACATCAACTAATTATGAATAATTTATCTACTTGTCATTTGTCAGAAGATCGAGCGACCGCATTTTTCCTTGTCCCGTAACGGTCATCGTCGACAATTATCGTCTCGTTATAAGCTGGCAACATAATGTCAAGGACACAAAGCACAAAGTACATGCTTAATTGATGAAGAGAGAGTCCGAACCAGTAGCTCTAGAAATTCAAAGTAACATCAAAGCTTGTTAGGCATCACTTAACACGTGGCACATATCATTTATGGACTGTACACGATTCGAGAAATCGTTCAAACATAACATTCGTGACTCGCATCTCGAGACTAGCATGTGTGATTGCAGCTGCATTTCGACAATTGCAAATCTGAAGTATTGAAGTGCTTTTTTATCTTGTAAATTCGAAAAATGCACATCTGTTTACTCTGTAATCTTATCTGCGTTCGATATTAGTAGTTTTAAAACAAATCGAGCTCCTCGATTCGCTCTAAATTGGTAAAAAACAGTTGTTTATACTCGAAAATTGAATTGTGTTCATCAAGACGATGCAATTAATCGAGAAAATACATTTTGGGTGTTTTATCGAAAAAACGAGATACACTTGATGAACTTTCAAAATGTTTAAAGTTCTGTTTTTATTATCGCTATTGTCAAAAAAGATCTCGAGCAAAATTTAAACATCATGTGATCTTCCATAGCAATATATAATCTCAATCAATCAATCAAAACAATCAATAACAATCCTGAAATGAATTAAATGATTGAAAAAACATTACAAGTAAAATTATAATTAGTTCACGTAAAAATCGACTCCTAAAAACTCCTAGAAACAGTATTAATCGAATAAAACTCACGTGAAAAGATGCACAAGTTTTATTCTAAATAACAGAATAGAATTAGCTTTAAACAGTTCTAAAAACTCTGAATCGTTTTCGACATTAAGTGCAGTGTTCGGTTTAATAACGTGATTCAAGCTCGACATCTACTTAAATTTTTTTCCGAATACAGTATATGTTGACATGGTTAAAGCATTTGCTTCATGACAAATGTGCATGGTGCTTCATTTTTTTCAATCGTTTTTCATTGAATTTTTTATTTTCTTGAGTTCTTGACAATGTCAGTGCACATTTTTTATCTTACAATCAGTAAAATTAGGAATTTTTATTTCTGTCGTAATGTTCTCCAATGCACTCTTTTGTTTTCGCAATTTTCATAATCTGGTAAGTCAGATTTCCATAAACAGTATACAATTCATATAAATAAAAGTTGCCATTTAATTATTAGTCCACCTTGCTACACATAAAACGCACATAAAATAATTTACAAAAAATGCAATTGACGCAACAAAATACACACCATTTTCGTACGCGAGCTAACTAAACAGGTTGAAATAGATTCGAGCACGCACGCATGTATGCAAGTAATGTACACGATTCGAACTTGCAAGTAGTGTTCGAGAGTTTCTCGAACGACATTTTTTTATTATGTACACCTGCTTTTAAAGTCAGACGGCAACAAGATGTATGCATATTATCGTTTAATAGCAGTTATCGAACAATAATTTATTTGATGAATCACTTCAGCGCACCCTATTTCCGATTTTTGTGTTTATTAACATAGTTATCAGCTTCGTCTCTTAAGGAATATAGTCGTCTGCTGATTCCAATACGAAACAATGTGTCGCAAGAAGTTCAAGAAGGAGCAGTGTAGTGATGTTGATAATGTAGTATTAAAATTATTGTTATTGTAAAATTCAAAAAAGATATACAGAGGTGCGCGTTTCGTTTTTGAAAAATTTTTGGAGAAAACGCTGTAAATTGATCCTATCAAAAATTTCTCAGGCAATGATCCTAATTACTGTACCAATTAACAATTTAAGATAAAAGAAACGCGTATATTAAAATAAAATATTCAATTACGCAAACGAAAAACTTTTTAAGACCTGCGTTATCGCATGCGATTACAAGCGATATCAAAAAATTTAATGATGTGATAGATTTATGATAATGACAGTGCGATTAGTTTTCAACGTGAAGATATCGCGATATATAAAGCTGTCGCATTTATTTATGTCGCGACATTTGCTGCTGCGAAAACACGTGACACAATGACAAAATGAGCCTCAAACAGCGCAGATAGAGATCATAGTAACCGCATTCTCAATGTCATGTTGAAACATTTCATGGCTACGGATCTCTATAATTTTTCGTAGATTCAAAGCAATTTATAATTAAACTGATGTTCAATTAATAATTTTATGAGATTAAGCTCGTTTTTTATCTAAAATCTGTCTTGAGGTATATTAGTTAGCATTTTATAATAAAAATAATTGTTAATTAATTAGACAATACTTTTAATAATTATCAATTTTCAGCGATTGTTTTTCTTATAATATTTTCACAAAAACATAAAGTTATCTTCGAAATCAGCAGCTTCTCATTCAGTATTCAACGTTTTGTTTTTTTTTCTTTAAATAGCAAAGTAATTTTATAATATCGTAAAAGGTTGATTCCCTTCCCTTCTTTATTCTATAAATTTCGATACGAAGAATGGCATCTTAGCGCAATCTTGCCGCAAAAAATGAACGTTTATCAAAGTGATATGTCGACAATTCCGACAGATCTGTACATACAAAAATATTGTCATAATATGTGACATACTTCGATAGTCACACATACGTGCTATTATCGAAAATAAGTGCTATCATCAATCAGTACCACACTCTCAAAACGAGTTCCGAGTTTGTAGTCATAATCAGTACAATGATATAGTAACATGTGACCGATAAGAAATCTGCCTTAGTCCACAGGTTGAAACCACAAGTGTTTTTCCATTCTTGAATAAATTATTACTTGAAATACTTGAATATTTAAGAAGTATGAAATACAAGTTTAAAATATATCGAAGATACTAGAAAATGCTAAAAAACAATTCGATAATTAATCCGATTGCGAAAAATAATCAAAACTCTGCATTTTCAGATTGATTACATAATAATATCACCTAAATAATTATGTAAAAATTATCATTCAATGATTGATAAAATTGAATTGGAATTAAAAGCTACCTTTAAATAAAGATATAATAGCTATGATCTTAAAGTGTAATAACTAATAATTTTAATAATTTTATGTCAAACATAAAATATATTATCATAAATATATAATCATATTTTACTTCATATTTTACTTCATATTTACTTCATATTATAATCATAAATATATTATCATTATAACTATCTACATCTTTTAGAGATAATTATTATAAAATATCGTTTTCCTCTAACTATATAGTATATTTATATTTATATCTTATTTACATTTAATTTACGCAATCAATAATTCTTTACAATAAAATAGCGCCGAATGAGTAATACCATGGCATTTTCCTTCTTATGACTGTTTAGCCTTTCTAATCTCTACTCTGAAAACCACAATATGCACAAGAAATGCAATAAGAGAATTATTTAATTAAGAAATTACAGCAGAAAAATTATTTATTCTATTAAGAAATTTCAGACAGAATTACCGATAGTAACTGATAATAACTACAGTAAATATATTACTAATATAATCTGTATTTACTATTTTTAATAATTTGTAGACAACGACTATTTATAAGTTCTCGATTATGTTTACCAGTTATTGATAACACAATCGCTTTGCGCAAAATTCTTTTCCCGGACGGGCGTGTCGTCTCGCAGAACGGAATTTACTACACTATAGAAATCTACGCGAAGAAGTTGAGCGTGAGTGATAATCACGAATGACTGCGTGCAAGAGCAGCCGCAAATTTCGTTAAGTACCATAAGGACCTATTTGGAGGAATCGTCCAATCTCCTTAGAGATTCAAGTTGGAGAACAGAAAATCAGTCGTTGTTCTAAGCTCGCCGGAGACATTGACAACGGAGGTTTGCGCAGCCGCTCTCTCACATTTCGCGATCGAGACTAATGTATTAACAGATTTATCAATCATCGACACACAAGCTATTCGCTTGTCATTCGTCGTGATCTCCTAGTGATCGAGTGGATGTGTTAATCATCGTGCGCCCAATTACCGAAAACAAGGTATCGTCTTTTAATGTCGACAATAAACTTTGTGTTGCCTAAATTAAAAGTTTTATTTCTGATTTGTGTTTAATAAACAACTTTTGGCTTTTAATAACAGTTAATTAGATTTTAGTTTATCAAAATATAGAATTTCACATTTCGTGAATTGTTAATCTATTTCTACTTTTTCTAGATGTTTTAATAATGTATGTGTACATGTAATATATTTTTCCATAAAATTATTGAGAAATTTAACTTCTATCGTACAAAATTAATACACTGACTTTCAAGTTATTTAATCGATTAAGCAATTGAATTCAAAATATAATAAGCATCAGCATTTCACTGCAAAATATATCATGTAAAAAAAGTTAAATATAGTTACAATATGACAGCATACAAAAAGAAAATTGCATTGCAGACAACACACATGTCTTTAAAATGTCACAATGTTCTCTGGCAAACTATATTTTTTTAGCCATTTTTTAGCCACGTATGCAAATAATTATCATAATAATTATCGTAATTAAAAATTTTTTTTCATACAGACAGTAGTAAAAGTAATATATTAACAATGTTAGATCTAATTAAACTTGAGAATAACCTTGGAAATAATCTTGTTAATTCAATTCACAATATTAACGAAACAAATATTTATCTTATTAAGACAAAAGTATGATATATTGAATTATTTCCAATTAATCTAATGTAGTTAATACACTCAACTTTCGTATGATATATACGTTTAAATCGTTCTATGTTGTATCGAAATCGTGTTGCAAAACTTAGAACTAATACAAATTAAGCGAATGCATTCCGTATTATATCGAAACTATATTCTCGGAGTGTATAACATTTTTTTCTGTGTAATAATTAACTGCACGCTTTAGGATAAAAACTCGATACTTCTAACCCAAATAAAATTTATAATTAAAAATTTATTTAAATTATTAGAAAAATTATTAACTTTAACTTGATCGATATTATATAATTATTGACTTTAATAAAACCGATATAGTACATAATAATTATAGTATATAGTATAATAATTAATACGTAACAGCAATTTTTTTAAATAATAATTTATCGTTTACATTACCTAGAAGATTCTAACAAAAATGAGAATATTTATTGATTATTTAATCAATGTTTCAAAATTTATTGTATTATAACATGTATTTTCAATAAATGTCTCAATTTCAATTTAAATGTCTCAATTTCTATTTAGTACAATTCGTAAAAACATAATTTCGTAGAAACATAATTTGTAAAAAAAATTATGTATGATAGTACGTTTAAATGTTAAGGGAGGCATTTTATGTAATAGATAAGAAAAATCGAATTTTTTTCTTAATTTAATATTTTAACATGTTAAGACAATGTGACATACATCTATTATACATATAGTGTACATATATCTATTTTTACCAACACAACCAAATTTTCAGACAAGAAACATTTTCACATCATTAAACCGATTAATTTGATATTTGAATACATACATAATTCAGTACACGGAATTTTAGAGTATGACACTTCAATAATTCGGAAAAAAAATTTGCAAATTTATTACCGTGCTTGATCTGTTATAAATGGATTTTTCTTATATTTTGATATTCAGTCATTAGATCCAAAATTACAAAGTGTCATGTCTTATAGCATTGAACAACACGCATACTACATAAAAAATAATATCAGTATCAACCACAATTTATGATTAATTATTAACATTTTTTCCGGACAAAACTTCTGTCTGTAATTTTTCACTTAATCCATTATGTTAGCTCATTGTGCGTGTCGTTTAATGCTCTAAGATCTAGAGCATGATACTTTTTATTTTCTACGAACAAAATATTCAAAAAAAATACATTATTGTACTACAGATCACGCGCGGTAATAAGTTTGTAAAATTTTTTTTTCAAATTTTGGAATTTTTGAAGTGTCATGCTTTAGATTACCGTGTACTGAATTATGTATTCAACTCAATCGGTTTGATACTATGCGAATATTTCTTGTCCGAAAATTCGAGTTGGTTGCGTCGATAAAAATAAATATATATTATCTTAAGTTTTAGAACAAAATTCGAAAAATTAATGTGGCTACAGATGGTTTTATTATCGATCGTCGAGCAGGAAGATCAGTAAGCGCACGGTGTGTGCCTTTCTTTAGATTATAATAGCACTTAACAACAGCTGAAATAAGCCTACGACAACGGACTTAGGAATAAAATACGAAGCATTCGGCAAGGGGGGTAATCGCGGCGGGGAAGGCCACCATGTTTATCTCCAGCCTTGCACACATAGAATATACGTGTGAACATATGTATGTGTGTGTGCGCGTGCGTGTGTGTGAGTGTGTGTACATACGTGTGAAATGAAAGATTCAGGCCCAGTACAACACTAACGTCGCGTAACTTTAATCTTAACTCAACTCACTCTTCAAAAAATAAATGACAATATGTTAAATCTAAAACTAACTAAAAAAAGAAAAGAATTTTATAGATCTTTTTATTTAACAATTAAAATCTCATAAAAAACACATTACTTAAATATATTCAGCATGAACAATTAGTTTATGCTGAATTAATTTAGTAAATTTTGTCACTAATGCTTTTGTTCTAATGCTTCTTTAAATATATTTTTATATTTATCTGTAGAATTTGTAATAGGATATCTGGCACTCTATGCATTTCACCATTTTTATTGTTATAACAAACAAATAGTGAAATATATATCTATATAATTTATTTATACATTTATATATATATGTATGTATACATACACATATGATATATTTTTTTTACGCATCTAACTTTCGTGATCTAACCTCTTCACTGCATACACATACACAATAGGATGTCATTGACACGTTTTTATGTGTAAGATAGTGGAACTCAATATGGCGGAGAGCTGTTCCCCCTGCATGTCTCAGGTAACGTCCCCTCTCGCCTAAACTAGGACTTTAGAGGACTTAGAGTCCCCCTATTCCTAAGTCCGTGTTTGCGGCACACAGTACGATTTTGTCTACTGGTTTGCTTACAAGATCCAATTAAGATTAAGCTTTAAATGACTTGATCTAAAATTCTGCATCCTTATTAACTCTCGTAAGAAATCTAGTAGGCAAAATAGTATCGTGTGCCGTTGATAGTTTCAACCAGTGTACTTACGTAAGAGACGCAGTAAGACGTCTCGCGCTAAGTATATTTTTCGTAAGGTACATTCTTTCATGTGCGAGACGCAACATATCTTTTACAGACAGAAACACGCTTCTTTAGAAATAAATAAACCATTGTGCTTTTTAAATAAATTGATTATTAATAATTAATTATTAAAAGATGCAGATACTGGAAAATACTATAGATTTTTCCGATATCAATAGTAATGCACATAAATACACTTTGTGCATAGATGTGCATATATGTATGCATATATGTATGTATGTATTTTTTGCGATTTATGTCATTCAGACAAAATATCGTCATCGTTGTCGTTATCGTCGTCGATTTAAAAATTTGTTTGTTTATTTGGTCTATTGTACCGCTACACAGATCTCGCCATGAGTGAGTGAGACAGCCGTTAACATACCATCGACATATGAATATATGGAGTGTTAGCTCAAGGAATGTGAGATTGGTGGAATGGGAGAGCTCCCCGCTTTCTGTAGTTTCAGCTGTCAACTTAGTGAAGCCATGGTGATGGCGTCAGTCAATACAATTAATATATATATGTTAACGAATGTATTATATGTAAAGAAAGTTTCATTGAAAATTTTCAATACATATTAATATCTTACTTTTTCTAAAATTATATTTTCAATAAAATATATAATATAAAATAAAATAGGTAGCACATAAAGTAAGGTAGATAAATAAATAATAAAGTATTCTTGTTGTTTACGTATTAATTTATTTAATGTTTGTAATATTTAGCAGATTTTTCGACACAGATACTTTAATTTTTCCTATTGATTTAATCATTTTTTTCCGACGGTATTTTTGGTTTACAGATTTGTTTGCAATGGAACAAAATTGGCATTTTTTTAAATAGGATGATGAGAATAATGAACATTTTTTATGTCTCCATGTTCCTTGAATATCTTTAAAAGTTTCATTGTAATCTTCAATTTTATTTTTATTGTTATCAACGCCACGACATATATAGAGACTATCAACAGAAAATAATATCTCCTGTAATTGCTCTATGCTATTAATATTATGGATTTGTATGTGTGATGGGACGTTTAGAACAGATTGCTTTAAGATATTTATTTGTAATGTCATATCTTCTTTTAATATTACTTCTTTGATAGGATTAAATGAATATTTGTCCTTATAATTTTCCATTTCATCGCATATTACTAAGAAAAAGATCAATAATCGTGTGTCATCTTTACAGTACTACATATGTATCCATTGGCTTGGCATATTGAACTCTTTTCTGTTTAAAACATTTATTATACTATCAAATGATAATATTGTTGCATGGTCCTCTATTGTAATATTGCATGATGATGCTGTTGAATGATGTTCATTTTCCTTATAATTTTCAATATGTAGATTATTTATATTTTTATTGATATTTTGAGGATTTTCCTTTTCTTGTATATATTTAATATCATTTACGATTTCTTCAAACCAGGGGAATTGTGATGGCACAGCTCCTTTACATAATTTGGATATTTTAAATGGTGCAGACTAAATACAAGAAAAGGAAAATCCTCAAAATATCAATAAAAATATAAATAATCTACATATTGAAAATTATAAGGAAAATGAACATCATTCAACAGCATCATCATGCAATATTACAATAGAGGACCATGCAACAATATTATCATTTGATAGTATAATAAATGTTTTAAACAGAAAAGAGTTCAATATGCCAAGCCAATGGATACATATGTAGTACTGTAAAGATGACACACGATTATTGATCTTTTTCTTAGTAATATGCGATGAAATGGAAAATTATAAGGACAAATATTCATTTAATCCTATCAAAGAAGTAATATTAAAAGAAGATATGACATTACAAATAAATATCTTAAAGCAATCTGTTCTAAACGTCCCATCACACATACAAATCCATAATATTAATAGCATAGAGCAATTACAGGAGATATTATTTTCTGTTGATAGTCTCTATATATGTCGTGGCGTTGATAACAATAAAAATAAAATTGAAGATTACAATGAAACTTTTAAAGATATTCAAGGAACATGGAGACATAAAAAATGTTCATTATTCTCATCATCCTATTTAAAAAAATGCCAATTTTGTTCCATTGCAAACAAATCTGTAAACCAAAAATACCGTCGGAAAAAATGATTAAATCAATAGGAAAAATTAAAGTATCTGTGTCGAAAAATCTGCTAAATATTACAAACATTAAATAAATTAATACGTAAACAACAAAGAATACTTTATTATTTATTTATCTACCTTACTTTATGTGCTACCTATTTTATTTTTTTATATTATATATTTTATTGAAAATATAATTTTAGAAAAAGTAAGATATTAATATGTATTGAAAATTTTCAATGAAACTTTCTTTACATATAATACATTCGTTAACATATATATATTAATTGTATTGACTGACGCCATCACCATGGCTTCACTAAGTTGACAGCTGAAACTACAGAAAGCGGGGAGCTCTCCCATTCCACCAATCTCACATTCCTTGAGCTAACACTCCATATATTCATATGTCGATGGTATGTTAACGGCTGTCTCACTCCTCATGGCGAGATCTGTGTAGCGGTACAATAGACCAAATAAACAAACAAATTTTTAAATCGACGACGATAACGACAACGATGACGATATTTTGTCTGAATGACATAAATCGCAAAAAATACATACATACATATATGCATACATATATGCACATCTATGCAAAAGTGTATTTATGTGCATTACTATTGATATCGGAAAAATCTATAGTATTTTCCAGTATCTGCATCTTTTAATAATTAATTATTAATAATCAATTTATTTAAAAAGCACAATGGTTTATTTATTTCTAAAGAAGCGTGTTTCTGTCTGTAAAAGATATGTTGCGTCTCGCACATGAAAGAATGTACCTTACGAAAAATATACTTAGCGCGAGACGTCTTACTGCGTCTCTTACGTAAGTACACTGGTTGAAACTATCAACGGCACACGATACTATTTTGCCTACTAGATTTCTTACGAGAGTTAATAAGGATGCAGAATTTTAGATCAAGTCATTTAAAGCTTAATCTTAATTGGATCTTGTAAGCAAACCAGTAGACAAAATCGTACTGTGTGCCGCAAACACGGACTTAGGAATAGGGGGACTCTAAGTCCTCTAAAGTCCTAGTTTAGGCGAGAGGGGACGTTACCTGAGACATGCAGGGGGAACAGCTCTCCGCCATATTGAGTTCCACTATCTTACACATAAAAACGTGTCAATGACATCCTATTGTGTATGTGTATGCAGTGAAGAGGTTAGATCACGAAAGTTAGATGCGTAAAAAAAATATATCATATGTGTATGTATACATATATATATAAATGTATAAATAAATATATAAAGATATATATATTTCACTATTTGTTTATTATAGCAATAAAAATGGTGAAATGCATAGTGCCAGGATGTCCTATTACAAATTCTACAGATAAATATAAAAATATATTTAAAGAAGCATTAGAACAAAAGCATTAGTGATAGACAAAAATTTACTAAATTAATTCAGCATAAACTAATTGTTCATGCTGAATATATTTAAGTAATGTGTTTTTTATGAGATTTTAATTGTTAAATAAAAAGATCTATAAAATTCTTTTCTTTTTTTAGTTAGTTTTAGATTTAACATATTGTCATTTATTTTTTGAAGAGTGAGTTGAGTTAAGATTAAAGTTACACGACGTTAGTGTTGTACTGGGCCTGAATCTTTCATTTCACACGTATGTACACACACACACACACGCACGCACACACACACATACATATGTTCACACGTATATTCTATGTGTGCAAGGCTGGAGATAAACATGGTGGCCTTCCCCGCCGCGATTACCCCCCTTGCCGAATGCTTCGTATTTTATTCCTAAGTCCGTTGTCGTAGGCTTATTTCAGCTGTTGTTAAGTGCTATTATAATCTAAAGAAAGGCACACACCGTGCGCTTACTGATCTTCCTGCTCGACGATCGATAATAAAACCATCTGTAGCCACATTAATTTTTCGAATTTTGTTCTAAAACTTAAGATAATATATATTTATTTTTATCGACGCAACCAACTCGAATTTTCGGACAAGAAATATTCGCATAGTATCAAACCGATTGAGTTGAATACATAA
Organism: Crematogaster levior; assembly: GCA_901521435.1. Classification (NCBI taxonomy): domain Eukaryota; kingdom Metazoa; phylum Arthropoda; class Insecta; order Hymenoptera; family Formicidae; genus Crematogaster; species Crematogaster levior. The sequence goes on along the minus strand of CABEGB010000557.1, from coordinate 1,644 downwards.
TTCAGTACACGGTAATCTAAAGCATGACACTTCAAAAATTCCAAAATTTGAAAAAAAAATTTTACAAACTTATTACCGCGCGTGATCTGTAGTACAATAATGTATTTTTTTTGAATATTTTGTTCGTAGAAAATAAAAAGTATCATGCTCTAGATCTTAGAGCATTAAACGACACGCACAATGAGCTAACATAATGGATTAAGTGAAAAATTACAGACAGAAGTTTTGTCCGGAAAAAATGTTAATAATTAATCATAAATTGTGGTTGATACTGATATTATTTTTTATGTAGTATGCGTGTTGTTCAATGCTATAAGACATGACACTTTGTAATTTTGGATCTAATGACTGAATATCAAAATATAAGAAAAATCCATTTATAACAGATCAAGCACGGTAATAAATTTGCAAATTTTTTTTCCGAATTATTGAAGTGTCATACTCTAAAATTCCGTGTACTGAATTATGTATGTATTCAAATATCAAATTAATCGGTTTAATGATGTGAAAATGTTTCTTGTCTGAAAATTTGGTTGTGTTGGTAAAAATAGATATATGTACACTATATGTATAATAGATGTATGTCACATTGTCTTAACATGTTAAAATATTAAATTAAGAAAAAAATTCGATTTTTCTTATCTATTACATAAAATGCCTCCCTTAACATTTAAACGTACTATCATACATAATTTTTTTTACAAATTATGTTTCTACGAAATTATGTTTTTACGAATTGTACTAAATAGAAATTGAGACATTTAAATTGAAATTGAGACATTTATTGAAAATACATGTTATAATACAATAAATTTTGAAACATTGATTAAATAATCAATAAATATTCTCATTTTTGTTAGAATCTTCTAGGTAATGTAAACGATAAATTATTATTTAAAAAAATTGCTGTTACGTATTAATTATTATACTATATACTATAATTATTATGTACTATATCGGTTTTATTAAAGTCAATAATTATATAATATCGATCAAGTTAAAGTTAATAATTTTTCTAATAATTTAAATAAATTTTTAATTATAAATTTTATTTGGGTTAGAAGTATCGAGTTTTTATCCTGAAGCGTGCAGTTAATTATTACACAGAAAAAAATGTTATACACTCCGAGAATATAGTTTCGATATAATACGGAATGCATTCGCTTAATTTGTATTAGTTCTAAGTTTTGCAACACGATTTCGATACAACATAGAACGATTTAAACGTATATATCATACGAAAGTTGAGTGTATTAACTACATTAGATTAATTGGAAATAATTCAATATATCATACTTTTGTCTTAATAAGATAAATATTTGTTTCGTTAATATTGTGAATTGAATTAACAAGATTATTTCCAAGGTTATTCTCAAGTTTAATTAGATCTAACATTGTTAATATATTACTTTTACTACTGTCTGTATGAAAAAAAATTTTTAATTACGATAATTATTATGATAATTATTTGCATACGTGGCTAAAAAATGGCTAAAAAAATATAGTTTGCCAGAGAACATTGTGACATTTTAAAGACATGTGTGTTGTCTGCAATGCAATTTTCTTTTTGTATGCTGTCATATTGTAACTATATTTAACTTTTTTTACATGATATATTTTGCAGTGAAATGCTGATGCTTATTA